>CM053582.1:171276751-171295242 GCA_028627135.1 Pseudochirops cupreus
TGTGTGTACATAGAGGGCACAGGATCAATTTAATAGGAAGGGATGATATTTTAAAAGGTGAAATTGAGAGGTAGGAGAGAAATAGAATGAGAGGAGACAGGGAGAGACAGAATGGGCTTAATCATCTCATATAGAAGAGGCAAGGGATAACTGTTACAATGGAGGGGAAGAACAGGAAGGCAAAAGGGAGGGGATCAACCTTACTCTCATTGAATTTGGCTTAGGGAAGGAATGACATACTCTAAATTGGGTATCTTGCACTACACGAAAGTAAGGGAGGTGGGGATGAGAAGGGGGATGACTGAGGGCAGGGCAAGGTGGGGGGGAGTGATGTTAGAAGCACCCACTTCAGTAAAGGGACAGGGACAAAGTAGGGAATAGAACAAGGGGAGGGGTGGGATAGGATGGAAGGAAATGTAGTCAGTGTTTCACAATATTTCCATTGTGGAGATGTTCTGTGTAACTACACATGTATGGCCTGTATTGAATTGCTTGTCTTTCCAGTGGGGGTGGGTGATGAGGGAGGAAGGGAAAGAATCTAGAATTTAAAGTTCTAAAATCAGATGTTAAAATACATACATACATACATACATACATACATATATATGTATGTATGTATATACATTCATTTATTTATTATTATTATTATTATCATTATTATTTACATGCAACTGGGAATTAAGACGTGCAGGCACTGGGGTAGGGAGATCCATCTCACCCTACCGGAAAGTCAGTGGGGTGATGGGGGAAGACATAGGAGAGAGCAGATGGGGGGAGGGGGTGTATAGTGGGATCACTGTTTTGGGGGGAGTGGATAGGTAAAGACAGGGAGAAAATTTGTAACTCAAAATCTTGTGGAATGAATGATGTAAACTAATGGTAATTAATAAAAGAAAAACTAAATGCTACAAATCTTGGCCTTATTTTTGTTTATTATTTATTGATCATCAGGCCTTAACAAAGTAATAGGGAAACAATTTAATGGGTGTGGGGTGGTTCTCAGGGTTATTGTAAAGATAAAAGATACTTGTAAGGGGCTTTGCAAACCTTAAAGCTGTTATTATTAATTATAATAAATATTATTATAAATGATAAAAAAAAATAAAGTCCTGGATAGTGAATTTCGGCACAGTCATCGCTTAGTTTTCAGTGTGCTCATTTTTGTGCATCTTTTACACTTTCAAAATACTGACATTGTAGCTAGTTTGGAATAATGATTTTAAAAGAGTGGCTTGAGTAAGCTTTCCAAGGTTTTTCCTTCATCACTATGTGAAGTGAGTAGTGTTGTTGTCATCATCATCATCATCATCATCATCCACATTTTACAGGTGAGAGAACTCAAAGTTCTACAGTTGATGAAACTTGCTCCAGGGTCACCTAGCCTGTATATATTAGAGTCAATAGAGCACCTATGTGCCCTTCAACGGTGCACCTCTGGTATGTCCTACTTTCAAACCAGAAAACTGTTCTGTTATTGCTACTTAACTCTCTGTATTGAGAAATTTTGTTATGGAAATAGGGCCATGACTCAAATGATTGGGGAAACCTGTGGTGAATGAGAAACATTTGTGCACAACGTTTTCCTCCTCATCAAAATCAAGAGGATAAGCTCTAGGTATAATTGTGATGTCAGAATGTGCATCTTCTTCCTGGTCATCCTTTTCCCTCTGAACAAAACTCAGGAAGATTTGTAGAGCTAATTTTTACTGTGTCTTTTCCACTTCCCCATGGCACTATCCTTACACTGAATCTTCCCTTATCTGTCCTTAGATTGTGGTCTTGATTCACATGAACCAAAGCTGCTCTGCTTTGACTCCACTAGCATTCAAGAAATTCAGAGGCAGCTTTGATATTCAAGCATCCTATCCCCACTTTGTCTAAGACACACATACACACACACACACACACACACACACACACAGCTTATTACTTTTTTAAGTCTTAAAAATATGTTATTCTGATCTACCATATGGCATCCAGTTTCTAGTTTAACAAGATCTTAGAATGTCCTAGTAAAACTCTAGTCTTGGTGGAGATCACATCATCACACAAGTCTAGAGCTGCAAAGGATACAAAAAGTCATCTAATCCAATTCCCTTACTTTATAATTCAGGATACTAAGGTCCAAAGAGAGTAAGCGACTAGCTTGAGGTCATATATAATAAGGGACAAAGATGGGACTTGAATTTAGGACCTCTGACCCTAGAGCTGCCACTCTTTTACTCTACCAGTATCTGAGGTTACCTGGAACTGTTTGTGCTTCTGAAAATACGGGTTGGGGCTACATGAGAATGATCGTTTTTCTTACCAGTTATTCTTGCTAAAACTAAATTGCAGTTAGTTTCTTACAGCTCTCAGAACAGATACTCCATATATCTTTATAGGAAATCCTCTTCTTAATACCTGTGAAATCCCAATTTTAAGATTAGATGATGCATGGATTCTAATAGCTTTGTCAGTCTCTTCACAGATGAGCCCTCTCAACACAGGGAGGGTTGGGGCAGGAGATAATGATTAAAATGAAGATACAGTTCTATTTGCAGTGTTTACACTCTGGTCCCTAAAGAACATATATCTCAAGAGAATGTCAAATTATTGTCTCATCAGAAGTGATATGAATGCTCTTAAGTTCCAAAGTGAATTTATTAACAGGATGTCTGCAAATATTTTTCACTGATTTCAGTTATAGTCAAATGCATCTATCAGTGTGTATAAAAAGTTGCTCCTGGTTTCATAGCAATTTTGGTCACCCACTGTAATTTGATTTTGAAGACATTGTCTTAGTGACAGTTATACAGTGACAGCTGACAGCTTGACACTAAAGGAAGAGACAAAGCTGTAAAAGTAGAGCACAAGAATTCCCACAGCATGGAAGTCTGAGGCCTCTTAGTTTAGGGGCAGGCAGCCCTATACACTTCAGTAGCCCTGAGGCTATTCCTATATTTCAGCAATATAATTACTACAGTACAGTAATTAGGTCTTATAACAATGTCCATAGGTCATAAAAAAGACTAAATTATTTTTCATACTCTCTCTTTAAGAAGGCAAAGATGACTGCGTTACAATTTAGGAAGATTTCTATTCAGTGCCTCACTCTGATATGGGACTCTTGCTTCTTATAGGCACTAAACCATGAAGCAAAAGCTCTAGAAGGTCCTTCCAGGCTTTGAGTACTGCCGTGGTTAAATTTGATGACTAATATTAACATGGCTATATGTAATGATTAATATGATAATAAAATATTATTAATTAAAAGATTGGTCTCATTAATTTTAGAGGATTATCACTGAACCGATATTTTTTGGGGGAAGGGGCAGCAGTTCCTGAAAACTATGTGATTAGGGTTTGTGATCTTCATTGAATTTTGAAGAATAGATTAGATTTGGTTAGGCAGAGACAAGTAGAAAGCTAGCATGAATAAAAATAGGGAAGCATGATAGTTTATCAATTTGACTAGATCAGATAATTTTATATAGGGAAGTGGTAGTAGATAAAACTTAAAAGTAGGTTATGGCCAGATTTTCCAGTGCCTTGACTACAGATAAGGAAAAGGAACAAACATTTATTAACGCTTACTTTACACCAGGCACTATGCTAAGGGCTTAAAAATTATCTCATTTGATTTTCATAAGAACCCTGGGAGGAAGGTTTCGTTATTATCTTCATGTTACTTTTGAGCAAACTGAGTCAAATAGATGTTACCACCACGTAACAAGTAAGTATCTGAGACTGGTTTTGAATTCTTGTGTTCTTGACTCCTGGCCCAGCATTCTATCCATTGCAGCGTTTAGACTGCTTTAATTTGGTGGTAAAAACCATTGTAAATTGCCCTCTAGAGACGTATTAATCTCTGTACCAAAGAAAGTGAATATATTGAAATGTGTTAATAAATGTGTCTTTACTTAAGAAGAAATTACATGATATTACATGTAATGTGAGCTAGAAAAAAAGATATTATGTTAATTCAGATGAGAGGCTAGATGAAATTTGTGGCAATAATTCATTACACTGTAGCTATTAGGTATTAGAAACATTTTCCTTGGGACTTGGTTGTGAACTTTATGGACAGTGCCTATAATGAAAACAAAATTGCCTAATGCTTAAAGGTGTTGGGGAATTTGACAGTATACTAAAGCTTGAAATTAAGCAAATCAGGGGATTTGATTGTGCTGATCCTTTTTTTTTCTGGTTAAGCAAGGGTTAACTAGCAGACACTTTTGGTTTCAGTTTTATGTTTTTAAAAATCTCAAAACTTTTTTAAAGCCAGTTTTCATGCCCTAATGATTATAGTGCATATAATAGCTTTCCTTCATCTGGGAATCTTGTAGTTCCTCGGGGCCAACTTCATGTACTTACGTTGTGCTTACACAGAAGAGTATGTAGCTTTTTAAGGTATAGAAGAGTGACTGAATGTGTAATGATCCCTAGAAGGGAAAATTAAAACTCTATTAAGAGATTGTTTTCTTTTCATTTGGTTTCCCCTCCTGCATGTTCTGCTATCCACTGGACATATAAAGAAAAATAAAATTGTCTCTGTCCTTAAAGCACTTTAATAAATACAAAATAAAACAAAAAGACAGCATGGTACAATGGAAAGAACAGTGACTATAGAATCAAAAGATCTTGGTTCAAATTCTTACTCTGACGCTTAATACTTGAATGACTTTGAATAAGTCCCTTAACCTTTCCTGGACTAAAGGGTAAAACAAGATGGTAAAGGGTTTTAAAAGCCAAACAAAGGAGTTTGCATTTGATCCTAGGGATCATGGAAATTTATTGAACTGGGAGTGACATGGCCACAACTGGGCAATAGAAATCTTACTTTGACAACTGTGTGGAAAATATTTTAGAGAAGGGGAGAGTCTTGAGGCAGGGAAACCAATTATGAGGCTTTTGTAGTAGGCTAGTGTAGAGGCAGTGAATGCCTGTCAAGATTGGCAACTGATTCAATATGAGGAATAAAAAGGAATTTGGAATAGAAGATGACTCTAAGTAAAAGTAGCAAAATTTGGAAATGGAGTGGGCTTGGGGAAGAGAAAATGAGTACTATTTTGTGTATGTCACATCTGAAATACCTATGGGACATGTAGTTGGAAATATCTAGTAGGAAGCTAGTGATATGGAATTGGAGTTTAGGAGAGACCAGAGACTTAGGGGTGCATCCTTCATTAGGAGATAAGCCTTGGAAGATGATCCAATAAAAGAGATAGTAGAAGAGAAACCAAGAAGGAGCAGTGTCATAAAGACAGGGGTGAGCATCCAAGAAAGAAAGGTGATTAGTAGTGTCAAATAATGCAAAGAAGTCAAGAAAAGTGAGGATTGGGGGGGGGGGGGGGGAAGACCATTGGATTTGGCAATTAAAAGGTCATTAGTAAGTCTAGACAGAACAATTTCAGTTAAAGGATGAAGTCCAAAGCCATATTGCAAGCGTCTGAAAAATGAGAGGGGAGAGAAAGAAGCAGGGAGAGTAAGCAGCTTTATCAAGGAGTTAAGCTGTGAAAAAGAAGGGAAATGTGAGATGAGAGTTTATAAAGATGGTAGAGTCAAATGAGGCTTTTTTTCCAGGATAAGGGAGGCCTGGTGGTGTTTCTGTGTAGCAGTAGATAAGGAAAGATTGAAGATTAGATCCATGGTTGGGGATGATTGTGAGGAGGAGATTGGAGGAAATGGGATCAGTGGTACAAGTAAATGAATTGGATTTGTCTAGGTCCTAGGAGAAGGGTTACCTCTTTTGAATAGTTTGAAATAAAAGAGAAGAATATGGAGAATTATGTCAAACAGTTTTGAAATGTAGCAAATAGGAATTTTCTCCCAGGCATAAAATAAGGTCCTTTGCTGAAAAGGTTATATGGGTGACTTTAGGTGAGAAGAGAAGGTTTGTAGCAGCTGTTGAGGAAAGTATGATAGAGAATTGTTAAAAAAAAAAGAAAAAGAATCTGTATCTCTTAGAAGACAAGCTACCACAAAATAGCCCATCAGCAGAATAGGGACCTAGCTATATTACCCTGATTGGGGGGGGAGGGGGTGTGTGTGTGTGAATGAATGAATGAATTCCCTCCAACCAACAATAACCAGAGGACAGTTGGCAACGGCCACAGCTTCTTTGACTCCAGACTTTTCTCCCTGCCATCAGTTCATCCTGAACTCCTGTTTTTAAAAAAACACTGATTTCCTTCTTGTCTCTCCCCTGCTTAAGAACTTTAAGTGGCTTCCAGTTTCCTGCCACGGCATCTCTCTCTACTTTGCTTTGATGGCTTTTTGTGGCACCTCTGCTTGTAATTTTTTTCCCTATTCCCTCTACCATTTCCCCCTATTCTCACTACCTTTCTTCTCTGGTTGGGTTCCTTGCCACATGGTTTGAACTACGAGAGAGGAATAGACATTTTGCCCTTTCTATTCCCTGAAAATGGCGTGTGATTTTAAGTTGTGTTTTTTAAGTGTTTCTTTTTCTTGTTGTTGTTCAGTTGTTTCAGTCATGTTTGACTCTTCTTGACCCCACTTGGGGTTTTCTTGGCAAAGATACTGGAGTTTTTGCCATTTCCTTCTCTGTCTCATTTTACAGATGAGGAAACTGAGGCAAACAGGGTTAAATGACGCCTAGGGGTCACATAGCTAGTGTCTTAGGTCAGATCTGAACTCAGGTCTTCGTGGCTCCAGGCCCTATACTCTATCCACTGAGCTATTTAGCTGCTCCAAATGTTTCCTACTACACAAATTAAGTAATTATATATAAGGAAGTCTAACAATTAGGTCAAAGAGAAAATTTCCTAAATATCAAAGCTTTTATTCCTGACCCTGCAATGATTCACTGGGAGCTAGGTCCTATTATTCTTAGCTACTTGTTTCTTCCTGACTTCTGTATCTTATCTTTGATGTTATCTTGGTCCTTATTCACTTAGCAGGAATATTCTGTTAGTTGACAAGATTGTTGATGTCTCAACCTTATAGAATCTGTGTCATTCCTTCCCTAACTCTCCCGCTGCCATCAGTAAGAGTAGGCCCTGGCAGCATAACTCTTAAGTAATCTGATTCCAACCAACAAGTTTTAATTAAGTGCCTACTGTGTGCCAGGCACTCCACTCTACCAGACACTGGGAAGACAAGTACAAAGAATGAAATAATCTGTATTTGCAAGGAATATACATTCCAAAGGAGGACACAATAAGCATATAAAATAAAAATATACAAATTTGTACAAAGTAGTTAAATACACGATAGGTTAACAGGAAAGGAATTAATACTTCCATGCAGAAGATTGTGCTTGGAACTGTGTTTTAAAGGAAGAGAGGAACTCTCCAAGGTAGAGAAAGTACATTCCAGGTGTGGGGGATACCTAGTGCAAAGCACAGAAGCAGTGATGGAATGTCATGTGTGAAAAAACAGAAAAGATCATTTTGGCTGAATTGCAAAGTGAGGATGGGGAGTAATATCTTTTGAGCCTTGAAAAATAGATTGGCACAAATTTGTAAATGGCTTTAAATGCTGAATAGAGGAGTTTATATTTTATTTGAAAGGAAGCAGGAAGCCACTGTAGTTTTTTGAGTAGGCGAGTCCAGTCCTTGGTTATATTTTTAAGGAAAATTATTTTGACAGTAGTGTGTGAAGATAAGTGGCAAGACACTTGAGGCAAGAAGACCAATCAGGAGGCTGTTGCAATAATCTTTGTGAGATGTAGTGAGAGCCTGAATTAAGACAGTAGCTGTGTGAGTTAGAGATGAGTTGGATACAAGATATATCGTGAAAGTAGAAACAGCAAGAAGGAGCCATGTTTAATTTAAGATGTCTCCAATTTGAAATGTCCAGTAAGGAATTGTACCTGCTTAACTGCGTTTGTTACTTCTGCCAAATTCCTCTCCTGCTCTTCATTCTGATCAGACGCACCCTGCATTCATTCCTTTCAGCCCAGTTTAGATCTCTTACTCATTCCTACCTCTTTGCTTGATGTATAGTTTTCTCTTTCCTCAGTTATTCAAAGTTTACTTTTCAACTTATGACACAGTTTAAACCCATTTCTTCTCCGAAACTTTCCCTAACTCTACAACCCAATTAATCTCCCTTACTTCTTAATGCCTTCCATGTTTTTAGTCTGTTTTAACGCAATACTTATTTTTAAACAGTTTTGTGGTAGTCACTATATGACTCTTGTTAATAGTATACTGTAATAGAAGGAACTCTGGAATTGCAATCTGAGGGTGTAAGTTCAAATTTCCATCACTTACCACACTTAATATCCTTGATCTTGTGCAAGTCACTTAACTTTTCTGGATTTTAGTTTTCCATTCTTTAAAGTGAAGGGGTCAGACTCTGTGGTTTCTGAAGTGCCATTCTAGCTTTAAACCTATGATCCTATGAAAGTCTTATCTGCCTAACCTTACTGAAAACACCTTTTGGGCAGGAGCCAGTATGTCTTATACTTTATGTATATAGTAGATACTTTTCAAAAATGTGAAGAATTGATTAGAAAAGAAGCATGATGTAGCTTGCCTCTCTATCTAGCCATGTTCCAGTATATTTAGGACCAAGCTTGTGATATATCAATAAGTGAGAGAGATAACCTAGTCCTTAGCATTACAGAAAAGAGAAACTTTTACTTTTATATGATTGACCTAAAAATATCAGATATTATACTACTGTATACTGTAGAAGGGGTAACTTCATAAAAGAAAAAAAGGTATATTGTTTGGAATGCTCTTGCTCAATAGATTAACTTATGAATGCTATTACTTAATGCCTGTGGCTCCTCCGATTTTTTCCATAAAAGTTCTCTTAACTCACTTAGCTGCTAGTTTCCTTGGTGTCAGTAAAGGAATTTAATGATTCTCCCTCCCTCAGAATTATTTAAAAGAATACAGGGTTTAGCAGGGAACCAATATTACATTGGCTTCAGGTAATGCATGTTTTTCTTTAATTCTCTTTCTCTGGATGGTTGAAGATTGTGGTTGGGTTTAAAACCATCAGTTTCATGCTAAATGATGAAGAACAAATTTAGTAGTTGAAACATGTAATCATATATTCTGTTAAGTGGAAGGGACCTCAGAGATCATTTAATTCAATCCATATCTGACTGAATGGGAATCCTGTCTAAAATATATCCAAAAAGATGGAAAGGTGGAGACTAGATGATAATGAAATTGTAAGTGGATTTGTAACTAACTGGTTAAGTGACTGGACCCAAAGAGTTAGCTGTTGAGGGTTCAGTGTCAGTGAAAGAAGTCTTCAGTGCAGTATCTTACGGTTCTGTGCCTGGTCCTGTGCTGTTTAATATTTGTATCAATGACCTCAATAAAAATATATCTGGCCTGCTTATCTATATCTGTATGTCTGTATATCTATATCTATATCTATATCTATCTCTCTATCTATCTATCTATCTATCTATCTATCTATCTATCTATCTATATCAACAAGTGATCATCTAGCCTCCCATATTTTCATTGCTACTTCCCTAAGGGAATTTCTTCTATCATTAATTAGAAATCTTCCCCCAGTGTACCTTCCGTTGCTCTCAGGACAATTTGCATATATTTCTTAAAGACAGACATAAAACCCATAAATCTAATCCTGGCTAATCAGAGAGTTTTTGTGTAGATTTGTAGTGACAGTATTGTATACTATTTCTATTAGCCTGGAACTTTGGCTTATTTTGTTTCACTTAATTTTTCTGTTTTTCTCTTTCATGTTGTATCCAAAAAGAGGTGAAGCTGGTGTTTATTACAAATTGTGATATTCAGGTTAGGTATGTTTTCTATAGTGACTGGTTGTTAAATGCTTTAATAGATTACCAGAAGGCATTGGACACTTTATTTCAATATTTAGGTTAGATGTGTTTTCTACAGTGACAGGATATGAAATACTATATTCCTTTTACCAAAAGAAACTGTGAACACTCGAGGTCACTAACTTCAGTTTAGCTTTTCACATGCCTTTTATGAATTTTGTGTGGTTTTGACCAAGAAAAGAGTAATAGAATAGATGACTTCTCAAGTTCCTAGCTAGTCCTCTTGATGAGGGTTAGAAAGGGTGGATTTCTATGGAAGTCCTTTGAGGGTTCTTATCAGTCTGAAAGAATTACCAGGCATGAGCAGTCTTGGCAGTTTTAAGAGACTTTATTATGCTTGTCAGGGGACAGGAGGGAACCAAGGGGAATCCTTCTGCCAGCAGGCAGGAGAAAACTAAGGGGAATCCTCCTGCAAAGTGTGGAGATTGGGGGTACTGATTATATAGTAACAAAAGGCATACAGAGGTAGAGTTAGGGAGGAGCACCCAGCCTGTCTGCCCTGAAAGGTCCCCCTTTGATAAGGTGAAGTTCTTTTGTTAGGAGTTATCTTACAGCTGGCCACTAAAACAAAAGGGGTAATCCTTTCTCTAAGGAATCCTTTTAAGAATTCATAGGTGTGGTTAGTTATAGTTAACGATCTTCAGGGAAGATACTTACAGGCTGGAGGTGGGGGAAGGGACAGAGTTAATGACTTACAGCTACAGCTGGGGGGGAAAGGTGACCTTTCCACAGGCTGATATCACATACCCAGGTGCCCGAACCAGATGAGATTCAAGACAGTCACCCCAAAATATTACAAGACCTCAGCAGCCCCCTTTACTCTGACGCTATTTGTGTAATATTTTTTCTCATAAAGAAACTTAAAATTTCATGGCCTCCAAGGTAGACTACAATTCTCTATTAAATTAGGAGAATTTTTGAAAGGGTGATTATTTTTCAGCCTCATTCAAATATCTTTCAGGAAACCCAGTTATCCTGGAAGTCGTGAGCTTTATTATGGCAGTCTATAAAAAGTATGCTCTTATTGTTTTTCATGGACCCATCATATAATTCAGGAAGCTGCAGTGTAGTCTAAATTGTTTTCCTAAGGCTACATACACATTTGGAGGAAAAGCTGAAAATCTCCTACTTTATCCATCTAATCTTTTCATCTGTATTATGGTTTTATTTAACTCTCAGAATTCCTGCATATCTTCTAACCTCTCTACAACCCAGTTCTGACCTATCAATAATCTTTTGGTGCAGGAAATGGGCTTTGTGTAGAATATATCAACAAATGTTCTAGATAAAGTCTGTGGACTAGGTTCTATATTTGATATGACTCTACAGATTGAATTTAATACTCAATCTTAGCCCAGTAACATTGGAGTTATTCTGACCTGGATGCTGGTATGAGGATTGTTATCAAGATAGTTGACTTGCTAGTTGCTAATATTTAAATGACAGTGATGTCTATCTGGCTAATTTTTTATTTAGTGAAACTGTGATTCCATAAATGTGGGGTCTAGTTCTGCCTCTTCCATCATTAACTAGCTCTTTGCCCTAGGCAAGTTACTTACATCTGGATCTATTTCCTCTTCTATAAAATTCTAGTAGTCTCTAAAATTCCTTCCTACTTGCTGTGTTTTGTTAACTCTTGAAATGGTACCAAAAGATGTGGTTTTAATCTGTTTGTTGGTATCTTGTTCCTCTGATACATTATTCTAGTAAAATTGTAACAACTAAACTATTCAATATGTAGCATTTGGGGATTATACCCTCAGAATATTTAGCCCTAAATAATTGTACAAAGATAAGTGCTGGCATCTCAAACATATCTGAATGATATATAAAAAAGAATTCCTTTGTTAGTCTCTTTTTTATCAGGCTGACTTGGATACTATTAGAAGATCAAATAAATTGGTATTTAAGAATAGCTTTTCTCTCCTTCCAAAAGGAAAAAGTAAGTGAAAACTAAGAAATGCAGTGCAAATAAATTCAGTTAAGTAAGGTAGCTGTGATTCTCCTCAAAATACTTTTCTTTGTAAACAAAATGATTTGAGTTTGTCTTAATGATTAGAAGATTCATTCATCTTAATTATCCATCAAAAATGATTGGAGTTCATGGCTGGTGTGAAGAACACAACACATGTCCTTCCCCAGAATATTGCTTAAAGTTTTTCTGCAGAAATGCATGCTATGAAAATCTAATTATTAAATATTGAAACCACATTGATTGACTTTTTTGGTGAAGGTCAGAGACCTGAATGTTAAAGCCTATAGTCTTTAGATCAAAAGTTCTTTACTGTTGTTTGTTGGTAGACCTCGCACTGGTGCTAATAGTATGTGTAGGCAACCAAGACAGAATGAATTATGAAAAGGAAAAGTGGAACTGACATGTCTACTGTAACTGTATTATCTTTAAGGTATGCAAGAAGGTAGTGAGAGAAAGGAAACTGACAGCCTTTCTTTGAGGTTTTCATCATCTTGATGAAATGTGCTCTTAAAGAGAGTGTTTCTCCTAGTAAATTCTTTTAATTAAGTCATTTTTTTCTAGTACCAGTGAGAAATAGCTATTTGTTCTTTACCTGAGCTCTAGCTATTACTTATTTATTTTGTGATACAAGCAACTATTTTCTAATTTTAATGTAATTAGGACCAGTGAAGTCAGAAAATTACAGCATATATAACTACTGATAAGACAGATTCAAGAAAGGAATGCAGTCACTTATCTTAAAATTTATATGTTAATTGTCTCTATTTAACTTCATTCTTTTGTTGCAAAGATGCCATGGAAAAACAAATAATTGAGTTGCAAGCATCTCAGCACAACCACAGAAAAATGGTAGATTTTGTTATTGTTCCAAACTGCAGATTAGGGGTTAGTTTGCAAAAAGCATATTCTTATAATTTAGTTATTTCAAAAGTCATTGATTATTAATACCTTAAAAGAGCAAATTTTTCTAAGGAAGAAGTAATAAGAAGTTTGGGGAAAATTTGGGAACAGTTTTAAATTCTTTCCCTTAACTGTCATACTTTGTTACTCATTCAGAATTGCCATAGTGATTTCACTGTTTTGGAGGGTTTTTAAAATTGGAATTTATTTAATCATTCACTTTTTAGTAAACTTACATAATATTGAGGGAATACTTAGTGTCAGTTGTCTGACTTGATTAAAATTCAGATTGTGAACGCCTTGGTTAATTCAAGATCAGAAAAAGAAAGGATTGGAATAAAGTATAATTGAAGGGCAGTCAAATATTATGAAAACTTAAAATGATTAGAGTTGTCCAAAATTGGAATAGTCTGCCTTGATATGTGGTGAATTTCTTTTGCATTAAAATATTTGAATAAAGGCTGAATGATCACGCATCAGGTGGGGTGTGATGGGGATTTTCCCTTATTATGAATTGAACTTGGTGATCTTTAATGAATTTTCCAGCCCATATTTTATGCTTATATAAATAATTGGCAGCACTGGCTTGGATAATGCCAAATCATGTGATAAATGTTACATCTTCAAAAGGTACATGACCTTTGGCTCCTTTTAGACCAGAAGTTTCTTGATCTGGCTCTATGAACTCAATTATTTTAGTATTTTGATAAATGTAATTCAGTATAATTGGTTTCTTTGGTAATTTAATATATTTTGTTTTAGGCTTTTAAAATATTCTGAGAAGTGGTCCATAGGCTTTATCAGAATGGCAAAAGGGTCTATGGCATTCAAAAAACAGGATTAAGAGTCCTTAACATTGCAATTTCATTCCAGTGACTTAAATGCTTCTTTGTGTTCCATTTACATCTTTTTATAGCACTAAGAACAGGAACACATGGGAGGTGACCATAAAATCCATATTTAAGTACATGTAATGAAATCAGTAATTGATTACTGTACTGTTTCATCTTCTTTGTGTATGTCCTAGAATGTAAACTCAGTGAGGGCAGGAGATATGTTGTCTTGAATTAGGTGCTGCATTCCAACTTTTTTGCTGTGTTATCCCCTCCTTTGCACTTTTTATAAACAGTTTTTGGTTGCTCTTTTCCATTGTCTTTGGAAATTATTTCCAATTTTGCTTTAAAGAGCTCTGATTTATTTATTCATTTTTGGCCCTGAACTCTATACTCAGGTAAATATATGCATGTGTGTGTACAGACACACACACACAGCTTCCAAAGCACATCACAGGAATTCAAAAGCAAACATTTATTTTCCGCATGAGGCGTTGTTTTATGCAGTTGTAACCCAAAGACAAAAACTGTACAGGTCTTCCTCTTAGAGAGCTTACATTCTAGTAATACAGACTTGCCCAGGGTTACACCACTTCTAAATCTCTGAGGTGAGATTGGAAACCAGGTCTCTCTGACTCCAAGTTCAGTGTTCTATCCACTATGCTACAGGAAAAGCTTTTTGTAGGAGGTTCACCATAGGTGAGCCTTAAGACAAGATAAGGTAAGGATTCTACAAAACATAGATAAAGGTAGAGCACATCCTACTCAGAGCCAAAAGCTTGTGGAAGGCCTTTTAGGTAAGACATAAGATGCTGAATTCAAGGTATAGAGAAGGCCAATTTGACTGAAATGGAAAGTGAGTGAAAGGAAGTAATATGACATGTCTCAAAAGGTTGTCTGGAGTCAGATTATGGTTTTTGGTATTTTAAATACCAAACTGATTCTTGAGTCAATAGGGAACCACTGAAGCTTCTTGATTGGCGAGTGTTATAATTAGTTTTGTGCTGTAGGAAGATGATTTTGTCAGTTATGTGGAAGGGAGAGTTTGGAAGGAGGAAAGTCAATATAAGATGATTTGAAGTAGACCAGGTAAGAAGGAATAAAGGTCTAAACTGGGATAGTAGCATTGTGAGTCAAGAGAAGAGGACGGAAGCTTGATACATCATGGAGATAGAATAGTACCAAAACTCAGCAAAGAGCAGATATGGGAGATTAAGGAGAGTGAAGAGTCAAGAAATAACATATATGTATATGTTTGTATGCTTATTCTAAAATATATCTTTATTTCCTTTATTTTTGTAAAGCATAATAAAAAACCAACAGGCTTATAGCACGTTTTATTCCAGCAGTAGTTTGTAAATGGTAAATCTCACAAAAAACAGACATCAGTTTGTTACTTTTACCATATAATTGTAGTATTAAGACCAAGATAAAACCAAGAGGAAAAAATTGCATACAATTCATTTTGTAATAAATTGCCAGTTACTGAACAACACTGTGATATTTTCATTTACCATTTTACTTGACAGTCATTCCAAGGAGGTATAGTACAAAGGGCACCCAACTGTGAGAAGTCCTGGGCAGTAACTGTAGATGTCAAACTTACCACTTAACCTATCCATGTCTCAGCTTTATTTATTTATTTGTTTTTGTTTGGTTTTTACCACTTTTCCAATAAAAGAGCTAAACTAAATAATTTCTAAGATTCTCTTCTGGCTATAAAATCCTATGGCTTTGTGGTTCAGAACTTGTAAAAATAGAATGACTACAGAGATACATTAGTTGAGAAGACATTTTTTCGACTATATAATCTGTAGATGAGCCTCTCCAAACTTAAAAAAGCTGATCTTCAGATGAAAGACATGTACTTGGAAGTCTTTCCAAATCGTTGGACCATCTTGAGCTTATGATGTTTTGCCTGGCATAATTTTAGAGAACCCAGATTCAAATCCCAGTGCTAACACAAACTATTTTAAACACTAAATTTAATCTCTCTGACCCTTGGCCTTCTCATCATTAAAATGAAGGGATAGATTACATTGATTTCCCAAGGATCTTTACAATTCCAAAATTCTGTGATTTTTATAGCACTGTTTGTAGAATATTTCCTGCACTGAGCTGTCTCATTTTTATTGTTCTTGTCATTGCAGTTTCTTGGGGTATTCCTGAGTATAGCAACCTATCTTATTTCATTTCTTTTGTGTTGTTCATGATCCAGCTTTATGCTTTTAAGTTTCTCCTTTGCATTGTATTACAAATTAATTTTCTCAGCAGGTTGATTTTTTGTTATTTGCCTATATCTTTAATTTTTGTAAATATTCTGCTCATTTGGAATTTGCAGCATTTCTAGAATTTGTTTCTTTTCAACAAAACATCACACTTGCTAATCAGTTGGGTCAGGGATGGCATGTATTAACTCAACCTCAACTTGTGAATCATTTGGTAATTTTCAGTGGGTTTGTTTTTGCTATTCATTCAAATATATACAATACTTCTAATTAAGATACCTAGTTGTTTTGTTGTTACTTTCTGATTTTGAAGGGAAGGAATTTTTAGCATACTAGATTTCAAAGTTCTTGAAGCTTAAGAGTTCCTGTCATGACCATGTCCTATAGGCATCTTACGCCTCAGGCTTCACAAGATTATTCTCAATGTTTCATCAAAAGCTGGCCCTTAGGTAAGAGATGAAGCACAAGAAATTTCATATGTGGTGATTGAGATTTCCAAATTGAGTCTATTTTTTTCCTTTCACAGATTAAGGAGTCTTAAAAACAAACAAACAAAATCCCTTGCATCTGTTAACCTGTAAATTTCACTTTCATGAGCATATGTTGTTTCCTGGGGAATTTTTTTCCTGAGAATTGGACTGTATTTTAATAGTAGACATAGACATACATGTGAATCATATATAAGATTCATCATACCTTAAGTCTTCCATCTGTTCTTAGAGGTTTCTGAAACTCTAGGGGTCAGCATGAAGTCTCTCCCTAGAGAAAGTACGAAGGGCTTCATTAAAATCTTCTCTTGCCTGTGAATGAGTTGGGCACTGGAGGGCATATGCTGCACTCTTAAATGTTTTATTTGCTAATATGCAGTATCTCTAAATGGAATTTTTCTGGTGTAGTCTTCATCTGAATTATAAACTGAAATAGAAAGACCAATCAGCATAAATATCTGAAAAAGGCTAATCCTTTCCCATTAAGAGATAACCAGAGTATTTTATGACCTCTGCAGAGGATTTTAATAGTAGTTTAGGGATTAAAAAATGTCACCAGGGAATTCTTTGAGTAGCCTAAAATATGATAAATAATTTGGTTTTAGTCCTTAAAGAAGCTAACGTAAAATAGGTAAGTACTTAATTCATCAGACCAAATGAAAATGGTAAGAATGAACATACTTTAATACTTTACCGGTGTATATTTTAACAGATTTATGAGGACATTGGAGTGTTATATCCTTCGTATAATAAATTGATGCTATGGATCCAATAATTTCCTGGTGGGGCCAGATATTGCTTAATTTCCTCTGTCCCCTAAATTGAGTACCCACAGGCGATCCATTAGATGCTAAAATGCAGTTGGACTTTAGAAGTATTTAGTAGCAATTTTCTGAAAGGTTACTTAATAGGGAAACAGTCCCTATAAGAATAGTTTTCTACAAAAAAATGATCTGTAAAGCTTCCAAAGGAGAATGTTTGTTACGTATTCTGTTCATTCAAAATGAAGGTTTCAAGGGGTTCTGAGTTTCTCAATTCAGAATAGGGTGCAAAAATTAAGAAAAAAAACTCTGACATATGTTTTTTTCTTTTTAAAATCCAAGTGAATGTGGATATTCTGTTTTTTTTCATAACATTTTTCCAAAATGTTAAGTAAATGATTTAGCTCTTAAGATTCAGTATTGGTTCTTCTTTCTCCCTTATAACTTGGCCATAAACAGAACTAAATAAAGTATATTTTATTATTTGTTGTTATATTTATTTAAAAGACCTTTACGTTCCCTGTTAATTTAAAAAGATGAGTAGAACATTTGATGTTTCTGTGTAAATAAATAACAACAACAAAAGGATTATTAAAGCTTCTTTTTACTTATGTGACCCTAAAATGATTTTCCTCTCTGTGAGACAGTCACAACGTATGGAAAAAAACGGCAAAGGAAGAGGGAAAAGTATTTTTATTGTTTTGAATTGGCAAGCACCAAGCAAATTATTTTAAACTAACCGTCTGGAAATTCGCCTGTATTGAGGTAGCTAGGTAGTACAATGGATAGAGCATTGGGCCTGTAATTAGTAAGACCTGAAGTCAAATCTAGCCTCGCACACTTTTGTCTGACCCTGGTCAAGTCATTTAATCTCTGCTCACCTCAATTTTCTCAACTGTAAAACAGGGATATTAATAATGCTTACCTCCTAGGGTTGTTGTGAAGATCAAATGAGACATTATCTGTGAAGTACTTAGCACAGTGCCTGGAACATAATAGACACTTTTAAAAGTTCATTTCTTTTTTTCCTATACCAGGATACTAAAAAAACAGACAAAGAAGGCAAAATTTATGGAGAGTTCTCAAAAAACATTATGCAAGGAAGTAATTCCCTGTGAAACATGATTTGAAAAAATGGCATGTGTCCTTGCTCCAAAGTATCTGATGATCTTTCACCTGTAACAGAGACTAGTCTGGGATCCATGAACCCTTATTGGGTATTAGGGGGGAAAAAAATTGAATGGGAAAAAAAATTACATTACCTCTAACTGAAATTTATCATTTACTTCAATTATGAATTAAAAAAAAAAACACCATTCTGAGAAGAAATCCATAAGTTTCATCTGACTGCAAAAGGGGTCTTTGACATAGAAAGAGGCTAACAATAGACATTATAAAATATTTGGGAATCTGCCTGCCAAAACAAACCCAATACCTTTATGAACACAACTACAAAACACTTTTCACACAAATAAAGTCAGATCTAACTAAATGGAAAAACATTAACTGCTCATGGTTGGGTCGAGCT
>CM053582.1:171295742-171311360 GCA_028627135.1 Pseudochirops cupreus
GGGTACAGGCCATGGAAGAGTTCAAGAAAGATTTTGAAAATCAAGTAAGAGGAGTAGAGGAAAAATTGGGAAGAGAAATGAGAATGATGCAAGAAAGTCATGAAAAGAGAGTCAATAACCTGACTGAAGAAAATAACACCTTAAAAAATAGTCTAACTCAAATGGCAAAAGAGGCCCAAAAAGCCAATGAGGAGGAGAATGCCTCAAAAAGCCGAATTTGCCAGATGGAAAAAGAATCTCAAAAGCTCACTGTAGAGAATAATTCCTTCAGAATTATAATGGATCAAATGGAAGCAAATGACTTGATGAGAAATCAAGGTATTATTAAACAGATCCAAACAAATGAAAAAATAGAAGGCAATATGAAATATCTCACTGGAAAAACCACTAACGTGGAAAATAGATCCAGGAGAGACAAATTAAAAATTACCGGACTACCTGAAAGCCATGATCAGAAAAAGAACCTAGAGGGGGTGGCGAGGTGGCACAGTGAATAGAATACCGGCCCTAGAGTCAGGAGGACCTGAGTTCAAATCTGGCCTGAGACACTTAACATAAAAAAAAACTAGCCATGTGACCTTGGGCAAGTCACAACCCCAACTGTCCTCCAAAAAGCAACCAAAAAAATAAAACCAACCTAGAAACCATCCTTCAAGAAATTCTCAAGGAAAATTGCCCAGATATTTTAGAATCAGAGGGCAAAATAGAACTTGAAGTAATTCACTGATCACCTCTTGAGAAAGATCTCAAAAAGAAAATTCCTAGGAATGTTATAGCTAGGTTCCGGAGTTCCCAGAGCAAGGAGCAAATATTACAAGCTGCCAAGAAGAAACAATTTGAATATTATGGAAACACAATCAAGATAATACAGGATCTAGCAGTTTCTACATTAAGAAATTGAAGGGTTTGGAATATGAATTCCAGAGATCAAAGGAACTAGGATTAAAACCAAGAATCACCTACCCAGCAAAAATGAGTATAATGTTTCAGGAGAGAATTATGGTCATTCAATGAGGTGGAGGACTTTCAAGTTTTCTTGAGGCAAAAACCAGAACTGAATAGAAAATTTGACATTCAAATACAAGAAGCAAGAGAAGCATGAGAAGGTAAACAGGGATATATCATAAGGCACTTATCAAAGTTGAACTATTTACATGCCTACATGGAAAAACTATAATTGTAACTTAACGAAACTTTTCTCAGTATGAGGATAGTTGAAGGGACTATAAATGTGTGTGTGTGTGTATGTATGTATGTATACATACATATATCTATATAGGAGGTTATACATGTGTATAAATACATACGTGAGTGTGTGTATGTGTACAACTTTACAGAGACAGAGGGTACAGGATCAATTGAGTAGGAAGGGATGATATTTAAAAGGTGAAATTGAGAGGTGAGAGAGAAATATAATGAGAGAAGATGGCTAAAGACAGAATGAGGTTAATTATCTCATATAGAAGAGGCAAGGGATAACTGTTATAATGGAAGGGAAGAACAGGAAGGCAAAAAGGGAATGGATCAACCTTACTCTCATTGAATTTGGCTTAGAGAGGGAATGACATACACTCTGAATTGGGTATCTTGCTCTACAGGAAAGTGGGGGGAAGGGGATGAGAGGAGGAATGATGGAAGGGATGGCAGGCTGGGGTGAAGGTAGTTAGAAGCACACATTTTTGTAAAGGGACAGGGACAAAGTAGAGAATAGAACAAGGTGGGGGGTGGGGATAGGATGGAGGGAAATATAGTCAGTCTTTCACAATATATCTACTACGGAAATGTTTTGCAGAACTATACACGTAAAACCTATATTGAATTGCTTTTCTTCCCAGTAAGGGCTGGAGACGAGGGAGGAAGGGAAAGAATCTGGAATTTTAAGTTTTAAAATCAAATGGTTTTTAAAAAATATTATTATTATTATTATTATTAATATGCAAGTGGGAAATAAGATACACAGGCACTGAGGTATGGAGATCCATCTTGCCCTACCGGTAAGTCAGTAGGGGAATGGGGGAGGATATAGGAGACAGCAGATTCGAGGAGGGGGTATTCAGTGAGATTGCTGTTTTGGGGTGGTGTGAAGGGGAAAGATGGGGAGAAAATTTGTAACTCAAAATCTTGTGGAAATGAATGATATCAACTAAAAATAAATACAAAAGCTAATTTTTAAAATTAAAAAAAATAAAGTAAATTCTTTGGCTTGACTATTTACAATCTGGTATCACTTTACCCTTTTCAGTCTTATCTATTAATCACTATACTTCACCAAAGCAAGTCATTAAGCCATTCTAGGACTCATCCATAAAAAGGCCTGGACTAGATAGCTTCAAGGGCTCTTCCAATTCTAAATCTATGATCCCAGGATTATTTTTCATCCCCTGCACATGACCTAAGCCTTTCTGTCTCTCTGTTTTTATTCATGCTGCCTTTTATACCTGGCAATGCCCTCTTTACCTCCATTTCAACCTAATGAAATTCTACATATCCTTTAAGTCCCAATTCAAATCCAATCTCCTATTGATTCATTTTTGTTGATAATGCTATCTCCATTCCTGCATGGTGTTATCATAGCACTGTCTGCACCTCTCTCCTGGAATTACACCCCATTATACATTATGGCTCTTTGTATGGGTTTCATATCCCTTTGCTGGATTAGAATTACCAAAAAGACGATGACTTGATGTTATTATTCAATTTCTGTGTCACTCTCCCCTAGGACTAAGTACAGTGTGTAATACAAATTCTGAATTGATTTTTGGAAAGGAGGAAGGGAGGTGGGGAGAGGGACAGGAAGGGAGTGAAGGAAGTGAGAGATCAACTAGATTATCATAGTAATCTGTTCCTTTGAATAAAATGCCTTTTGATTTGCCCTTTCCTCCTTCATTCTCACTAACACTGTGATCTCTTCATGCCTAAATTATTGCTATAGTCTCTTTTTTAGTGTCTTTCCTGACTCTAATTTTTTCCCCATCCAATCCATTCTGATTCTCATTATCATAAGATCAGAGAGTTGGAGCTGAAAGGGACCTCCTGGAAGTTATCTCTTTCAAATCTTCATTTTACAGACTAAAAAAACTGAAGCCCAGAAACGGTAAGTGATAGAAGGCAGTAGGCACTAGAATGATTTGGTGTGATTTTGTTGTTTTTGTTCTTCGTTTTCGAAGAGGACCATGGCATCAGGGAAATGATGACAGGACTTGCAGTTGACTTTGATTTGAGGGAGGGAGGGCTGTCAAAGGTCACCTGCCTCACCTTCTCTGATCCAGAGCCATCTGGATCCAGTGACCTGATATTCATTAATGACTGGAGATGACCCAGGATGCAATGGGAGACCCTAGCCCTTTTAGGCTAAGGTCTTTTCAGGTCCTCACTTAGAGCGAGATAAAGCCTGTTCAATGAATCATGAGATGGGCCCTTTAATTAGAAAAAGAAAAAAAAATCAAGCTGGAAGAAGACCCTCAGGGTTGCTGTTCCAAAGAGAAACAGTTATGGTACTATCATGAGTTCAACTGCCCAATGTAAAAACAATGGTAGAGCTTGGATTCAAACCCAGGTGCTCTGACATGAAATTTATTATTGTTACCATTGCCTAACTATTACTGTATCTCCCTTTGTAAAAGATTACTCTCACTATGTCACTTTCTCGCCAAGAATATAAAATAGCTCTCTTCAAGTCATCAACTCAGTTCCTCAATTTTAAATTCTTCGGTCCTAGAGGACAATAGGCCTAACTGAAGTAAGCATAAGCAGAGGGGTACATGGGAGAAGTAGCCCATGTTGTCCATAAACTCAGTGAGAGCCTAGATCTAGTTTTGGTGATTGGAATGAAATGGGCCTAGAATATAAGTATGAGTAGAATATTCTCATCTGTCTTCTGAGAGAATTAATCTTGAGAGCAGATGGATTTGCCTTCTACATTATGTTGCTTTTGCCTAGGCCCCAAGATGTTTTTCCTCAGGCCCTCTTGGGAGATTTCTGTAAATTTGTGACTGGTCTAAAAATATGAGTTGAGAACTCTAAGCCAGGTATACCCAATTCAAACAGGAGTCTAGAAAAGTATACCTTCTACCCATCTTCTTTTTATACATTCTTCACTATTCACTTAATAGCATTTCTGTATTACAGGGAACACTGCCCCACAGAGAAGTTATTGTGTAGACTGGTATATTTAATTTACACTAAAATTTCTGCAAAGTAATGAGTATTATCCTGTGTGTTCAATATACATTTCTCTGATTCAAGGAGAAATACATAAGTAATTTATTGGGTCCAATTTAGCAAGACAGCATGACAAAAAAAAAAGAACACAGGAGATTTAGGTTCTAATCTCATCTGCCACAATGTAAGTATGTAACCTTAGCCAAGTCACTCCAATGCAACAGATACAAAAATAACAATCACTCATATTTGTATAATTCCTTATGGGTAACAAAGCCTTTTAGCAATTCTGTGAGGCAGGCAGTACAATATTATTATCCCTGTTTTACATGATGAAATTGAGACTTAGAAGGTTAATTGGTCCATGATCACAAACTAGTCTTATTTAAGACTTGGCATTTGAAGGTAAGCAGCCTAATTTCCAATCCAAAGCTCCTTCCATGACATTACTAGCTTTCCATAACTCAAATCTATATAGTGCTTTAAGGTTTACAAAGTATTTTCCTTGAAACAATCCATTGAGCTACACAGTGAAAGCATTATTATCCTTATTTTACAAATTATTTCATTTACTTATCTGTAAAATGAGGAGTTGGGGGAAGATTATCTCTAAGGTGACACTCCAATGTTACAGGACTTCTATGATTAAGATATGCAATTAGCAAGGTAAAAAAAAATCCCTGGGTTTACAAAGATCTTGGTTCTATTCACAATGAGAAGATCCTGCAACAATACAGATAGTAAACAAGGGCATTAGGCAAGTTAGAGTGTTTAATATCTATCCATGGAAGAAGGAAGAAACAGAATCTATCTGCTTATTCCATAAAATATAGTCTTATATAATTGATAACTGTTTTGAAATTTTCTCACAATCCTCTAGGCTACATACTCTTAATTTTTGCTTTGCACCATAAAGTTTATTTTCCTAGAATATTTTATTTCTACTTATTAGTTCAAATATCATGTTTGCTATTGTGACTAAAACACTATCTGTTGAGTCATGACTTATGCTTCATTCCAATTCTAAAATTTATTCTTTCAGAACAACAAAAATGCTTAGATTTCCAAGAAAGAATTAACTAAATTATTTAGAGGAGGGGTGGAAAAGAAGAATGATCTCACATATATGCTACTCTTTATGATTATTCTATAGGATAAGATAATCCCTTTTGATGCAGTATAATTCCACAATCCTATTCATATGAACAATGTTAAAATGAGTAAGTTTAAAAAGAACTTAAAAGGGATGGCTAGGTGGCACAGTGAATAGAGCACCAGCCCTGTAGTCAGGAGGACCTGAATTCAAATCTGACCTCAGACACTTGACACACTTACTACATGTGACTTTGGGCAAGTCACTTAACCCCAATTGCCCTCCAAAAAGCAAAAAAAAAAAAAAAAAAGCTTAAAACATTTGACTCACATAGTTTAGTTCTGAAAAAAGCAAATGAGAGATTTAAGAGTATATAAATATTTGAAAGGAAGTAATTAAAATACATAGTTTTTTGGGCCAAAGATGGAAATTCAAATAGACAATACATAAAAGCTAAAAAAGGAAAATTCAAAGGCAATATTAGGAAAAACTCCAAAATAGCAAGATAGAACAAATCACATCAAGTCAAAAAGCTAAATGTTTTCTCTTGGAAAAGAAGTTTTGATTAAATACTTAAAGAATCAGGGAGATCTATATCTGTGCAAGCATTAGGGCCAGGCAACCTAAGATGAATGCCTTTAATGACTATAACCTTAAAAGGCCTTTTTATTTGTAAATTTCTTTCCATTAAAAGCATGAGGTTTTTTTTGAATTGTAAATCCTAGACTCTAAGGGCATATAATCAATACTGCCAAAGTCCTAGTCCACATGTATCTGGGAGGATAAACTAGGTCTAAGGTTCTATGATCTTCTAGTCAACATAAAGCAGATGTCAGAGGTAGGCCCAATGCCAGCATTCTCTTATTTCAGGCCCAGTGTTGAAATGAAATGCGACACCCCAAAATCACTGACATTAACAAAAGGAGGATTACTTTATTTGCCTTGACACAGCAAGGCTATGTAACAGAGATAAATTAGCACTAAGTTTCTTTGCCCTTGCCCTCCCCTCATCTCCAGATGGAAATATGTCTGGTCAACAACAGACAGTAATGGTGACTCTTATGGTCTTCAAAAATTTACCAAGTTGGAGGGGTACTTTTTTACACCCTTCAGTGACCACTTCCCTTCAAGTCTCAGAGTCAGCTTGTGTGTATTTTAGGGAAAACACCTACTGTGTGGAAATAGGCATTCCTGGCCCTATCACAGCAGGGACAACTTCCTTCCCAGACACAGATGATATTTTTGGAGCAGAAGGCTCTAGTCCTAAGAGGAAACATATGACAGGGGTCCCTTGCTGCTCTCTAAAATTCTGAGTCAAGAGATGAGGATTATGTGTTAGAATTACATGCCCACAAGATGCCAAGTATTTCTGGTCTATAAGACAAACACAACAAACATTTAAATGTCTGTGTATCAAGAGCTGTGCTAGCTGTTGAGGAAGGAAAGGCAAATAAATATAAGACAGTCTCAGTGTCTTTCTTCAGGGATCGTACAGTCTAGTATAGAGACAGGCCACCAAGACAAACTGCTACAACACATATTATTTTAAAACCTTTCCACAATCCTTGAAAAATTTCACTTTATCTGCCATACCACCTTTGCCTATTCTCTTTATACTTTTCTTCTTTTCACTGACAAACTTGTGGGAAGAAACCTATCTACATTTCTTATGTATTTTTCAACCTCTTGTAATTTGGTGTCTGACCCCAATAATCAATTGAGATTGGTTTGCCTAATGTTACCAATGACTTCTTAACTACTAAATCCAATGACCAATTCTAAGTTATCTTCTTTGGCCTATGTTCAGCTTCAGAAAATACTTTACTTATTTCCATGGATACTCTCTCCTCCCTTAGTTTATCTGAGACTGCTCACTCTTGGTTCTCCTACGTATGATCATTCCTTCTTGTTTTCTTTTGCTGAAATATCATCCATATTTTGTACTTTAAGTGTTAAGGTGTAGATGTTCCCCAAGGCTCAGTTGTTGCTCCTCTTCTACTCTCTTTAAACTCTCCACGAATTCAATGGTCTGTCTGGGCCCAATTATAATTGGGGCAGCTAGGTGGCACAGTGAATAGAGCACTGGGTCTAGAGCCACTAATACCTTAGTTTAAATCTAGCCTCAGATATTCACTAGCTATGTGACCCTGGGCAAGTCTCTTCATCTCTGCCTGTTTCAGTTTTCTCAACTGTAAATGGGGATCATAATAGCAAGTCTCGTTGATTCAACTTTCATATCTTTCATATACATTGCCTTCTATTCATACGGTCAGTCATCATCACCTTCTGCCTAGACCAGGGGTGGGCAAATTAAGGCCTAGGGTCAAAAGTTTGCTGACCTTCTGGCCTATACTACTGCAATAGCTTCCTAATTGGTCTCCCTACACATACTCTTCTTTCTCTAATCAATCCTTGACATACCTGCCAAAATAATTTTCCTAACATTCCCCTACTCAACAACCTTCACTTATTATTCCTTCCACAAGAGAATTTGAGCTCTTAAAGGTGAGAGACTATTTTCCTTCTTCCTCTGTATCCCAAGCACCTGGGATAGTGCCTCAAACACAGGAGAAGCTTAATGAACATTTGCTGAGCTAAAAAAAAAAAAAGTGCTAAGTGAAGTCTGATGGTAAGGTCACTACCAAATGGTAGAGATCAGGGAAAGCTTCTTGGAGGTATGAGTAGGTAGTTACTCATATCTACAAGTGTATACAATTAATCATGCCTACAAGCAACTGCACTCTCCTGACTTATTCTATTTAATTCTGGAAGGATGTATTGAGCAAACAGTGTGATAGAGCAGAATAAAAAATATCTCTGAGGTCAGAGGAGTTGGGTTCAAATCCCACCTCTGATACCCACTACCTGTGTTACCTTAGGCAAGTCCCTTAACTTCCCTGCACCTCAATTTCCTCACCTAAAAATGAGAGTTCTGGATCGGATTGTCTCTGATGTCTCTTTAAGCTAAAGCTCTACAATCCTACTTTAATGAACACTTCTCAATTTTTCAAAGTTTCACAAAATGTTTTCAGTGTGCAAAAGTTTCCCACTACTGACTCCAGATGATTTGCCCCCTTGAGAGCTGCCATTAGACCCTTTACACGTCCTGAGAGTACAATTTTTATTTAGAAGATCCTTGAGCTTCTAACTCCTGTATCTCAAGTGTCTTGGTGCCCAGTGGAACTCACTGGAAGGGGTAACCTAGAGCATTTTGAAGTAACTGAGTCGTACTGATGCCCCAAGAGATTCACCATAAAAGAGAGAGTTCTATGTTAACTGAGATCTCAAAAAAAAAAAAAAAAAAAAAAGACCATGGCCATACAGGCACAGAGTTCAGAACTGGGGGGTTATGCCACAAAATTTTACATACCTGGGCTATGATGAAAAGCATCAGATATATAAACACTTCCAAGAATGGCAAATTAACTCAGGAATCTAAAGAGATGGCAAATAGAACCACTGCAAAGTGTCCTTTCTACCAGTTCTATCCCCATTTCAGAAAAGAATGATTGCCCCCGCCCCTACACAAACACAAACACACATACACATGAATAAATTTTCTGCTACAATAACAATAACAAGATGCACTTACACTGGAATCCATATTAACTTTTAACATGTAATCTAAAGGTAAACTAATTCTTTTACAAAGTGATGTATAAAATAGTTATTTTGGGCTAGGTACCATATAATCCCATGTTCTGATGGAACTAGCAAACAAACTTATCCAATTAAAATGCCTAAACAAAACAACAGGATAAAGTAGACAAACCATTCATTCATATTGTAATAAATAAGAAAAGTGGGAAAGGACAAAAAGGAGGACAAACTTGTCTTGGGAACCCCAGTGGTTCCAAATTAAAGAGAATCTTGAACCTAGGTTGGGAGATACGTGGAAGCAGAACTCAGATCAAAACACCACCACCCCGCCAAAAAAAGGCAACAGAAGAAGTAAGGAAGAAGGACAAAGACATCTAACTTTTACCCTACCCTGTTTCAGCAGGAGTAGGTCTGGGCAGCCAGACCTGCAGAGCAAAGAGTCAAGTGAAAAAGACTGTCCACAGGGAGACTTCTGCTGTAACGGCAAGAAAGGGTCAGCGAATTCTCCCCTGACATGTGATAATACCATAAAAAGTCAGAAGCAGAAAATTTTTCTCAAACTCCATAATATACGATACATACCTTCAGGCAATGTGATATTTTTTACCTGTTTGCTCAAAAGAAGATAGCTGAATTTTCCAAACTTAGAGAAAAATGACTATTTCATAAAGGTTCTTAAATAATTAAAAGACCACAAGAACACAAACCAAGAAGGTTAAAAGGAATCTCATTCAGTAAACAAGTTTTTTTTTTATTACACAGTATTCCTTTCTAAGGCAACCACATCTTTTGTTTGTGGAGTAAAGTTCCTTGCTTAGAAAAACTGTAAAAGAAAAGAGTCCTGGCCTAGGGGGAGGAGGGGTGGAAGGTGAACAAACATTTCAGTACAATGTTGTAACCAAAAAGAAAAAAAAGAAAAAGAAAAAAGAAGCACTACACAATGACATTTCCCTAAGATTGCCCTGAGGAAGTACTATATAAATATTAGCTACTGCCACTAAAAGCACCAAAGGGACACAATACTATGTTGAAAACTTCAGGGAACTGCAGAGTAGGATTTTATGTTGGGCTACTTTACATAGAAAAGGTTGATGATTATGATGAAAAAACTAAGATAATGAGAAATCAACAACACATTTGGAGATTGAAATATACTTGGAAAAAGGAAAGGACTGTTGATTTGATAAAAGAAATGTGGGGAGGTGTGACTTTTAAAGTAAAAGTGACAGAGTCAGACTGCTCTCATTTAAGCCATTGAAAAGAAGGGTAAGAAAGACAGTAACAGAAGAGGAAGTGGAACCTAAGAGGAATTCAAGACTCAACAGAGGAGCTAAAAAACTGCTTCACTGGAGCTGTGGAAGTTAGAATTATTAGTTAAGAGAATTCAGCTGAGCAATTCCTGATTGGTCAGAGAGAATTGATTTCATTGGCCAAGAGTTCTAGTGCTTCATAGAGATGGAGAAAAGTGAAAGTTTTCATTAGGACAATGTTGTTGGCTCTCTGCTGCTACCTCTGACTTGAGAAGAAGCAGCAGAAGGGTCTTTATAGTTACTCACTTTGGTATACTGGTGAGAAGAGTTGTGTTGCTATGAATGCCATTCTGATTGAGGAGAGTAGAATCTAGGTGAGGAACAGACTGTACAGCTTAGAGATACTTTGATGGCCATTCATTGCCTCAATGAACACTTCTGGTTAAAAAGAACTGCCACTCACATTAACAGCAAACACTTTCTAAATGCCCTTTTAAGGATAATGGATAATTGAAAGAATATATAAAGGCAAAGTTTAAGTAGAGAGATTTCCACAGCTGAAGAGTGGTGAGGAAAACCATTCAAGTAAGTGATTAGAGAAATTTCATATAGTGTAAATGTTCCTGAAGGGACAAATAACACTGAAGCTAACATTCTAGAGTTGTGAGTTGCCCAAAACACCTGAGTTTTCCTCCTTGGTATGTTGTCCTGACAGGTTTCTATAAGCATATGACCATTCTTCACTGCAATTAAATGTTCCGGTGGGAGAATGTGATGCATATTTATACATATGCTGTGATGTATTTACCTTAATATATAAGTATGTATATAATACTTATTTTGCCTTATTAAATAATAAGTATAAATATGTATAAATATAAGTAAATAGTTATGTTTCTGGATCTGTAAATATCATGCATTATGTGAACATACCATCCAGTAAGTGGCTGATTGTATAGAGAGAAAATGCACTGGATGGGTTCAAGAGCTAGATTGACAAGTCGGGGAAATCTATTTCCCTTTAACGTGCTTACACCGAGGACTAAAAGAGTTTAAATGTAACAGTATGATGGTGATCTGTCTCTGGGAATTCAGACTTGCTTCCATGAGAGCAAGTGTGAACATGAGAAACTTAAAGAAAAATAGGGTTTTTGACACGCCCAGGCTTTAGGTGGAAACTTTATCAACCTACCCATCCTTGTTACATAGCCAATAGTGATGGTTGGGGAGATCAGAGAAGGTTACACTGAAGAGATCTACTGTGAATACAGCCTTCAAGGTTTTAAACACAACTCCAATGCCTCCCAATACATATGCACAATAGCATATCTCCCATAGCTTCAATAAGTGCTAATTTTAGGAGTGAAATATTTATTCAGTACAGGAAATCTTTTTTTTCTTATTTTAAAAAAACTGAAGCAAAAAAAGGGAAAAAATAAAATCGGCTAAAGAGATGGTTACTAAAAACACACCTTACTGATCTTCAGGTCAAATAAATTCTTCATGAAAAATCTATACCGTAAACTTAAGTTGACTAATTAGCCATCAATCTATCTAACATATGTATGTTTTACTTTGCTAATTTAATAATGCATTGGTATTTGGTATTCACAAGAAAATCCTTAAAAAAAGATATTTACATTCATTCAAGAATGAATGTAAAATAAAAGACTAAACATAAATGCTAGATTTTAAATATATACCATTATAATTCACAAAACTGAAACATCACATTTTAGTAGAACACAATTTTCAAGGTCATTAGTTGTTAACTACTAAATTCCTTAGTACCATAACAGGCAAAAATATGAACATGTAAATGAATATACAAATAAGATAAGTTCCTTATCTTACCATTACTGCACATCATTGTGATGGAAAACTCCATTCTTGCTAATGCCACCCTGTGGCAGCACTTGCATACTGAAAGCCAAGAATCATCTCTCTCAAGAGACTGCAATATTTAAATCTAACACTCTCATTTTATAAAAGAGAAAACTGACACTCAAAAAAGGTTAAAGCATTTATGCAATTAGTGGCAGAGTAAGCATTAGAACCCAGCCTCATGACTCTCGGTCAGTCCACAGCTCCTCATTCTAAGCACAGGGAAATGTTTTCCTGGCATTTCTACTATGTAGTTGAAAGATAGAACATATTTTCACATATAAACAATAGAAAACTATATTGAAAGAAATATGCATTAGCTACATATTGAGCTAATATAGGTTTCTGGGGCACAGTAAGAGATATATGTATTTACCATGGAATCATATGTGATAACATGTAAGGAACTTTGCGAACCTTAATGTGCTATATAAATGATAGATACTGTTGTTTTTGTTTTGGTTATAGGAACTCTTGTTCTAACTTCCAAATCAACTTTTGGGAAACAATCCAAAGGATATATATTGCTTATACTCTACTAATTGCTATTTTGGGGGAAAATCTCTTCAGGTTAATCATAACATTTTCTTTGCTTCAATATCACTGCTCTGCTTTGAGGGTAGCAATAGTTTAAAAGTTACAGTGTGTAACAATATGAAGGGTAGTATAATTCTGCTAGATAATAATCTCAAAAGCACTATGCTGAAAATTGAGAAGTAATTATAATTGAGTTACCACTACACGGCAGATTCTTTTAAATTTAAATTTATTGTAGGCTCTTGAATACTTTTCAAAGTACTCGATATGAATTTGCTTTCTCCACTGATCTCTGTTTTTAAAAATCTAAGAATTTATTCCAGAACTTTCTTCTTTTTTATATATCAGATTACTCATTCTAAAAGTACTGGGCAGGGGAGTTCCTTGAAGGCCTGCCACTAAGTATACAGTCAGATTCTTCTAGTATCAATATTTAGAACCATGTCTATAAATTTATTTTTGTCACAAATTAACAGTTCACCTATTATGTTTAACAAAAACAAGAAAAGTAATTGGTGATGACTTGTCCAAAGCTGTGCCATTCTGCCTTATTAATTTCTATATGGAAAAAAAATTTTTCCCAGTAGCAAAAAGACGTACACAGCATCTTCGCTCACCAAAGTTGTCCATGAAAGCAGGACTTTCAGTTACTTTCAAAGACCACAAGGCATTTTTATTTTTTACCACTCTCTGGTAGTATTCAAGAGAAGCAGTTGAAAGCTATTTCAGCAAGGTCAAAGAAGTACATCACTGTCAAGGATAGGTTGCTCCCAAATTACTGGATTACCACTAAAGTAAGTTGTTTTTGAAAGGAAAAGAAAATACAAGCATACATTAAAAAATAATTACACAATATTACTATCTAAAATTATCATTACAATGAACACTTTATACTTCTTTCAAATAAAGATATTTGGTGCTCTGTTCAGTTTTATTACTACAACACTCAGTCATTTTCTTAGTAAAGGTACTAATTCCCATGTTTTGTGCCCACCCACTCTGAGAATGTACACCCTACATTGAGACTGATGCTCCACATCCTCAAATTATATAGTCAAAAATGGAATTTCCCAGAATTTTTAAAATATAAAATAATTATTACATGCAAGATACTGTATACTCCACAAAATTAGGGAAACCTACTCTGTTGATTATATTCTAAACTAATATTTGATGGCTTTTGAGTTGGATTCATTTTGGCTCTTTTTCTTCTATTGTCTTTGCTCTGCATGAATTCATATAAAATATTCCTTTCTTCTGCGTTCTTAACATCTGCCATTCCTACCAGTGCATTAATAAGTGTCTTTCTATTCACTAACCACAGTTTACTATTCCTCAGTTTATATATATATATATATATATATATATATATATATATATACACACACACATATATATGTATATATGTAATTTGTTTCTAGCATTTTGTTATCACAAAGTGTTGTAAAGAATATTTTGGGGGCAGCTAGGTAGCTCAGTGAATAGAGCACTGGCCTTGGACTCAGGAGGACCTGAGTTCAAATTCGGCCTCAGACACTTAACATGTACTAGCCGTGTGACCTTGGACAAGTCACTTAGCCCCAACTGTCCTGCATTCCCCCCTCAAAAAAAAAAAAAAGAGGATATTTTGGAAGATACGGAAACTTTCTGTTACTGACTTCTTTGGTGTATGAACCCAGTAGTGGGATGGCAGGATACAAATTGTTTAATAACTACTCTTGAATAATTCTAATTGTTTTTCTAGGAAAGTTGGACCAAATCACAGCTCTGCAAGTAGTAAATTAGAATGTCTATTTCCCCATAACTCATCAGACAATGAGTTTGTTCTTTTTTCATTCTCTGCCAATCTGATAGGCGTGAAGTGATACCTCACAGCTGTTTTAATTTGTACTTCTTATTATTAGTGATTCTGAAAACTTATATAAATCAATTCTTTAATTCAAGGGGGATCTTTATTCTGAGCTCTCCATTTTAAAGAGAGAAGTGGAAATAACTTTAGTATTTAGTATAATATTTATTTACTATAATAATAATATTAATTAACTGTGAACTCTTTAAAGCCCTCAACTTCACACTCCACATAAATTTGTAATGCTTTCAATCTTTCTAACTTTAATGTTTTGTTCTGGCTCTTTACTACTTCTCCAGTGACCTTAAAAATAGCTTCAATGTGTGTTAGAATAGTTTCCCATAATCCACAGATATCCAAGAATCATAGATTGTTGGGGTAAAACAAACCTGCAAGGATCACACAGTCCAGTTCCCTCATTTTACACAAAGGGAAACTGGGGACCAGGGGGATTTAAAAAAATTATCTATTCAACACCACATAGTTAGCATTGTTAAGAGGGGGGTCTATTTTTTCTGACTCTTGGTCTTTATAGCTGCAAGCTATAAAAAATTAGCCTTTGGCCCAGGAGAATGAGAGAAGAGTGGGAAGCAACATTTGGTGAAGTCTGTCTCAGGTTCTGGTATCATTTGTTGCCATCCTATAAAAATAATTACTTAGCATGCACATTAACAGAATCTCTGGGTGATGCACAGAACAGTCATGGGGAGCTACAAAAAATGAATGACTTAATTCTTGTAACAGATATCGGATGACTATATCAAGAACTCATTACAGAACAAATTCTAAGAAAGAAGAATACACAGAACAGTGTGGTTTCTCAAAATGATAAATTACAGATGACATTTATGTAGTGCAAAAAAGCAAATGGTATAAAATGTGGTCCATTATTATAGGAAAGTAGCTCTCTGTGTTCAAACCTGAAGTCCCCTTACCTAAGCAGGAGCTGAAGTGGTCACTAGTTAAATGCTGCAGAAAGGTCAAGAAGGAAAAGTACTGAAAAAAAGGCCATCAAATTTAGCAATTAAAAAATGGTTGGCAATTTTGGATAAAATGGATTCAATTGAGTGCCAGGAAAAGAAGCAAGCCTGGAATAGATTAAGAAGTGAGAGATAAGGTAAGAGAAATGAGGGAAGAATGAAAGCTATAAACAGCTTTGTCTAGGACTTTGGCTGATGAGGAATGATGATAGGCAGAGAGAATGGTAGGATCAAGTGAAGGGTTTTTTCCCTTAAATAAAGGGG
>CM053582.1:171311860-171357289 GCA_028627135.1 Pseudochirops cupreus
AAAGACGGGGAGAAAATATGTAACTCAAAAAAAATTTAATAAAATAAATTTAAAAAAAAAACAAAAAAAAACAAAAACACATTAAACCATTAATCAGCCAAAAAAGAAAGAAAGAAAGAAAGAAAACAAACAACCCATATATCATCCTTCTGATAAGAAGGTTTGGCTAGGGGTGCTAGAGACCCCAAAATACAAACACATCGGGTCCTGCCAAATGAATTCAACTCAAGTCTTCTCTCAGCCAAAGAAAAGTAAAGTTTATTAAAAGTTCACCATATTGGGTAAACTCTTAAGGAGGGTCAGTATCTGTAAGGCTTGTATTGGACAAGCCGGCTTGTATTGGACACAGAGCAAGTCTGTGCTAGAAAATTCTATGGTGCTCTCACACCACATGGAGGCAAGATGGGGTCTCACATACAAAAAGATTGTGGGAAAAATCTAGGGGTGGTCTAGAGGAAGAGTTTGGGGAAGGTCTTCAGGAATAATCAGATGAGGTCAGACTCCAGTAATGAGTTTGAGGAGGGTCTTCAGGAGGAGTTAATGAGGCCAGAATGCAGTAAATGAGTGATTAAGGGTGGGAAGTTGCTGGAGGCTACCTGGAGATGATAAATAATGAAGGGCTAGGCTAGGTCAAAGGCAACAGACTTGGGTATAGATATTTTGATAGGCTCAAGGGTGGGAAGTAGATGGACAATGGAAGGCTAGGCTAGTAAGAGTAAGAGATTTGGGCCTGGTTATGAAAGGCTTATGGCCTCAGGCAAATGCCTGATCAAATGGGAATCAAATCAAATTAAAAATTTAAAAAAAAAATCAAATGGGAAAATTCAATCAGAGTTCAAGGGATTCCCAGAGCCTATCCCTCATCAGTTCCATTTATCTGTACCTTCCTTTTCTCTTATGATTTCATTTATCATGAGTTTCCATACTGGTGTGGATAAGATTTTCCAATATCAATCATTTAATTAACTAGAATTTATTAATTGCTTACTAGTCATCAGGAATTATATAGGTACTAGGAGATAAAAAGACAAAAACAAAACAATCCCTTCCTTCAGAGAACTGATGTTCCATCAGTGGAAATGATACATAATATAACTATTAATAATAATAATAACTATATATATACAAAGATAATCAATAAGAATTTATTAAGCACCTACTACATACTAGGCCTGTGCTGGGTATTAGAGCAAATAGAGAGGAATTTTCTCAGGCCTGAGTAGTTCAAGGGATCAAGCAAGGTCTTATTTAAGAGGCATCACTTGAATTGAGCTACAAAGGGAGCAGAGATTTAAGAGGGGAAGTAGGGAGGGAGTCCATCCCAGGAATGGTGGACAGCCTACACAAAGGCACAGAGATAGAAATGTTGTGTATAAGCAAGAGCAAATAGGCCAACTTCAATGGAATAGAGGTGTGCAAAAGGAATGATGTTTCCTAAGCTTTGAAATGTAGGCCAACTCAAGATTGTAAAGAGCTTTCAATAATAGAGTTATTATTTTGACATTATATCATTAGAACTGCACTTTAGAAACATCACTTTGGTGGCAATGTGGAAGATGGCCTGGCAAGGGGAAACAACTGAGTCAGAGAGAAGAAGACAAGAATACTCTGGATGAGAGTTGATAAGATCTTGAACTTGGGTAGTGGCTGTGTAAATGGAGAGAAGAAAGTATACAAGAATATAGAGGTAGAAATGACAAGACTCTACATTTGACTGGATTAATTAATTGATCCTTGGACAAAAGGACCTGCAGTTAAATTAGTATTTATAGATGTTCTTTGTGATTCTTTGTCACCCCTACCTCTTCTCCTCCACTCCATTAGTGAAGAAGAAATAAAGGTCAGTGGGAGTCCACAAAGTACGGGGGCTCTTTTTCTTCATTTCATGGATTGCCTTGGACAAAAAATTTATCACTCATTGGCCAACCTACTGGCAATGAGCCTCCCTATACTTACCCAGGTTGACCCCCAGACAGCAGACTTTCTGTCCCCAGAACTCTATTCAGTCTTTCCAAGAGGGTAATATTTTACCAATCCTTACATTCCATTAGCATAGCCTTCAGGAACTTGGGTTTGCCCACAAGCCACAACAAGATATCAAAAGAGAAATTTTCCAGATCCAGAAAGACTAGAACAATGACTAGATCCAATAATAAATGTAAATTTCTGGACTTATACTAAAAAAGTCAACTTCATGTACAGGAAAAGGGACACAAATCATATGAAAAAGAGCTTAGGGTTTTAGGGCACTACAAACAATGTAAATTAACGATGTGAATTCACAGCTAAAAAAAAACATCTAATGTGATCCTTAGGCGATTCACAGGAGAGAGTAAAAAATGAAGTAAGTATGCCTCTGTTAGATTACATTTGGAGAATTGTATCTTATTCTTTGAGCTCCACATTTTTGAAGAGGCATTTTAAAAAATGTAAGGTTTTTGAAAGAATGCAACCAGTATGGTAAAGGAGCTCAAAACCATGCCAGATGAGGAGTGGCATTGTTTAGGCTACAGAAGATAAGACTTAAGGAGAAATGTGATTGCTGCAAATATCTGAAGAATTGTCATGGGCAAGAAATAAGAGACTTCTTTTCCTTAGCACCAGAAAAGGAATTAAGACCAATGATTAGGAGAGTGGTTATAGCTCAATACATGAAGCAACTTCTTAATAGTTTGATCTACAGAACAGTGGAAAGAGTTGCTTCAGGAGGCAGTAAGCTCCCCATCATTGAATAACTACTCATCATGGAGGCTATAGAGGAAATTCATGTTTCTGGTAGGTTTTGCATGAGAAGATAAAGCCACTTGCAGTTATGAATTTATGACTCTGAACAGGCATGTAAATATCTGCAGAATTCAGAATACAATCCTTCATGGCTTTGATTCTAGATAGGACATTCTTAGACGCAGGAACAAAGCCAAAACCAATGCACCTTGTGAAGGCTCTCTCCATGCCCCATGCATAATGGCTGAGAACAGGAGGGAAACGTTGCTGAAGCATTGCTACCCAGAATTGCTTCTGTGAACATAACATAGCCAGTGTACATTTGCAATGCTACTGCATTCTATATGAGTTCAGATGAAACCTATAAGTTTACATATGTATATTCTAGAGACAGCATGGCAGTGAGGTGGTACAATAGATAGAGCACCATGTCTGGAGACAGGAAAACCCAAGTTCAAATCCCACCTCGGATGCTTCCTGGCTGGGCCCTAGGCAAGTCACTTTACCTATTTACGTCAGTTTCCTCATCTGTAAAATTAGGATTATAATCACACTTTCAGCTTGTTGGACCAAATGAGATAATAATTGTAAATCTCTTAACACAGCGTCTGGCACATGGTAAGCACTATATAAATTTTAGATATTATCACTAGGAGGAGAAAAAGGAGGAAGAGCAAGAGGAGGAGGAGGAAGAGGAGGAGGAGGAGGAGGAGGAGGAGATGGAGTCAAAGTAGTAGTAGTTGTGGTAGTACTAATAGCAGCAGCAGCAGTATGGTGTAGTGGAAAGAATGAGCTGGGAGCTCTGTAATTCACTAGTTAGTTGTAGGACCTTGGACAATTTCTTAACCTCTCCATCATCTGTGAAATGAAGGGGCTGAACTTTTGTTAAGGTCCTTTCTGTTCCATACCAATAATTATCCAATTTAGAGAAAAGGAAAATACACAGCATTACTTACTTTCTGAGACCAAGATTGTTTGATGCAATTAATGTGATTTTGTGAATATTATTCTTTCGGTTATATTTGAATCATTCTGCATCAGATCATCAGGCTTTCCCATATTTCTCTGAATTTCTTGTATTCATGATTTCTTATGGTGCAATGATAGTCCATGTTAATCATGAAAAGAAGCCCCAAATCTGAAATAGTTCTAGAAAGAAATTGGTTTGGTCATTTGGTAAAGGAGAAAGTCAAAAGAAGGTATAGCTCCCTGTCAAGTGTCTGCAAGGTTTATATTACATAGAGTTCAGATGAGGTAGTTGTTGTTCCTTCTTCATTTTTGAAAAGGACCAATGACATCACAGGGTGATGTCCTGACTTATGTGTAAATTGGATTTAAGTAAGGCAGGGTTGCCCAAAGTCATCAGCCTCACTCTCTCTCCCAGAGTCATCAAAAGTCAAGATAACTGGTGATGGCCTGGTAAACAACGGATGATCTTGGCATCTTTGATGTCTAACCAAGCTCTAAGGGCTCCATAGCACCTGCTTTAGCCACCTTCATGGTAATTGGAACAAATTGTTTTCATCTGCCCATTGTACAGGGGAAAGGGGGAGGAAGAAGAGGAGAGACATCTTCACAGGCTTGGGGTAGACATCCCCCTAACTCACTGATGGGTTTGAGACCTGTCAGTTACCTTCAACCTGGTTTAGCCCTTCCATTGAGATAGTTTTACCAGGGTGTGGCCACTGCACATGCTACAGCTTCTTAGAATCATAGGTGAGAGTTGGGTAAGAGGAGGACACCAAAGGTGTATGAGTAGCCCTGAAAAGGACTTGGCAAGACCTCACCCCAGGGCTGCTAGTCCTCCCTGAACAGCCCATACACCCCAGACAAAGAAGTAAGGACATCTGCTTACTTGGTTCTTATAGGCAGTAGGTAGTTTCTATAGAAGGGCAGTTTGAGATGTATATCATAGGTAAGTCAATCTAATTTGGGGAACCCAAAACACAAGCTTTGGGTAGTCTCAAAATAAGACCTGAGGGGACCAAAATGAAGCAATGAGTGGGATCTAGGCATTCTTTACAACCATCTAGCTGCCCTGGAACATCTGTGAGAACAGCCTGACCTCTACAGTAAGAAAAAGCTAGGTTCAAACAATATTAATAAATGATAAATAGTAAAGCATTTTTTTTCACATCCATTACATTCATATGCCACAATTTGTTCAGTCATTTCTCATTTTCTGGGCACGCATTGACTATGCTCTTTCCACTATACAATAGTGCCTCTCAACATATCTTGCACATGCTTTGATTTTCCTGGCATTGAGGACATTGATATCTTTTTGTCTGTGTCTTAAATCAAATATATATACATATATATATATACATACACACATATATATGTATGTATATATACTTATACATATATTATATATATACACATATATATGTATGTACATATATACTTACATATATTATATATACATACATATATTTATATACTCATACACACATGTATATGAATATGTATGTACATATATGTATTGTACATATTAAATTATTTATGTTTCGGTTTTACATTAAATTACCCCCCCACTCCATGAGCAGTCTCTTGTAACAAAATAAAGCAAAAGTAATTATACAACGACCTCATCTGAAAGTGCATTCAACATTTTACATCTTCAGCAAACACTCATCTGTATATTTTTTGAATAAAATTAATACAAATCTATTTTTTCTCCCTCATATCCTTTACCTTATCAGAAAAGGAAATAAAAACAAATTTATTGTAACAAATAAGCATAAACAAAACAAATTACATATATATATGTATATGTATATATATAAAATACATGTCTTGTTCTGTACCCCAAATCCTCTCAGTCACGGATAACATGCTTCATCTTCAATTTTCTGGAATCATGAATAGCCACTGTATTACTCCTAGTTCTTACAACTTTGTTTTCAGAATTATGTTATTATATAAATTACTTTTCTGGTTCTGATCATTTCATTATTCATCAGTTTACAAAAGCCTTCTAAATTGTTCACTTTTATGGTATTGATGTTATGATAGAAACTGTTCTTCTGGTTCCACTTAACTCCACTTAAATCAGATCATACGAATCTTTCCATTTCTCTTTGAAACCGTCTATATCCTCATTTCTTACAACACAATAGTACTCTATTACATTCATATACCACAGCAGCCATTCCTCAACTGATTTACATTCCCTTAGTTTATAAAAAAAACTTTTCCTCTGTCTTTGTTCTTCTCTGAGTATAGACCTAGCAGTGTTATAGCTAGGTCAAAAGGCATGTACTGTTCAGTAACTTTTTGTGTAAAATTCTTAAGTACTTTCCAGAATCATTGTAACCTTTCCCAGGTCTACCAATAGTACTTCAATATGTCTGTTTACCCACAACCCTTCCAACATTTATCATTTTTCCTTTTGGCCATCTTTGCAAATCTGATGAGTATAAGGTAGAATCTCAAAATTGCCCTAATTTCCATTTCTTTAATTAGTGATTCGGAGCATTTTTTCACATGGTTATAGATAGTATGGGTTTCTTCTCTTCACAACTACCTGTTCATGTCCTCAGACTATCAATTGGGGAAAAGCAATTACTTTTATAAATTTTAATCACTTCTTTATATCTCTTAAAAATGAAACCTTTATCAGAAATACTTGCTGCAATGATTTTTTCCTAGGTAATTGTTTCCCTTTCACTAGATTTTTTTGTGAAAATACTTTTTAATTTTATGTAATCAAAATTATCCATTTTATTCTCTGTAATATTCCTTATTTCTTATTTGGTCATGCACTTTTCTCCTATCCACAGATCAGACAGGTAATTTTTCCTATGTTTCTCTAGTTTGTTTATGATATGAACTTTTATTTCTAGGTCATGTACCCATTTGAAGTTTATCTCTGTAAAAGGTATGAGATATTGGTCAAAATTGTTTTTCTTTCCTTGCTCTCTTTTAAAACCTTTGTTGGGGCGGCTAGGTGGTATAGTGAATGGAGCACCAACCCTGGAGTCAGGAGAACCTGAGTTTAAATCCCGCATCAGACACTTAGCACAAAACTAGCCATGTGACCTTGGGCAAGTCACTTAACCCCAACTGCCCTACCTTCCCCCCTCCAAAAAGAAAAAAAAAACTCTTTGTTAAATTCTCCACTAGGTTAGTTAACAACACTGATCTGACAAGGGATTTAGGAACACAACTGACCCCCTTTCCTAAGCAGTAACTCTTGGGATTTTTAAGCAGCTGACATTAGAATATTAGGCTAACTAAACCCCACTGAATAATAAATAAAGACAATTTTTCTCAAGAGAGGGGGAAGAGATATTTAATGAGGCCTTGCAATCATAGAGAGTTTCAGGGAAATTTCTAGCTCAGTACAAACATGCACACCCATCAAAAATAGCTTCTATAAATTGAGGCTATAATTCTTAACTAAAACTCCAGAGATACAGACACATAAGCATTCCTCCAAATACGATGGAATTAGATTACCTCTCCTGGGCCCCTTTGGGTCTACATTGACACAAGGCCATATAGTGCTCCTACCTCTAAATCAAGGGAGAGGAATATAGAGAGGAAGAGAAGGGGTAGAGAGGAAAAAGGGAAGGAGGGAGACAAAGAGACCAGGAGGGAAGGGGAAACTTGATGAGAAAAGAGGAAATCAGGAGATGGGAGAGGAAAGGAGAGGAGAAGAGAGGACAGGACAAGACAAGACAAGATAGAACAGGAAAAATCAGTCATGTGTGCTTCCACCAGTCAGGAGGAAGGCACAGAGGAGAATACTGGTGACAGTTGTATCTCTACTCACCAGAAGGAGGGAAGGTGAAAATGTGTACAAGAGTAGACAGAGTTTCTCCTTGCCACTGGCAGCTAGGTGCTGGGCTGGATTTGCAGTCAAGGTCTGAACTCAAAATTCTGCCTCAGACACTAACTAGCTGTGTATCCTTGGGCAAATCTCTTAACCTCTTTGAGCCCAAGTTCACTCATCTGTAAAAGGGGGATAATAATGGAACATACCTCCCAGGGATATTGTTATTTCAAATGAAATAACATCTGTAAACCATCTTGAAAACCTTATAGCACTATATAACTGCTAGCTAGTATTATCATCCACTTCAAAGGGTGAGAAAGATGAGAGCATAGCATAAGACTTGTCTTCCCTACAACTTCAAGTCTATTCAGGTCAGGTTTAATTACCATCCTTCTTATTAATGTTGCAGGGATATATCAAGAGGGATTGGCAAAGTTCCTTGTCTCCCATGCCCAAGGAACTGCTGTGATGCTTGCAAAAGAGGGGAGCTATTTCTATATAAGACAAATCAGGTGGGCCATAAGAAAGCCATATAGACACATTAATGGACAGTGATATCAGGCAGGCTCAGAGGCAAGAAGATCCAGGGTTGTTGGCCCAAGATGGAGATAATGATAGACCTAAGGAAGACCTCCACTGAATGTGGCTGCATCCACAATACTCCTAAAAGGAAGCAACCAGCCCCAGTAAGGATACAGAGGCTTGGTGTGTTGAAGGGCAGGGAAGATTGGTGCACAACAAAACAAGAGAACCAAGTTCTGGAGGAGGGGCAAAAACCAAGCTGATGCCCTGAAGTATGTGGGCATTGAATGAGAAATAGAAATGCTTTGATATCATCAACTACCTCCTCTTTAAAAATAGTTGCCCTATTTTCAGGAATTTCTAGTACTATGGCAATTTTAGAAAAATAAAATGCAATTTGAAATTCTGAATTTGCAAAGTACTGTAAGAGTAATTTATAGTAATGAGCTTAAAAATCCACTTTTTGTTGCCTTCTCACCAGCTGCACAGTGTTTTGTACCAGTGAACTTTTCCAGTAATGCAGTGTGGTGCATTTTTTAACATTGAATAAAGGATACTTGAACTTCCAAAAAAAAAAAAAGGTCATGATACCGAAAAGCAAATCAGACCTTGCTCTTTTCAAGTACTGTGTATAATGTAACCTTATGCAGTCCTGGGTGTATGTGGGTTAAGGATGGGTAGAAAGACTGACTCTTTAACAATGCTGAACCACATAAAGTAGGACTCTAAGTCCTAAGTACTAAGTAGATCCTAGTGGGAAGAGGGGAAAGTTATTTTCTGTCTGTGGGCTTAGGTACAAGTTGTTGTTATGTAAAATTAAGGTAATAAAACCTTTTCTTTTTTTCCCTACATTTAATGTTCTTGTTAGTTTGAATTATTGCAAAGGAGCTGAGAGAAATTTTGAGAGAAATTTTCAAAAAGAATCAGATAAAGGTTTTCCCCGAGTGGAGGCATGACTCACATTTTCTGAAAGGCACTCCCAGATTTGCCAAGAGGAATGCCCTGACACTGAACTTAGGTTAGATAGCCTGGGCCTCAACACCCTGGGAGGTTAGAGAAAATACTGCACCTTCTGCATTCTGTGCCCTGTGCCAGATATGAGATCTTGGGGTGGAGGGGAGAATGCATGACCAAGGTGGGGATGCACCAAGAGGAGTTGGCAAAGTCCCTTTTCCACAATGCTTGCAAAAGAGAGGGGCTATTTTTGTATAAGAAAAACCATGTGGGCCATAGGAAAGAGATACAAACACTGATGGAGAGTGATATCAGACAGATCTGGAGTTAACAGGAAGAGCCAGGATTGTCTGGCTCCAAGATGGAGGTAATGATGGACCTGGGGCAGGTCTATGTTGAATCTGGCTTCATCTACACTGTTCCTAGAAGGAAACAGCTCGCCCCAACAAAGATACAGAACTAGCAAGAAAGCATTGGCATGCTGAAAGGGAGGAAGATTGGTACACCATGGAACAAAAGGGCTGGACTATTCCTTTTTTAAGGCACATGTTTAGAATAGAAAGAACAAGGGATTGGGAATCCAGGGATCTGGGTTTGAATCCTGACTCTGCCACTTTCAAGTTGTATGACCTTGGGCAAATGATTTAAACTCTCTGAAACTCAGTTTCCTCCTCTATAAAATGAAAAGATTGGACTAGATAACCTCTCAGAACTCTTCTAGCTTTAAATCTATGATCCTATGCACCTAAGTTTTGAATCAAGATGGTTCAATTTTAACAAAACAGGAATCTTCTCCCTGAATCTTGTAGCATGATTCATTGCTGGCCCCTTTTTCAGGTCCTATTGTTCTGTCAAGAGCTGGGTAGGGAAAAAGTTATCTACTATGTCCTCATTCCAAATAGGTAGAACATAATGAGTTGTCAATAGAAAATGAAGGCATTGCCAAGCGTTATTCCAAGGCAAAAAGTCTTCTAAGAGAGGAGATGCACTTTGACCTTCTAGATACTGTGATTATCACCCTCCAAGTAGCTTCATTCAAGGACTGCCCCAGCTAACAAGTCAGTCCCCTGCTTGGCTGGGTCAAACAGGCCTCTCAGCACTGTGTTGGCTTCTCACCCAACATACAGATGGCTCTGCTGCCATCTTTGCTACTGGCTCTGGTTGCTAAGGATACCTCTGATGGCTCTTCTTATCTTTCTAAGGCAATAAGCTGTTAAATTTCACCTCCATGTACTCATTCACCTAAAATCAGGGAAGAATAAACACAAAAGTAATAGTCACCATGCACTAAGGGACACATGGTAGCTGGGGGGTAGGAGGGAGAGTTCTCCCTACTAGGAAGTCACTTATGGAGAGATTGTTTGCTCCAACCTTTTATAGGGACAGACTCTTCTATATCATCAGCCTTTCTAGCTCCTCAGCCAAGGAGAAGACTCTTTGTTCCTCCACAGCACCAGCCCCTCAGTTACTCATAGAAGGAAGGAAATAAGCATTTATGAAGTATTTACTATATGAAAAGCACTGTGCCTAAGCATTTTACAAATCTCATTTGATTCTTGTGATAGCCCTACAAAGTAGATGCTATTATTATCCCTGTTTTACAGTTGAGGGAACTGAGGCAAACAGCAGTTGTGACTTACCCAGGATCACAGAGCTAGTAAGTGTTTGTGGTCAAATTTGAACTCAAGTCTTCCTGACTCCAAGTTCAGTGTTCTATCTACTGTACCACATAGCTGCCTTCTCATGGAGAAGACCTACCAAAGCTCCATATGTTATATTGAAAGCAGGCAGGGAATATTGTTGGAAGCCTGCTTAATTTCCAGCATTAAGCATGATCGGAGATGTGAAGAAATGACCAGGTCATGTGGGCAGTTCAGAGAAGAATGCTGAACTCCATTTAATGATGATTTGAACAAGATTTTTAAAGATCCAAAGGACAAAGATTCAAGTATTCCCATCAATAGGCTTAGTTTATCACATCTTGGGATATTATCATAGTTTTATCATTACAATGGTGTGCTACATCCTGAAAGTAAACTCAGATACAATCAAACTTTCTGATTTCTAGGCACCAAAAAGTCTAGGGAAATCCAACAGGTTTTTGGAAGTCAGTTAACATTTTAAAGGCATTAACAAAAATAATGCAAATGAGAGCAGGTTTCAAAACATCTGGGTTTGTTTAACACAAACCTAGGCCAAAACCACTTCTCCAAGACATCTGCATATGAACTGACCCCAAAATCAAATACTTTGGCTTTCTACCATAAAGGACATGTCTTGAAGTTTGGGGGCAATAGTTTTGATGTCAAGATCTCAGACAAAAGTCTTTTTAAGTGCACTCTTGGGGTTCTTTCAGGGGAGCTAGCCTTTGCAAGCCGCATCACCTCCAGAGGAATTAGGGTACGTAATTAAGATCTCTTACTATCAGACCTATTTGGTTCCCCACAGAATATAGCTTATGCTCTAATGTTGGAGGAAGGACCCCTTCCTTCATCACTCATGCCAAGAAGAAATCCCCTCCTCAAACTTCCATGCATAAGCTTTCCTGGAATGCAGGTTGAACATACCAAAGTGGATAGGATAAAAAGGGAACAACAGATGGAATCTCAGTAGTAACTCTCTTTAGTGAACCTCTGTTAATATCGAGCAAGTCATGAAAAAAATGAAGTTATAAGATATTCACCCAAGTCCAGAGGGAAGAAGAATCCCTTATAGATCCTGGGGCTTTGCCATATTTGCTTATTTGTAGCTGATACTGTACTGATTGCATCAAGTTCCAAATACTATAGAACCTTCTCAAGAAGATTCATGACAAGTCAAAGAAGACCGACCTGATCTATAAAACACACCAAAAAAAAAAAAAACAAATTCATGAAGAATGCCTATTTTCCAGACTATGACATCACAGTTGAATGGGCAGCACATCGAATTATTCTATCAGTACATAGATATTGGACAGAACTTGTCAAAGATCAATGAGCTTGACCCAGAACTGGAGGAAGTGAGCAAGCTAGTTTATGTTTGAGAACCTGCCCAATGCTTTTGACAGTTTCAAGCTATTCTCTGACCCAAAAGTCATTTAATACCAGTATTCTTTTTTAAATTCAATTTTATTTTCATTTCCAAATTCTCCAAAGAATCAAAATTCTAGATGATTCAAAGAGCACATTATTAATCCCTAATATCCTCCCCAGCCCCACCACCATGCTCATAGAAAAAGCTATAACAAATCAAAATTTAAGAATTGTAATGACCCTATATAGCTCTTGCTAAATCATATGGAAAATACACTTGCTGTGAATGTAGTCCCACCCCTACCCTCCAGCACCTGAACATAGGACAGCATATACATTGTCATTCAGTTATCCTTCCATTCCTCTGATACTTAAAGGCATTACTCTCTCCAAACATCACTCACCCATTCCTCTTGGATGTCTTGATTCAGTCATTTGCTGCAATTTACATAGCCTTATATATACCTAGCCCAAGTCCAAAATCTGTTGTCTTAGTAACCATCCCAGTGCACCCACAGACACTGACTTTGACTCATTCTGATTTCAAACTGGGTTCAGCTTGTTATGAGTTTTGTTGCTTCTGCATTTCTATACTCACATTGGTAGCTGTTTCATTAGTATCCTCTTTGAAGGTTTTTAATGCAATTCATGCTGTACTTTCTAAGATAAAGGCTCCTGTTTCTCTTCCCCTTCATGTATCCCCTTAAATCCTACCAAAATAGCACAACAAGAGTGTGAAAATAACTAGGTACTGACATATACATGTCTCCTGTCATCTGTCCTGAGCCTAGACCAACCTCTTCTTGCCTCAGTTTTGAACCCATTTTTCTGTCTTAGCTAACAACACAATAGAGAGATATATGGTGCCTGTAAGTCAGCTATAGAATATTATCAATAATAACTTGCACCTGAAAAGTGGCTCAAAAGAGAGCATCCAAGAAATTTATGATCAGAAAAGGAAGTGGGTCAATTATGTAACATGGATAAGGGGTAACATAAAGAAATACTCACATTTATGAGAACATTGATCCATTACTATATTAAAGTATATAAGAAAGGCACTGCACTAGGCTCTGAAGCCATAAAGACCGAAATATTCCTTTCTCTTAAGAAGCTAATACTATACTGGGGGTGGGGAATCTGTACACAGATAAATATAATACCAAATAGGGAATACAGGGGGTAAAGGAGAAATTTCTGAAATGCTGTAGGCACCATGGAAAAAGCAGCATCTGAATAGTGCTCTGAAGGAAACTAAAGAAACTGAAAAGCAGAGAAGAGAAAGTACATTTCTGCCGTGGAATATGGCTGGTAATGACTATCCAGAAGGAGGAGCTAGCCTGAATTGAATTCAATGAATAGTGAGTGGGTTGAGAGAAAGTAGAAGCTGTTTTGTAGATTGCTCTTTCAATAGCCATAGACTCTCCCAGGTCCCTTTATAATAAAATAATCTTTCCTTCCTTTTAACTAACATAGCATTTGTGTCTTATTATAGTTTATTCTGTACAATGCCCTATATGAAGTTATTTTATAATATTGAATATTTGTGTATGTGTCATGCCTTCTCCACTGCCATCCTCAATGCTAATTCCATGAGGGCACATCTTAATCATTTTTTAATTTTCCTTCAGTGCCTAGTATGTAATAGGTGCTTAAGGGTTGAACATGGTACTCACCTGCTCAGAAATCTTACACAGTTCCCTACTGTCCCAAAGATAAAATACCGAATGGTCAGCCTGACCCTCCACAGTTTGGTTCAAGCATAATTTTGTATTTTGTCAGATGAGTACCCTCATGTTGCAGTGAAACTGGGCAACTGGTATGAGGATGTGAGGGGCAAAACTCCTTTCAGATTTTATCTTTTCCAGACTTTAAGCAAAGTCATTTGTCAATGGAAAAGCCAGAAATTCATTGAGAAGTTAACAGAGACAATGACCTTGCCTCCAGGGTGAAAAATGCCTCTATACCTTTCCCTTTACCTAACCATTTATATGGACTAGTGGGAGAAATTCAGGAGTAAAACCTGGGAAAATTCTGAACAAAAGAGATGTTTTTTGGTTATTGAGAAAATGGATCTTTGCTTAGCCTACAGATATGAAAATTTATGAAGCATATTCACTATTCCCTATAAGCTAAGTAAGATCTTTGACCTAGAGCACCTAACTGGAGAAACCAAAGGCATCCAGTCCCTTGCCAGGAATGGGGGGGGAGAGGGGATTGGGGAGGCTAAGCCTAAGTAATATAGTTTGCATGTGCTGATTCTGTACTTTGTTCTCTATGACTTTACACCTAGATGCTGGGAAACTTCTGCTCTAGAGGTTGGAAGGCTCTAGGTCAAGGCTGGGAGGGAACAGAACAGGGGAGACTTCTGCTCACCCTATGGTAAGGATGTCTGATTATTTTTTTCTAAAAATAAAAGACTGGCTAAAGAGCACAACAACATGCTGGGCAAAATTTCGATGAATTAAGATCCAATAGGGCAGCATCCTTCAGAGCAGCTTCTAGAAACATTGTCCAGGAGCCTGTGAGAACAAGATCAACTGTAAGGTCATTTGTAGCTCATCTATAGCTAGTTTGAGGTATGAGTCCTTTGCATGAATGCTAGATGCATGCTCTTCTTTTTGGGTATTTCTCTACTTGTGATTTCTGCATGTTTCTATTCTCCCTGCTACTGCTGAGTTTCTGGAAAAATGTACCTCAAGTTTATAAAGAGTCATGTTTCTTACTATGCTATTTTAGTACATATCTTTGTTTTGAACTAATTGTATCTTCTAGAAAAGGGAACACATTGGTGGGGGCTCATAAACTATAGTTCGAGGAATATAGATTCATGGATTACTGTGAACTCAGGGCAGTTGCTCCCCTCACCTCAGTAACCAAATTATGAGTTAAAATTGAGGAGGATAGCCCAGAAGATGTACTTGTACTAGCTATTCCACAAATTTGAAATGCTTTTTCTTACCTCTCTGAAATCATGTAGAATGTTATCAGGCTACCTTCTCCGTTAGTTTTCCTCAATCCTTATAAGGAAAAGTATTTCTTGAATGCTCACATTTTCCTAGAGGCTTGTCTGTATCTCATCTTTGCCCTCATCATACCCTATCCCATTTATTGTATTTGTCTGTATCCAATTCACATGCAAGTCAAGACATCAACTGAGATGTCATTGGTCCTCTTCAGAAATGGACAAACAACAACTTGTCTGTATACTTGTTGTATCCCCCTAGCAGAATATGAACTTCTCAATTGTCATTTAAAAAATTTTAAGTCCCCCAAACCAAGTAAAATACATTTCATGTGATAAATCCTCAGTACATGTTTCTTGAATTGAAATTTACCATTTAAATGGATGGATAAATGAATCTGAAAACTTAGATCATTTGACTCCTTACTCAATCCATTTTCTGAAAGAGGACCTGGGTTCAAATCCTTGTGATCTTAGACAAGGTACTTGACCTTTCTGGGTCTCAGCTGTCTCATCTGTAAGTGAACAGCTTAGACTTCATGACCTCTAATGTACCTTTCTGTCCCAAATCTATGACCCTATGTCTGCCTCTACAGACTGAAAGATTCAGCCTGGCCGGTCCATCTCACGATGACAAGTCAGTGAGTGCAATGGGTGCTGTGGGATCATTCAGTGGAAATTCCTCAACAGAGAACATAAAGAGACATTCTGGGAGAAGGGGCAGGGAGGAGGAGGAGTAGGTAGGGAAGAGGCCAGATAGAGTCTTTCATTGCACCTCACCTAAGGATGGTGGTTGGAAGTGACTTTTTTGGGTAGTAGGAGACTACTGGAGACAAAAGAAAAAGAAAAATATTTTAAGGCCCATTATGAATATAATATTTCACATGAATGCTTAATGTGATTACTAGCCCATGAAAAGATATGGGGAAAAGAAAAGGAGGAAAAAAGAGAATTGCTGTTTTCAAGATTCATCCCTAAGATCAATTCCCCCATTCTACTGCCAAGGAGTTATGTTGCAAGTTATCCGGCAAGGTCTCTCATCCACCCTACTGGGTTCCCCAAAGCCCCAGTGTCTACAGTCTGGCACACAAGCCATTACAAGACAGTCTCTTGAGATGAGTCATGTTTCAAATCCTTCCTTCCCTTTCCTCCCCCTCATCCACCTCCAGTTTTTCCTGAGAGACGGCCCAGAGGCTTTGAGCAGCAGCAGGACAGGTGAGAGGAGGAATCCCTTTGTGTTTGGAGGTTCCCTGTAAGGAGGCTGAGACGTACTTTCCATTTTTTTCTCTGATAAAAAGATCATCCATGGAGAAAAATAGGGCAGGCAAGTTTCAGCATTCAGGTTTGAAGATCAGATTTTCTGACTAGGGAAACAAATCCATTCCCTTAAAACCAGGTTTGCCTGTCTGTTCTTCCTCTTTCTCTGGACCTTCCACCACCTGACAGAGAAAGCTAATACTGCTCCACTGGGGCTTCAGTGTCCAGAGTGCATTGGCAGAGTTATTCAGGATTTCTTTCTTCTTGCCACCATTTTATATGCTTTCTTCCCTTCCACAAACATGTCAGAGCCCAAGGAAAAAAGTTTTCTCCACAACTGAGTTATAACTAAAGGCTGGAGATCTTTTTGATAACATTACAATACAGATAACTCACATTTTTATTGATTGGGCTTTAAGATTTAAAATGTTTTTCTTCATAAATGCCTTGTGAGGTACATAGTTTGAGTGTCATTACCCCTTTTTAAGGATAAGGAAACTGAGATTCTGTGAGGTTACTAGGTACAGCCAAACACAGTCTCAAGCCCTGGAAACACAAAGAACGGCAAAACCAGTCCCTGCCCTCCAGGAGCTTACATTCCAATGGGGGAGAAAACAGGCTCATGACTAGATCCACACAAAATAGATAAAGAGCAGCCGGAAGGTAATCTCATGCACTAGCAGCACAGGGCACAGTGACTAGGAAATTAGTTAAGTGAACTGGATCATAGCATGCATGGAAAGAAGTGAGTATAAAAAGGCTGTAAAGCTAGACTAGGGCCAGATTGTGAAGAACTTTAAACATCAAACAGAGGGATAATGAACAGGGCATCAACCTTGGAGTCAAGAAGACTCCAAGTCCAATTCAAGTCCTGCCTTTGAGATGCATTTGTGTGTGTGTTCATGCATTTATACACATACACAAATATATATGAAAAATGTGTATGTATATGTATATGTGTACATATTATATGTATACGTATGTACATATATATGCACATATTATATATAGCTTATCTATGTATAGCATATTGTGTGCATATACATACATACATGACCATAAATGAGGCATTAACCTCTTAGTGATCCCATGAAAGAGTCCGTTATGAACCAGCTGTTATCTGTACCCATGGATAGAATTTCCACACTGAGAGTTCCCCAAAAGATGAAACCACAGAACCAAAAAAAGATTTTAATCCCTGAGACAATAAAATCTAATAGCAAACACTTTATTTGTCAACTACTACCTTAGAGAAAGGAGACCCAGACCCTATGGTAAATGGAAGGGACTTGTAGCAGGACTGTGTCAGAGAGGGCCCCTTTGAGGCAAGAAGGAAAAGTGCCAAAGACAAACATCACTTCTTTGACCCATGAAGTGATGCTATGATTTGTGGGATACTGAAAAGGAAGAGCCCTTTCCCAATATCTTCCCCATCTACATGACACATTGAGTGGAAATTCACTGTTAGATACTGAATCTTTTGAGTTAACTAACAACTTTCTTTAAAGCACAGTTAGTGGGGGAGGCTAGGTGGTACAATGAATACAGCATCGGCCCTGGAGTCAGGAGTACCTGAGTTAAAATCCGGCCTCAAACACTTGATATACTTACTAGCCATGTGACTTTGAGCAAGTCACTTAACCCCAGTTGCCCTCCAAAAAAAACACCACAATTATCTCTGGGCATTACAACACATTGAACTCAGATATTCACACCTCAGATGACAATTCATGAACTCCCAACTTGCTAGAAGCAATATAGTTTTGGAACCTGGGCCACAGGCCAGGGAGGGATAGGCCTGGGTATAGGACCATCTAGTACTTAGCACAGTGCTTGGCATATGGTAGGTACTTAAAAATGCTTGTTGACTTAACTTGCAGGGGAGAACCTAGGCAAACTAGGCTTCTTCACAGTTTGATCTCTGCCTGCCCTTGTCAGAACCCCCTCATGTCAGTGAGAAAAGAGAGAGGCCAGGTGTCAACAAAAAGGGGCTGAAGAAAGAAGGGGTAAAGAGGTGGAGGCCAGGAGCACAGAAAAGGGAAAAAGTAGAGTAATGATTAAAGGCAGTTGCAGTCAGCATTTCACCTGACCTGATGCAGTAGAGCTATAGAAAGCCAAGTGTTCTTGCCTCTTAGCTTTTATGTTTATTAGAATTGATGCTCATAGACTGACCCCTATCTTGCTCTGGGGGCCCTACCAATTGGCATGGCTGGTCTTAACTTGCAAGTCCATCTATTTTTAATAGACTGTGGCTGCCCAGTTGAATAAATAAAACAAACTTCTAGAGTAAGGCCTTGGTGACTGAAAAACTGCTGTCAATAACTCCTTTATATAGAGTCATAAGGGATCTTAAGATCATCTGATCCAAGCATTTCATTTTGTAGAAGAGGAAACCAAAGCCCAGATGAGATTGTATATGTAGAAAGTGGCAGAGTCTGGAACCCAGGTCCTCAAAGCCCAAATCCCGGACCCTACCCCCTACAATCCAGCTATATCTAAAGCTTTACTATAGTATAATCACTCGGGTTTCTAGTATTTAAACAGGTCTGAGTTTATAAGGAGCTGGTTGTCTCTATTTTATAGGTAAAAAAAGACTGATGCATAGGGAAGTTAACTGACCCAGATCCTGGCCCGCCAGACAGGCCTGTTTGGTCTGTCCTCTGGCCTGTCTCTCTCATCTTGATCCCACAGTGATTGGATGCCCCCAAGGGTGATGCTTTGAAGAATAGGATGTTGCGGAAGCATTAACATTCTGTGGGCATGACATTTAAAAGGTGATCCCTCTTGAAGGTGATTTGGAAGGGATGGGAAAGAATATTCAAACAGGAAGCTTATCATTTAAGAAAATGATCTCGACAGCTTTGAAATTAATTCAGTTCAGGCTGTTTAAAGAGGAAGAAAAAAAATCAAACACAGCAAGACTTCACTAAGATGCCCTAGATGAGGAGTTAGATCCATTAGTATGAGGCAATAGTGATGTTGCTTTTTTTTCTATCAGATTAGTGGTGGTGTAGAAAACTCTGGAAAAACTTAGTAATGCATAAAAATGACATCAGTGGGGGGCAAGGGAGAAAGACCCCTGTTTAACTGAGAGAGGGACATCTTATTTATTTAACAAGGATTTGTTAAGAACCTGCCCTGTGCAGAGGACTATGCTTAGCCAAGAGTTAGGGATAGAGTGGTAGCAGGGGTGAGGCTACAGTAGAGGGGAGGCACAAAGTTTCCTCCTTCTATCTCCCCACTCTCACTATATCCAATCAGTTGTCATGTCCTGTTGTTTCTGTCTTCTTAACATCTCTCCTGTGTGTTGCCTCCTCTCTTTTGACATAAGGCCACCATCCTAGGGTAGGCCTCTTAGCTGGATTATTGCGATAACCAGCTGATTGGTCTCCCTCCCTCACTCAACTCCAGCATCCACTCTTCTGTCAACTCGATCTTTCTAAAATACACTTCTAACTATATCATTTTCCCTCCCTTCCAAACTCTGGCAGCCTGGTTGTTCCCTCTTGCCTCCAGGATCAAATATCGTTTCTATAGCACCTGAACACTGCAAAGTACTTTACAAGTATTAGTTCATTGGACCTTCACAAGAACCTACTCTACCACCACATATTTGCTGTTCCTCTAACCCAGCACCCCACTCTCAATTACACCCCTTCTTCCTCATTTCTGACTGCTGGCTTCCTTCAAGTTTCAGCTAAAGCCCAACCTTCTGTTAAAAGGTTTCCCCAGCTCTTCTTTAATCTCACTGACTTTCCTCTGCATCTTCTCTCCCTCCCGCCCCTACCCAGTGTATTTTGTATCTATGTTACTTGTACATAGTTGTTTGTATGTTGATTGTCCCGTTAGACTCCGAGCTGCTTGAGAACAGAGAGTGGTTTTTGTTTTGTTTCATTTTTTGCCTTTTTTTGTAACCCCAGCGGTTAGCACCATGTGATACTTTATAAATAAATGTTACTTGATTATAACTGTGACTAAAACTAGTAGAATACTTAACTTCCTTCAAAGCACAGCTCAGGGGCCATTTCCTGCCCCAAACTTGGAAGAATTATTTTGAGCATTAGTGCTAAAAGATAACAAAGATCCATCTAGTCCAACCTCATTTTACAGATGAGGAAACTAGGACCCTGGTGGGTGATGTGACTTGCCCAAGGTCACCAAATAAGTCAGGAAAAGAGCCTTGACTAAGAATTAAGAAAAGAAGTATTTATGAAGTGCCTGATATGTGACAGGGACTGTGCTAAGTGCTTTACAAATATTATCTCATTTGATTTTAACCACAACCCTGTGAGATAAGTCCTATTGAAATCCCTATTTTACAGGTGAAGAAATGGAGGTAACCATAAGTTAAGTGACTTGCCCAGGGTCAAAAAGCTATTAAGTGTCTAGAAGACTAGATCTGAGCTCCTATCTTCCTGATTCCAGATCCAGCTTTCTATCCACTTCATCTAGTCTAAAATTTATGTACTATATCACATGTACTCATAAAACTAGTTGTGAGAATCAGAAAGATACTGTGGTAGTACTTTAATTATGAATTTTTACATTAGGGACCACCCAAATACTTGGCCCTGGTTAAAGGTGCCACAACTCTAATACATAAGAGATAATGGAGTCTCTGGAACCCTAACACAAGGTTGTAACAGACATGGGGTAAAGGGAAGTGTGCCATCTGGAAGCTCCCCATTTTAGCTATTTATACATAAGCTTTGCTGTTTCTACACTGTTGAAGCACTGCTCCTACTGTCAGCACCCTCTAAATTTGGTAGCCTAGGGCAAAATACCAGTTAGTCTGCCCTAATTATGGCAACTGAATGGGGCTGACCAGAGGCAGAATAGTGTTGTTGACATCACTTTCAAGCAGAAGAATCAGATTTAAGGCCTGGATCTGACATTTGTAGCTATGAGACCTTGGACAAGTCATAATTTTCTGTGAGTCTAATTTCTTCACTTGATTACATGATGACACTTAGTCTAGTCTCTCTTACTGGGTTGTTGTGAAGAAAGGGCTCTATGACATTCAAAGTACTACATAAATGCGAATTGTCATTGATATTATAAATAATAGATGAACCATTGTGGCAGAACAAATAAACCTTAAACCGCTGAAATACTTTTTATAACATCTGATCCTTGTAGTTTCTGTGACCTTTTCTTTTTGTGTGCATAAGGATACATAGTTTTGCATCTTAGAATTTTATAACTCTAAGTACTATATATCTTCCTCACCCTGAGGAATTAAAATGTATCTGTATTGCTTGCTACAGAATGCATATACTTGCACGCATATTTGTGCAAAGCTATATTCATACACAGTGCCTTTTTCCCCCTATTAGAATATTGGTGCACTATAAGTTTATTTCTTCTACCCTATGGACTCTGAGTTATTATTTCTCATGTGGAATATGAAAGAAAAAACAACAAATCCTAAGTCCCTCTATAAGGAATTTGATTCCTCACTTGAGAGAATAACCCAAGAACATTCTCTTGGCATTTAAGGGATAATTGGCATGTATGCTGAAAGTATTTGTTATTCCTTGCTTTTTTCTTTCATTTCTCAAACCAGCTGAGTTATCCTCTTTTCATAATAATTTCATAAATACAGAGTCCATCTGGGGTCAAATGGTCCTATAGTACTCCTTTCCTCCCCCCAAATCTACCTTATTAGCTATCCTTGAGTAAGTCAGGAGATATTCTGCTCTGATACTTACATATTTCTCAACCAATTGCTATGTTTAAGGATCCCAAAGAATATACATGGAAATGGAAATCAAAGATAAGACTTTGTACCCTACCAATCACCATCCCAGAACTCCCCTCTACCACTTCCCCCCCACAAAAAGTTGGCATCTCTAAAACACGTCAGTGATTGGAAATATGGGAAGCCATCTCTAGAACTGCCATACTGTTACTTAGTATGGTTACAGATTTGGAGGCCATCAGCATCCTACTCTTACCTCTCTCAAACTGTGATGCTGGAGAAAACTTTTGAGAGTCCCTTGGACAGCAAACAGATTAAATGAGTCAATATTTAAAGAAATTAATTCAGGCTATTCACTGGAAGGTCAAATACTGAAGCTGAAGCTTAAATACTTTGGCTACATATTGAGAAGATGGGATTCATTGGAAAAGACTCTAGTGTTGGGAAAGATTGAAGGCAAAAGGAAAAGGGACAGCAGAAGATAAGCTAGATAGTGTCATGTGTAGGGGGCAATGTTGAAAAGACTCTAGTGTTGGGAAAGATTGAAGGCAAAAGGAAAAGGGACAGCAGAAGATAAGCTAGATAGTGTCATGTGTAGGGGGCAATGTTTCCACCCACCTAGGTAGGCCCAGTATCTCAGGATGTTGACTCACCACCAACCTCCCATTTCCCATCTCCCCCTCCATTACTCACCCCCACCCCACACCATGCAAGGGAGGCTTGGAACAGTCTGACCCTCCCTGAAACCTTAGCCACTTGACAGATACAGATAAAGCAGTGATGCATGAGATAAAAAAGCAGGGAAGTGTCCCAAGGGAATGGCCTCCTAAAGGTTCCAAGTTAGGGGCCTCATGTAGCAAACAACATGCAGTTTCCCATGAGAAAGTATGATGTGAGTGCTTTAGCTATAGTATATAAACTTGAACCCTCAGATGCTTATCTGAGATTTGCTTGGCATGCAATAAACGTATGGACGCAATCTCTGCGTAGCCCACAGACTCATTATTCAAGCTCCCACATTTTGGTTGGTGCTGCAAGTGCAAACACTTGCAAATAACAAACATGAACCTAGACTTTGAGAGCTAGTGGAGGATGGAAGGGCCTGCTTGTGCTATGGTCCATGGGGTCACAAAGAGTCAGACATAACTGAATGACTGAACAGCAACAACAACACTCTTGCCTTGAGGAGATTGTAAATTAGACTTTTATAAATCCCATTGTTCAAAATCTAAGGCAATGAAAAAGAAATGTAAGATAGTCTGAATGGAAAATTGAATAAGAATTCATCAAGTATCTACTATGTGCCCATCACTATGGTTGGTGGATCTGATGTGGGAGATGTAGAAGGATGACACCTCATTCCTATTCCCAAGGAGCTTATTATCTCAGTAAGTTTTTAGTGAATGCTCATTCATTCATTTATTCAGAGATCAGCTATATGCTAGGCACTGTAATACACACTGAAAAATGCAAAGGTCAAAAGGAAATGCTTCACACTTTATTTTCTCCTCTTCTCTGCAGTCCTATCCTCATATGAATATACAAGCCTTCAATGGTAGCTGTGCTCATGTTGATGCCACAGACTGGCAGCTAAGGAAACTTATTAAAATGCATTGAGAGTCACAGCTTCTACACTAGGGAGGAAATAGTACCCTCTTCCTCTTCTCTAGTCAGACCACTTCAGGGTATTGGGTTCAGTACTTGGAGCCATGTTCTAATCTTATGCCTCATAAGACTAATATAAATGAATCAGAGTACAATGTGTGGTATACTTAATATTCCTATGTGGTACTAACACAATGTGCAGTCAGAGTTCACAGAAAAAAGAGATTAGTGATGAGACTGACTCATAACTGATGACTGAAATGGATCTATCCTTGTGTTTCAAACAGGTAAGCAGCAAGGTCACTTCATTCAATCTTGAGAAATGGTACAGCATACAGTGTACAGTGACAGAATGACCACTTTTCATATGTAGGATCACAGATTTAGAGTTGGAAAGGATGTTAGAAGTCATCTATTCCAACCTCCTCACATCTGAAGAAACTGAGTCCTAGAGGCTGAGTGATTTGTCCAAGGTCACATAGCTAGTAAGTGGCAGAGCAAAAGTGGCCCTGGAGTGGGAGTCCCAAATGGAGTCCCAAAATACTTACTTGTCCACACAAAAGAACAGTTAGTGTTGTTGAACTCTGTGTGACGCTGCAATATTGTGATTTAGCCACTGACACCATTAGCTGTTCTGGAAGGTGGAGAGGGATCATTTATCCCCAGGCCTGTAAAACCTAATATACTCAGCTGTCTCCTCCTCTTATTTCATCCTGTTCCTGCTCTATGATGCACTTTAGATACTTGGTGAATTTTCTACAGAGAAGCTCTCACTTTCCTCTCTGCCATCCAATGACCCCTGTGATAGTCAGGGGTTTCAGATGCCTAGTGGATTTATTTCTAGTAAGATTGATTAAATAGCAGTGTAGGGCATCCATGTGTCAATGACAGGCGTCTGCTGCCTTGGACATAGCTTCCTGAGTACCATCTGTCATGTGGATGGAACATCCACTTGAGGGCTGCTCTGCCAGGCCCGTCAGGGAATTATTTGCCCCAGAAAGGTGGTACGATTTGCCAAATGATGCAGAGAGGCAGCAGCTGTTGGTTCGGAGGTTTCACACCTCCAGTTCCCATGCTGCCCATTTCAAGTGCAAGCAACTGGGAAACATTCAAAAAGCAGTTTTCAGAATCTCTGTTTCCTTACCAGCTCAGTGCTATCTATCAGTCAACACACTTTATTGAGTGTACACTGAAGGCAGAACTCTGTGCTGGCAAACTTACAAATAAATGCAGAAGACAAGAAAAACATAAAATAGCATTAGGATCTAAGCACACAACCAATGACAGCTCTCATATGTGAGAGATATACACACGCACATATACATATATGTATTAAATACACATACATATATGTGTGTGCATGTGTAGGTATATGTGTATAGATATATGCACCTGTATATTTGTGTGTTTTATAAATATGTATACATATATATACATATATAGCTATATACATATATGCATGTATATATATAATTGTTATACATATTGCTTAACATACATACACATATTTTATACATATAATACATTATAAAGACATTATTCATTATATATAATATATACTATATATACACCTATGTATTATGTATTATATAGTATGTATTAAACAATCATAACCTGCCGGGTACAAGGAGGGTCCAGGTGTTAGGCCCCTTTCCCTTTCCACTAAGAAACCCTTTTGCTCTGGACCTATGTATGTGCCCATGTTCATTCCCAGGGAAGCCCAATCACCTACAGTAGAAGGTCTGACTCCTTCTCTCACTTTCTTTCTGTGTTTACTATCCCTTCCTACCTCCCCTCCCCACTCCATATAGTCTGGGGGAGGGAGGAAAATTACTTAAAGTTTACGTTTTGGTCCAAGTCTAAGATTTCCCCAGTGCTGAGGTTGTGGGTGGGAGGAGTAGAAAGTTCTTCAATGTACAACATTATCATATGTGGTTATTCACTTCCCACAAACAAAAGAAATGCGTAACTCAAAAGGGTCTCACATAGGTGCGTTGGCAGGCAACTCAACAAGTATAATTTAATATAGCTACTGTTATATTCTGCTGAGAGGCTGAGACATCAAAATATGAGGCAGATTGCTGGGCTGATGAAGAGATATTTTGGATTTCTCTTCTGGCAAACCAGACCAGGGATTGAGCTTATTTTTTTGGCTAGGGGGCTTCTCCAAGAGATCTGGTGTAATTGCTGGGGTTTCCTCTAAAGTTCAGTAGGTGCTGACTGAGGACCCAGGATCTCTATGTCTCTCCAGCTCCCAAAGTTCCCTCCAAGCCTGGACATCTTGAGAGAGGCTTGGTCACATTGGATGAGGCAAAGAACACAAAAGCAAAAGAGGCAGCCGAAATTCTAGGCACAGGCTCTCCCAGTTGAGGCCCTGCTCTAGCAGCACCATGCCCTAAAATTTCAGTTCTTCTGGGCTAATAGAAAAGGTACCAAACACTCCTCCCACCTCTCAGGAGAGGCTAGAATAGTCTGACAATAATCTGCAGCTGGGGGTGGGGGGGGTCACCCCTCCCCCTTTGTTGTTAGTCTTTTGTTTGTATTAACTTGTAAGTGAATTGGCCTTACGTGAGGCAGAGCTGCATAAGGTCCTCAGCCTCACTCTCCTCCAGTCCTATAAGTCAACACAAAATCCAAGATGACTGACAATGGCCTGGGATACAGTGAATGATCTGGGCATCTCTGATGTTTGGCCAAGCTCTAAGCACTCCACAGGACCTGCTTTAGCCACCTTCATGACTATTGGAACAAATTGTTCTTTCTCATCTGCCGATTCTGCTGGGGGAAAGATCCACTGAATCTTCCTGCTCAGTGGCCAATAAGGGATAATGACATTATTAGCAAGAATAGGCAGAATCCTAACAAAGCAAAAGAAGCATCTTAAGTCAAGTTGCAAAGAGGAGGATAGACGTGGACTGCCCAAGACTGATTCTAAACTCTAAGGACCAATGTTTCAGAGACTGGAAGAAGACTTTCAGGAGATCTTCTGTCTCCCTTGCAGCTCTTGGCTTTCCCAACTCATCAGGACCCTTCTGTTACCCATCTTCTGATGTTGGTTCAATGCGCATCTGTACCCAAGGCATCTGTCACTCTTGAAGTTTCTAGAGCTTGCTTCCCCTCAGGCTTTATCTCCTTAAACTTAAGTCTCTCCCGAGAGCTTTCCAAGGCTCCTGTGTTTATTAAAAGGATTGCATTTTTGTTTGTTTGTTTGTTTGTTTTTTAAGTGGATGGCAGTCAGTGAGAGGGAAAAAATAATTTTTAACTAAAAAACCCCCAAAATTAAAATTTTAAAATAAATTATAGGCACAAAACCTTCCATACTGAATTATTCTGTATAATCAGGGAAATGCAAAGGTGTTTTCAATTTATCACAGGTCACCCAACTCATCAGGAATGATTTACATTGCAAAAGTCTAGAATGGAGCAAAACAGATTATCTCATGGTAAATATATTTTAAAAATAATTTTAAAATCTTTGTTCTTTTTTTTTAAAGTGTTATAGAAATATTATTCTTTTCAACCCTAGGAACACTAAGGGCCCAGGTCTTGGGCATCTGAGTCCTCTACCTTACATCTTGCCCTGCCACAGGGGAGGAATACCAATCAACCAATCGGCAATCTACTGTGTTTCTGAAATTGTGTTCAGTCATGGGGATCAAAAGGGAGAAAAAAGTGAAACAATTTCTATTCTCAAGGAGCATATGAGGAAGAGTAAACTATAAAATTCCCGAAATGGTCAAACTTTCCTGATGGCAGGCAGGTTGGTTTCTCATTCATCAATCAATCATTCAATAAAAGGAGGTTATAAAGAAAAGTAAAAAAAACAGTCCTGGTCCCAGGGAGCTCATGTTCTAATGGGGCAGATAACATATGAATGACTATGTACCAGATATATACAGAGGACATGGAAGGTAGTGGGACTTGAACTAAGTCTTGAGGGAAAATAGGGACAGTAAAATGGAGAAGGGAGGAAAAAGGCCAAGCTCGGCATAGGGGACAGTTTGTGAAAGACAGAGATACTGGAATGTCATATTTGAGGAACTGCAAGCAGGCCAATAGAGCTGCATGGAGGGGAGTAAAGTTGAAGAATGCTAGAAAGGTAGGAAGGAGGCCCACGAAGAACTCTACTGCTAAACAGAAGACTTTATATTTTGTCCTAGTGAAAATAAGGAACTACTGGAGTTCACTGAGTAGCTGCGTTATGTGGCAAGAGCAGCTTTTTAGGAAAATCACTTTGGCGGATAAGTGGAGAGTGGATTGGAAAGTAGAGAGGTGATGATGATGATAATAATAATAATTATAATTATAACAACAATAATAATAGCTAGCACTTTGAGATTTTCAGTGTTTTACATGTGCCATTTCACTTGATCCTCACAACTCTGGGAGGTAAGTACTATTATCATCTCCATTCTACAGATGGGGAAACTGAGGCAAACAAGTTAAGTGACTTGCCCAGGGTCACACAGATAAGTGTCTAAGGCTAGATTTGAACTCAGGTCTTCCTGATTCCAGTGCTCTCTACACTGCACCACCCAGCTGCATTTTGAAGCAAGGGTACTAATAAGAAGCATCTAGGTGGGAGGTAAAAGAAGGGATGGGGAATACCTGAGTGGAGAGAAAGGGAACATATACAAGACATGTGAAAATAAAAATGACAAGATTTGAAATGGATTGGATATGTGGGGTGAGGAAAGTGATGAATCAAGGATGATATTGAGCCTTTGAGTCTGTGTGAATGAGAAGATGGTAATCAAGAGGAATAGAGAAGTTTGGAAGAGAAGAGGATTGGGGGGAAAAAAAGGAATTCCATTTTGCATGTGTTGACTTTGAGATGCCTACAGGGCATTCTGATTAACATGTCTAAAAGGCAGTTGATGAAGTGGTACTATAGCTCAGAAAAGAGTAGGGTTGGGTATGTAGATCTGAGAATCATCTGCACAGCATTGATAACTGACCACCACCACCACCCCAAGTTGATAAAATTACCAGGTAAGATATTTAAGTCAGCAGGAATCTCTAAATTCCTGACCTTTGTTCTGCATACACTTACCACCAGTTGCCATTGAACTTAAGCAAAGATACACCTCCCATATAAACTGAATCTCCAATTTTGTTTCTTATATTTATCTGCCAGAGGCCCTGTGATTCACACACACACACACACACACACACACACACACACACACACACACACACACACACACACACACACACATAAAACATCTAAATTAGGAAGGGAGGTTGCTTCTAGCCCTGTCAAATAAGAGGGTTGGACTATACCATCTCTGAGGTTCCTTCCAGCTCAAAGCTTTATGGTCCTTAATTGTAAGCCATAAGAGGATGGAAGATAAAGGAAAGGTTGCTAGGGCTGGGGGAGGTGTACGTGTGTGTGTATGTGTGTGTGCGCGTGTGTGTGTGTGTGTGCGTGTGTGTGTGTGTGTGTGTGTGTGTGTGTGTGTGTGTGTGGAGGGCAGGGGGATGGGGTGATGAAGCATACTCTCTCAGGGCTTGACAATTCATGCTCATTCCCCTTGACTCCTGAAGATTTTAAAGCTTTTCCAAAGATAATCATCCTTCAGAAAGAATAAAGGCACTAGTGCCTTGTAATGCTTTTCTGTGTGAAGTTGGAGAACTGTAATTACTCCTCATTCCCAGCACCCCCACAGGTCTGTCTCATTGTTGGAATGTCAAATCATCTGCAGTTTAAAAAAATCCTCATACAGATGGTTTGTAGCATGAAAAACTGGTAACTGAATTTATAAAGATTGTGCAGAGCTGATAAAATTCGCTTAATGATTGGTGCCATAAAAATTGCAGTATCGATCCTACTGTCAGGAAAACGAATTGGTCAGTGGCATCCACCATATGCTCCTATTGATTTCCTAGCCCCTGATGGGCTGGAAATGCTCATCATTGGACAGCATGTTAACACCTTAATTGATATATTCCATAATATTATCATAAGCCATGAGATTCCATGAGAATATAATATTTACTTTTTTTTCATTGACAGGTATTTCAAAGCATCCATCAGGAAGGGTTTCTTAATGGTGATTAAAACAGGCTCACAGGTGGAGTCAACCGGAAAGAGCATTATGGTTCCCTATAGATCAAAATGGATGCACCAGAAAGAACTTGATTGTATGTGAGGAGTTCACAAGTGGAAGGAGCTTCTCTCAGTCCTTTTCCATCCACAAACTACCAAGAAATGAATTCTTCTTAGTGATCAAAAATAGCTGGGGACTAGTCAGATCTCCTCACTCTTCATAAATATATCTTGGGGATTGGGGGAAGGACTATCACATGAAATGAACAAAAAGCCCTTAGACCACTAAGCAAATTGATATTGTCATGGAAAGTGACTTCTAAAGTCAGTGACTGAGGATGAAAAACAGGTAGCCTTTTTCCACTTAAAGGGTTCTATCACTTCATTCACCCTAACAACTTCTTGCCTTTCCTCTCTCCTTGCCACTTTTAAAAAAATTTTGTTATATAGCACTGTTTTGATAACTGCATTTCCACATAATTGGTTTCCTTTGCAACCCTAGATATTATCTTATGACTCCAACAATATTTGAAAAAGGCATCCATAGGCTTTACTAAATTGTCAAAGGGATCTATGACACAAAAAATAGTTAAGAACCCCTGGTCTATACAATTGGCATTCTTCACCTATTAGTTTTTCTTTGGGCTATAGGTAGTTGGATTCCTTCAAGTGGATATAGATCTAATTTTTGAGGTTCTGCAATATTCTCAGGTTTGATGTAATTAGTAAAATGTCATCCACAAAGAGGAACATTTGGAAGACCTCACCTGTATCAAGATGCAAGTACAGTACTAGTATTACTGTTGATATTTCATAAGTAGAAAAACTGTGGTTCAGAGTTCAAGGGGTTTGTCATATTCACACAGATAGTAGCTATAATCAGGATTTGAACCTAAATCTCTTTGTTTCTAAATCCAAGGATCTTTCTGGTACAACCAGAATTCTGGCTAAGAACACATTCTTTCTCTATTATGCAGCCGTCCTCATGCTGTTGGTCCTCATAACATAAAAACAATAGGATTTGACTAAATGATCTCTACGAGTGTCTTACAACTCTGATTTCTATGATTATAAGAAATGAACTTGGGGCGGCTAGGTGGCACAGTGAATAGAGAGTCAGCCCTGGAGTCAGGAGGACCTGAGTTCACATGTGACCTCAGACACTTCACACACACACACAAAAAAAAAACCTAGCTGTGTGACCTTGGGCAAGTCACTTAACCCCAACTGCCCTACCTTTCCCCCCTCAAAAAAAAAAAAAGAAATGAACTTTCTATATTAATGGGATTTGCTAAAAGAGATACTCAACAACAACTTACAACAGTATATAGCATAAAAAACAGTAATATAGGAAGTTATTCTTAGGTTCATTATTTACGCTCTAAGTTCACTTCTTTGTCAGACAGTAATCTTTCAAGAATTAAGGCCGATAGTGGTATATATTTTCTGTTTCTTGCATATGCTTTTAATAGACCGTCCATGCTTTTCATAATTTCTATTCACTAACGTGCTCCAAAGAAATGATGTATCACCAACAAGACACCCCTCAGCAAACTTTGTGGAGCATCCACAAAGGGAGAAAAAACTGCCAGAGTCGAGATTCAAAAGCTACTCCTTGTCCCATGTGTTCTGTATAAATGTCCCCTACTACGCTGGACCGTACTCTCTGCAGGGACCTCTGTAAATGCAAGAGGAATCTGTGCCCACCAGTGTAGGAAATGCTTTTGTTAACCTGTCTTTCTCTCGATCTCCATGAAAGCTGATTGATGTTAAATAGGTTGATTGCTAGGGAACCTTGGGAGTGATGGTATTAGAAACCCCAGCCCCTCAGGGTTACTCAATGCTAGAACCCTTAGCTTCGATGAAGAAGTATTCAACTACTCTCTGGGAACCTTGCTGCCCAGTGAGAGTTGGGGAAGCAGCCAGAAGGAGGTACTACTACATTTCTATCAAGCAGTCTTGTGTGCTCTTCACACATTCATGGGGAGGCATTCAGAAAATGACTTTTAAGGCTTTTTGCTCTATTGAGTCAAATGCTTTTTTAATGAACAAAATTAACACACCAGAATCTTGCATTCTTTATACCTTCCATTCAATTGTTTCATTGTAAAGGTGTGGTCTGACATGAAGAAAAAAATTGTGAAAGCCTGCTTCTTCCCATACCATATATTTGACAAAGATATTGTCAATACATGTTTAGATAAGGGATTCTTAACTCGGGGTCCACAAACTTGTTTTTTTTTTAACTGTTCTAGTGACCGTATTTCAATATGACTGTTTACATTTGGAACCCTATACTTTATTTTATCCTCTTAAAAACATCTTTATTCAGAGAAGGGATTTATAGGCTTCATCAGATTGCCAAAAGAGACCAATGCTACAAAAAGGTTAAAAACCCCGGTGTAGATTCTCATTGGGATATGCTACACATATATAACATATGTATATGTATACATATATGCATTGTGTGGGTGCATAAATGAGAAAGGTATTTGGGTAAGTAGTTGCTGATTTCTTGCTGTCATTTTTCAGTCATGTCCAACTGTTTGTGACCCCTTTGAGAATTTTCTTGGCAAAGATACTGGAGTGGTTTGACTCTTACAGATGAGGAAACAGAGGCAAACAGGATTAAGTGACTTCCCCAGGGTCATACACCTAGTGTCTGTTTTGGAGTCTAGGGGTTCTGGGAACACTGAACTTCAAGGGTAAACAACCCAGGCCCTGCTTTGAATGAATTCGACCCAAGCCTTTTAGTCAGAGACAAGGTTTATTAAAACACTGGGTGGGGTGGGTATGATTTTTAAGAATCAGCGGTCAGATTTTAAGACTCTCAACCATTGGCCAGATTTAATGGAGGCAAGATGGACCTTTTATACAGTGGTTAAGGAGTGGGTCTAGAATCAGTGGTTCTCAACCTTCCTAATGCCACAACCCTTTAATACTCATATGTGGGCGTATCTGCACGTGGGCGGACCCACCTGGAGATGGATAGAGGAGCAGTGTATTGGTTCCTAAGACCATGGGAAATATGTGATTTCCCATGGTCTTAGGAGAACCCTGTGACCCCTGTGAAAGGGTCGTTTGACCCCCAAAGGGGTAGCAACCCACAGGTTGAGAACTGCTCATCTAGAGGAACTCAAGGAGCAGAGGTCTAGGGCAAGGCCAAGTACAGAAAATGAGGGCCACGATGAGAGGATTATTTATTAGCTGAAAAGGGCTGGGTGTCCCAGGTGAATGCCAGGAACCTGGGCCACAAAGTCCAGAGGTTTTTCTTCTTTGGGGTCCAGATCCCAAAGACATGGTCTTTTTCTTTTAGGGGTTCAGATCCCATCCCCATCATCTAAAGCTAGATTTGAATTCAAGACCTGACTTCAGGCCCAGCACTCTAGCCAGTAAACCATCTAGCTGCCCTTTCTTCTTAGTCCCCCATTTTTGCTACTGATTCAAATGATTTTTGTAATTGTTTGACACCTTCCCCTCTTAGATATTTTGAAAATCAATCCCTCAATGCTTTTCAAAAATCTCTTGATTCAACAGCCACATATATCAAACACCTAATATGGGCAAAGCATTATACTGGGTAGTAAGTGAGATACAAAAATAATAAAGGTACAATTTCCACCCCAATCAGGATTCCCCAGTGGCACATAGCTTACCCAAATGTGCAGTTCTATACTATAACTCTAGTACAGAATAGAATATCACAAAAGCATATAGAAGGCACAAAGTTCTCTGCTAGTTTGAATCAGTAGGAAATACAGATGAAAAGCTGTGATCTTGAGGCCCCAATCCTTTGTTTGTCCCACTGAGCATGAGGCTTTCTTGTTGCATTTGACCCCTTTGCCTCCCAACACATGGAGCATTTTCCCCCCTTAGATAAAAGAACTATCCTAATTCTGTAAAGAAATGTCTCCTTTCATCTTTTCCTACCTTCCCCTGCCAAGGGACAAGACCCCTTCTTTGCATAGAATGTCAGCAGTCACTGTCTTTTACTATTAATTCCGCAAGAACCAAGAAAAGTCATATTTATATTTCTCCCAAATAGTTTAGTAAAAAATTGCAGAGACATAATTGGCAGTGGAATTGGGGAAGGGGGTTCGGAAGGAGGGAGGTGGAGAAGGAGAATTACTAGGGTTTTGTTCTGGGCCACTACATTTGGAAGGCACTGAGAGTACTTGTAATCCTTCAACCATACAGCAAGAATAATTAGAAAAATAGGAAGCTACCAGATGAGGGATGGGAACAGGTCCTCTTGCATTTTGTCCCAGTCCCTTTCCCTCCCACTTCACACAAAGTATTGTCCTGTTCCCCTCTTTTAACTCAGAGGTGCCGCATGCCACTTATCCTGGGGTACAATCTGCGGTACATGTCCTAGGTGCAAAAGTTCCCAGTTATGGCTCTTAAAAGATCTGAATAAAAATACCTTTCTTTTTAGCACTGTCATCACTGTCATCTAGTATCACATCTCTAGTAAAATTACTTTGCAACACTGAAAATGTCTGTTTTCTCTGTCTCTTTCTCTGTCTCTGTCATACATACATACATACATACATATATATATATATATATATATGTATACATGTATGGAGAAGTTGGGGGGAAGGTACACTGAAAAGATTCGAATCTTTTCAGTTTCACAAAAATTCGCCAATCCTTCCCAGCATCTTATAAAAGGCAGCCAATGAGAGCCTGAAACTGGATACTATGCAGTATTAGTGCTGTGAGCTGTCATTTCAAATTTATTAACATTTTGATTTCCAGGCAACACAATTTCATTGAAGGCCTAGGTAGGATAGGGTTAATTTATACACCCTATACATGCACAGGGGTTGGATTGGTCTTGTTTTTACCCAGAGTAGCAGGTAACTAGATAAAGTTGAGAAATCCAAATTGGATGAAGGTGGTTTGATTGAAAAAGAAAAAAAAAACTCAACACCACACCCCTTATGCATTACCCAGCTTCAGCTCTCTATTGGGCTGGAGCATATCAGCAAACCACTCAGTATAACTGACATGCTGAGGCTGCAGTGACTCATCTTCCCAACAGTGGGGTCAGGAAGTGAGGTTAAGAGACACACTTTAATTTAATAAACCATCTGTAAGAAATGCAAGCTTTTGGGTTTGGAGCCTTTAGCCTTCCTACCTAAATACATCCACATTAAGGTCTCAGCACATCTCTAATTAAAATCTAAATTGCATGCAAAGCATTTACATCAGAAGAATACAGGTCTATGCAGTGAAGAGACTGTGTACTGAAACAGGAACTAATATTCCACAGTTCCTGAATATTTCCCTTTAGTACAAATCACCTATAGGATCATTTCTACCCAAATGCCAATTGCCTTGCTATGCATGTAACCAGTTGTATTTCCCCTTGGTAGGTAAAACTCCCAAAATTTCATTTTTATAGAAGGGTGAAGGGGTTAGAAATCTTTTTTTTTTCTTTTTGGAGGGGGGAAGGCAGGACAATTGGGGTTAAGTGACTTGCCCAAGGTCACACAACTAGAAAGTGTTAAGCATCTGAGGCCAGATTTGAACTCAGGTCCTCCTGACTCCAGGGCCAATGCTCTATTCACTGTACCACCTAGCCTTCCCCGCCCCCCCCCCCCCCAAGGGGTTAGAAATCTTCAAACAATTTTTCTCATTGGAAGCAATGAAATACTAGAAATATTTTAGTTCCTCAGTGGTATCTCTTAGGCATCAGAGACTAGGAAAATATAAATCTGGTCAACAGGTGAATTGTCTACCATATAGAATCATAATATCCAACTGTATTACTCCAGGAATTGGGTGGGAATGGGGTAGAGATGATGTGGCTATCAGGAAACCACAGGACTAGGAGTCTATATATCTGGGTTTTGTCATTAACTAGTTGCATGGCCTAGCAAAAATCATCTAACGTAATTTAAGGAAACAGAGATATAATTGCTTTTTAGAGGGGATGAAGGTTTGAACTATAGGGTAGTCATAATGGGAGTGGGAAAGGCGACAGACTAAAGAGGTAGAATCAACAGGACTTGGTGAGAGAATAGATGTAGGGAAAGTAACTAATGAGTTGAAAATGACTGCAAGATTTAACATCCTGGTAGCTGGTAAAATGATGGTACTATTTAGTGTATTGGTGCAATGGGGCTGTATTTGGTGCAAACAGTGGTGCATTTGGACTTGATTTGATCTTAGAGAATTCTCAATCATTAATTCTATTCATTTGGCTCATTTTGCACTCCTATCCAAAGGGTCTTTTACTTTTTGAAGGATTCTGAATTTAGCCCATTTCCAGTATATTGGAGACAACTCATCTTCTAACTGTTCAATCAGCATTTTACCATAAGATATTTATTGAGGACAATAAAGAACAGAGAAGGGTCTGGCATCTTGCTCTTTTAGTAAAAATAATTGGGAAATGATTTATTGTCCAACTTCCTGGGAAGTTCTCCCTCCTCTTCCCAGAATGGTCTAGAATAAGCTAGTACAAGATTCATACTACTTACTTGGAAAGTTCCCACATATTGAGTGCTTTATAATTTCTTCTCCCATGGCAGTCAGAGGTTCTGTAGTTACCCCTTGCCTCTAGCATTTCTGTTCAATGTCACCACAGTCATAGTCATTCCTCTGCAGGACCTTTCAGATTCAGCTAAGGAGCTCTTGATGCTAGACTAGAGACAGAGACTTCTGTCTCCTCCTCCTTTCTCTTTTTCTTCTCCGCCACCTTCTGGGTTTTTTTTTTTTAATTTCCCAGGTGTTTTTCACTCTCATAACTCCACTCAATACCTTTTTAATGCATGGGAAATGCAGTCTTTCCTCACTGTTTGTGGCAACACTTGTATATGTGGACTTTTACTGTAATTGCTCGCTTTTGTACAGCAAGAATCCTTTCCATTCAAGGAGAAATCAACTCTTCTACTGACACAATTTGGTTTCACAAGTCATTATCTCTTGCTGCTATGGGCAAAAAAGGGAAGAAAGGAGGAATTGTTAATGTGACAAGAGAGAAAAAATTAGTTTGGTTTTATATATATTGAATTTGAGATATTAATGGTTCATTCAGGTAAAGATGACAAATAGACATTTAGAAATTAAGAACTGGAGTTTGGAAGATTAGCTTCTTAATTGTTTCCCCTGCCTCTTCTCTCTTCTACAATCTAATCTCCACGAAGTCACCAAAGCAATGTTCTTGAGGTAAAAGTCTGACTATCACTCCTCTGAGTAATAAGCTTCAATACCTGCTCTCTATTGTCTCTAGGATGAAATAGAAATGCCTCTTTGGTATTTAAAGTACTTTACAATATGGCTACAGCTATTAGATTTCTAGTAGTGGGTGGTTTTTTTAGATTTATTTCATATCACCCTCACTTACTACGTACGTTCCAGCTAAATTATAGTATGTCCTATTACCTACATATGACAGTCTATCTCCTACCTGCATGCCTGGAATTCACTCCCTCCTTATCTCCACATATTTGAATCCTTAATTTCATTCAAAGCTCTGTTCAAATGCCATCTACAGAATGCTCTAATGATATACTTAGTTTGCATTCTCTACCCATTCACTCCCATAATTTCTTTGTACATGTATTTAGTATTTGCCTATCTGTGTACATATCATAATCCCTAGTAGAATGCAAACTCTCTGAGGACAGGAACCATTTAATTTTTGTCTTTTTATCCATAATGACAAGCATACAGTTGGTACATAATAAGTGTTTGTTAAATCAAAATAGGTTAAAGTTTTTGGGGAGGGCTGTGCAGGGATAGAGGGGGGGCAGGAAGTGCACTGAACAGCTTTATTTAGAAGGAAGTTCAATCGAATACAGAAGAAAACAATAAAATTCAGCTTTTTCACAGGGAGCAAATAGACTCAATTCATTCATCACAGAATGACTATTGTCCACACAGGGGCATGAGCATTAAAACTCAATTGTATTTTGTTGGGACTTGGAGTATGATCATTCTCTTTCTTTGGAAAAGTTGTTTTATTAATGTTATTTTTGAAGATTGGACAGTATTTCCAGTGTTTTCAGAAATATAAAGGAAGGTATATGTTCTTCATAGATTAAATATACAAAGTAAATAAAGTGTAAAGCACCATTTCAAAAAGGTTAAATGCTAATATGTTTTAAGTGCTTTTACCATCACCTCCAATTCTCTCTTATTCAGTATTTTTTGTGTCTCCTTTAGCAAGACATTAACTTATTTTTCATGATTTTCTTGCATCACTCTCATTTCTCTTCCCAATTTTTCCTCTATTCCTCTTACTTAATTTTCAAAATCCTTTTTGAGCTCTTCCATGGCCTGAGACCAATTCATATTTTTCTTGGAGATTTTTGATGTAAGAGCTTTGACTTTGTTGTCTTCTTCTGGTTGTATGTTTTGATCATCCTTTTCATCAAAGTAAGATTCTATAGTCTCAGGGTTTTTTTACGCTGTTTGCTCATCTTCCCAGTCAAATACTTGACTTTCTAACTCTTTGTCAAAATAGGACTCTGCTTCTGGGGGTGGTGGGGGGGTGGTGGTGGTAGTATACTGTCCCTGGTTTCAGGAGTTTTTTATCAGTCACTCAATCCCCCACCACCTGTAGTTTATTTTACACATAATACCTCACACTCTTGCTCTAGAGATCAAGAACATTTTTTTAAATTTGGCACCTATTAAGCTTCAGAATACCCAGAGCTCCAGAAGCCAGCACCACAGCTGCTGCTGTTGCTGCTGTTGCCACCACTGCCACTGCCTTGGGATTGGGGCTGGACCCCAGACTGACCGTACTCCTCTTTCACCCCAGACCCACAGTTTTCCCACTGACTTTCTATGCTGTCTTTGGCATTTCTGGGTTGAAAAGTCTGTAAACTACCACAGCTGCCAGTGATTCAGTCCTCTAAGAACTGTTCCAGCCCCTGTCTGTGCTGGTGTGGCCCACGCTGGTCTGCGCTCTGCTTCCAGCTTGATGCAATAGACCTTTCCTGTCAGCCTTCCAAGCTGTCTTGGGCTGGAAATGTTTCACCCTATCATTTTGTGGGTTCTGTAGCTCCATAATTTGTTTAGAGATATTTTTTACAGGTATTTGGAGGGATTTGGAGGAGAGCTCAAGCAAGTCCCTGCTTTTATTCTGCCATCTTGGCTCCACCCCCCAGGTTAAAGTTTTAAAAAATAGATTTGTTGACTTGAAGCCAGCCCAGGGTTCCCATCTCACCTAACAAGAAAATGTTGAGGAAGAAGGTGGTCTACAACCAACCTTTGAGGAACACTAAAGAAGAGAAACAAGTAAAGGCATTGGAGAGGAAAAAATTAAGAAGATTATCAGGTATAAAATGCTAGAGTAGTGAAGGATGGTGGGAACTACAAAAAAAATTTGACTTATTCACTGGACAGGAGGAGTAGGATGTCCTTGGTAAACTTTGAGAGAGCAGTTTCAGTAGGGTGGAGAGATCTGAAGTTGGCCTTTGAGGGGCTGAAGGACAAATTCAGGAAATAGAGTCATTAAACACTAAATACTAACTTCTAAGTTTGATGCTCGAGGGGAAAAGATTCATAGTACATTAGGTCTGAGGGAAAATTATTTTTAAGGGAAGGATTGAACATAGCTAGATGCAGATAGAAGGGAGTTCAATGAAGAGGGAAAGGTTGAAGCAAGGGAGAAAGGGTTACCAATGGGGCAAGGTCCCTGAGGAGATGGATAGGACTAAGAGTACAGGCAGAGGGATTTACCTTGGTAAGGAGGAAGAACATATTCCACAAAGACAGAAGGAAAAGAATAGAACCCAGATGAAGATTTAAAAAAAAAAACAACAAATTTGTAGTGGTAGAATAAGGCAGGGCAGTTAGGTGGTCAGTGGATAGAGTGCTGGGTCTGAAATCAAGAAGACTCATCTTCATGAGTTCAAATCTAACCTCAGATACTTACAAGCTATGTGACCCTGGGCAAGTCACTTAACATTGTTTGCCTCAGTTTCCTAATCTTAAAACAAGCTAGAGACAGAAAGGATAAACCATTTCAATATATTTGCCAAGAAAACCCCAAATGGGGTCACAGAGTCAGACATAATTGAACGAAAGACTAAGGGAGGTAAGGGAGCTTGTGCAGGATAGCTCAGACTTCTCAATTAGGGAGGATAACAAGCCCACTCTTGAAAGTGAGTGACAGGAACAGGAATGGGAGATTGGAGAGCATGGAAGAGACTTGGAACGACTGATGTGGAGATAAAGGGAACAGAGCAACAGTGAGGACAGATTGAGCCTTTCAGAAACCACCATTTAGGTCTCTACCATATAGTTATATCTTAATAAATTATAATTTAGTGTTCGTGGAAAGTTAATGAACCAGTTCTAAAAATGAGCTCTAAATTTGTCTATTTCTGATCTTTAAGAAATTAATGAAAGGAGGAAATCTATTTGTTTTTAAGTTTTAGCAATGCCTTGTGTTGTTATATCACAGACATTTCTGGGTGTATACCCTTCCCCTACACTCCAAATCCTGAGAGACAGACACAGAGAAGCAGACAGACAGACAGACAGACAGACACACACACACACACACAGCGAGAGAGAGAGAAACAGAGAGAGAAACTCCCATTTAACAAAGTAAATAAGTTAAACAAAAACAACCAACAGACTTCATTTGAAAATATATATAACATTCTGCCACTGTAACACTCCTTCCTCACGATCAAGGGAAGGAAAGTATGCTTCATTATCTTTTCCCTGGGACTACTGTTTCTTCAGTTACTTCAGTCTGGTTTCCTTTTGGTTATCTTTTCACTTACATTGCTGTAATCATTTGGGTATATAGTTCTTCTGGTTCTGCTTATTTCACTTAGAATCAGTCTGTTAGTCAATCAACAAGCATTTATTAAGTATTTACTATATGTCAAGCACAACACTAAGAGCTAGAGACAGGAAGAAAGGCAAAAACATTCCAACTTCCCCATTCTAACGGGGGAGATATATAAATAACTAGATACATACAATATATATGCAGAGAAGATTGGAGGCAAGTTAAGGAGAAGGCACTAGCAGCTAGGTGGACTGTTAAAAGCTTCTTGCAGTGATGAAATTTGAGATGAGTATTGAAGGGAGGCAGATAAACAAAGAGGCAAAGGTAAAGGGGAAGAACATTCCAGGCATAAGTGTCAGCCACTAAAAGGCAAGAAGGTGGAGAGAGAATATCATTTTCAAGAAAAAGTGGGAGATGGGAGTATTCTTTTCAAGGAACAGAAAATAAAACTGTATAGCTGGATTGCAGAGCGTATAGAGGGAAATAAAAAGTGTAAGAAGATTGGAGAGAAAAGGCTAGGTCAGTAAGAGCTTAAATGCCAAACAGAAAGTTTTATATTTGATTTTGGAGATAATGAGCTGCTGAAGATTACTGAGTAGAGGAGCAACTCGAGCAAACCTACTCTTTGGGCAAGTAATTTTGGCAGCTGAATGGAGGACAAATTGGAGTGGGAAAAGACATGAGGCAGGTCAGCTAGAAGGCTATTGAAACTGTGAGAGGTGTTGAGAGTTTGAACTGGGATAGAGGTTTTATAAGTGGAAAAAAGGTGACACATATGAGAGATGTTAAGGTGAAAACAAAATTTGGCAATAGACTGGATATGTGGGATAAATGTGAATGAGGAATAGCGTTTGACACTAAAGTTACAAGCCTGGGTGAATGGCAGGGTGGCGGTGCCTCAAAGTAATAGGGAAGCTGGGAAGAAGGGAGGATTTGGAGGTGAAAGATAATGAGTTGTTTTTGAAATGTTGAATTTGGACAGTTTGAAATGCTTATTTAACACCTAGTTAGAGAAGTCCAAGAGACAAGGGTTGGATATATAGATCTGAAAAACCATCTACATAGATATGCTAATACAAGTCATGCAACTGATGAGATCACCAAGAGAACTAAAAAAGGACAGAGTCAAGACAAATCTCAAGTTTCTCTGAGTTTCTGACATTCATTTCTTATCTGAATGGATTTCTTATCCTAACTGCTTTAGGGTTCTCCCTAATGATGCAGAAATTCATCTATGCATGCCCCATAGTGTGCAAATCTTGTCCAGGCATTCCTATTAGGTAGCCATGAGGTTCTAACCAACATCCTAGAAGTCTTCCTCAATTTATTCTGAAATCTCTTAGGTACCAGGGGAGCACTGTGGCTGTCTACTTGTCATCCTTTCCCTTTGTCACATGACAAGACTGTCTTCTCTTCCTATCACATAATTGTACAATTGCCTTGATGGCTTCTTTTACTTAGTTTTTTTACTTAATTTACTGAATTTTTTTAAGTAAATTTTTTAAATTACTAAAATTTACTTAAATTAAATTACTTAATTTACTTAAAATTTACTTAATAGGAATTCTTCACTAAAGTTCTTCATTAGTTATCATTTGCAGCCTGCTCACACCCACAATGCATCTTTCCATTGTTCTATGTTCATATGCTCTATCTATGATATTCAGTTTTAACTCTTTGGTGACTGGCATATTCTATGTTTTGATGCCATACTGTCACAACTGTCGAATATTGGTATTAAAAAGAAAAAAGCAAAGTCTTGATGGCAATGTTTCCCATCCTCCTCCTCCTGTTCAATCCTGAGCCCTAATTGTTGTCCATGTGTATTACCTCAGCTATACATACTGATGGACACATTCTATTGTCTATCTGCTTAAATGTATATTGTCATCTGGGAAATAGACATTCTTCTTCCACTTAGTCTTTCTTGTGTGGATGGTCAGGTAAAATTCTTTTGAATCTCTTCCAGGAGGATCTGCAATGTTCTGGATTTGATGCAATAAGTACAATATCATCTGCAAATAGAAGGAAATTAACCATCCCACAAGGAATCCCAATTCAGCTTGGACTCTACTTTGGACCTACTCCATCACAATGGAAATCACCCGTGGTGAGCATCCATGTACTCGTTTTTATGTCTCCTCTGATGTTAATGAATAGAAGGTTGCTGAAGATGGTTATTTCTGTTATATATTTCAAGAAATATTGAATGATTTTACTATATGGAAGGGAGGCACCACATTTTTTTTAAAAAAGTAACCTGTCACATGGTGCTTTGCTTTATTGAAAACCTGAATTCAAATATAGCCTCAGACATTTACTAGACGTGTCATCCTGAGGAAATCGCTTAACCTCTGTTTATATCAGTTTCCTCATCTGTAAAATGGGGATAAGAATAGTATCTGCCTCCCAGGTCTGTTATAGGGATCAAGTGAAACAATCATTGTAAAGCATTGTAAGGGTATAAAGACTTTCCCTGCCCCTTGATAGGCTTAAGTGAATTTGAGGTTCTTCCCTCATTTGAAAATATACTCTACCCCCTAATAGGCTGCAGGTGCTCACAGGGAGCCTGTGCTGGGAGGCTTCTTTTTCAGGAAGGCACAACTTCTGTTACTTTGTAGTCAAATGGGTCATGAGGGTTGTGATGTTCTCTAACCCTGGAGAAGACTATATATACCTCTGAGGCCAGGTTTTGCTTTGGGGCTCGGTTTGGAAAGAGTTGTGTGATTTGGCCAAATGAGATAAAAACCCAGATGTTGGAGCTTCTCTCTCTGGTAACTAACTACGTATGTAATGGTCAGACAGCTGGAAGCCCTAACTGTGTTATTTTCTCTGTCTCTATTTTTTGTCTGCTTGTAACGTGTTTGTATTTTCCCTGAAGTTCAGGGTACTGACTTTTTCCCCTGAACTAGGTAAATGACATATGTTTAATGAAAGTGAGATTGTTAATACATTTTAAGTTGTTTTCTTTTAGAAAAGCAGATGAAAGAGCCTGTGCTGGCAGCCATCCTGAGTATGCTAGGGTGCTTGCTGATACAAGCATTTAGTTTACTGCCTGGCACATAGTAAGCACTGTATAAATCCTAATTATCATTATAATCTACAAACCATGACCTCACTGGGATCTTACATTCTCCATATCTTTGAATCAATTGTGAAATGGTAAAGATGTGGTCCATTATTCACTAACGCTTGTGAAAACCTGCCCATTTTCTGCCAATACCCTCATCAAGGAGGCCTTCAATTCATGTATAGATAACTCTCAATGATTGCATCTAAAAGTGAAAGTGAGCATATAGATCGGCTGTTATTGGCCTTTGGAGGGGGGGGGGCATTAATAAGGTCTGAGGTCTCTTTCCTTATGTCTTCAGATACCTTATATATCAATTCTTCAATGCCTCCACAGCTATGCCACCTCTGGATTGGACAGGCTCTGCATATATTTGAGTCATTTTCGTTGCTTTTTCCATCTTCATTATGAATGAGACAGATGAAAGCATTCTCATAAAATGGGGAAAACTGTCACAAAACTTGAGTGAGGGCTAAAGAGTTCTATAGGCCTAAGTTTCATATTCTTGTAAACTATCTAACTTTCAGTAAACTAATGTTGTATCCCCGCTCCCCCTTCCTTTTTCCTGTAGGGGCTTTATTTCTGCTAAGTAAGAGTATTCATAGCTTCATTTCTTAGTATTTTGTAGATGGGACTTTCCAGGGTCCTACATAGATTGTGAGGTCACGACACCCCACCAATAGGGTGCTGATCCAGTATTAGGGGCTTTCTGGTGGGAGGGCTTTGGGAATTTTTGTGGGTTTTCTGGGAGCTTTGGGGTTTTTTGTAGAATCGTTTGTACAGGGGTATATAACTGCTTGTTGAACTCTGTTCAGGCGCCTCCCTATACTAGACTGACTGGGGTAGGTGACGCCCAACTCTCGCGAGACTTGTCTTTTAGAATAAAGAGCTTCTGTCTTTACCTTGAGAAACCTCTGGATTTATTTAGGTAATGGTCCGTGGGGTCTTTTATCCCACACAGTTTAATGGCGCCCAACGCGGGGCCTCTCTTTGATTGAGGGGGATCCTTCCTTGCCAAAGACTGAAACCAAGTGCACACCAGGGATTTCCTGGAGGTCTCGGACTTTGGGGAAGATTTACTACCCAGTTAATGAGAAGGACCTCGGCAGAGGGACTCGGAAAGAACAGAAGGCTCATTGTTAGGGCTCCAACTGAAAGAAAAGGTGAAAAATTCCGGTCGGCCGGTGTGGACCTGGAAATAACAGTCCATAAAGTGTGTATACACAGCCTGGCGATAAGCACTCACGGGTCTGGGGGTGATTAGCAAAAAGGCGAACAAAGAGGTTGCCTAACTGTTACTCCAGTGGAAGGACGCCGTTGAGGTAAACGCTTCACAGGTGACTGAGGAGAAGAGGGCGACCCTTCTCGGCCAAGTCTTTTGACTCGGCTAAGTCTTTTTGACTTGGGGAGTTTGGTGACAACTCCTGTAGATTTTTTAAAGATGGGAAAAGGACACTCTAAGTGTTCTCAGTTGGAGCCAAAGTTTGAGGTACCAGTAGATAGTCCATTAGGCAATCGATTGCAAAGGCACGAGTTACCAAAATATAAAGGGAAAGATAAGAAGAAGATGATTAAATATTGCTGCTTTGTTTGGGGAGAGAAAGCTATCGGAGGTGGCACTGTATGGCCGCGATTCAGTTCCTCTGAAGATTGGATATGCCAAAAACTAAATTTATATGTCAATGCTAAAGAGCCCTTCAATCCAGAAGAAGGCACCTATGCGGCACTTTGGATGTCGGGGCTGCGTCAGATGGTGGCAAAGGAGAAGGTGAAGGAGGAGAAAAAGGAGGAAGCAGAGTCCCAGTCTTGGGACCCCCTTCTCGCTCTGCCTCCACCTTATGTTCCTCCTCTTGTGCCTGATGCCCCCCCGCCTCCTCAAAATTTGAACCCTGTATTGCCTCTAACTGAAGGGAACAGGGAAGAGGGTCCTACTAACTCACAGGAACCCCTTCATGGCCTCCTCAGGAGGGAATTGAAGCAACTTTTAAAAGACCAGCAGAACTTCCCACTGGAGTCA
>CM053582.1:171357789-171376571 GCA_028627135.1 Pseudochirops cupreus
ATGGTATTTCATATCTTACGATGTGACAGTGACTAAATATTTTATTTCCCACATTTGTCTGAACAAACCCTTTTGTAAAAACGGCTGTGTATTTTGGTCCTAGAGAAGGGAGAAAGAGAGAGAACTCCTGGAGGTGGAGAGTCTGATGTAGTAATTGTGTCAGTTTTGCTTCACTGTTTTTCTTTATTACAAAGATTCAATGTAAGAGACAGTAAAGTAAGAAATGAAATTTAAAAACCAAAGTGATAATAGAAATATGATTTAATTGGTTTTGAGAATGCAAAAGGAAGGAAAGTCCTTCTGTTGCAGTGGATACAGAACTCAGACTGGAGTCAGGATGACTCCAATTCAAATATGGCCTCAGATACTTACTAGCTGTGTAACTCTGGGTAAGTTACCCCTGTTTGCCTCAGCTTCCTTATCTCTAAAATGGAGATAATAAATAATAGCACCTACTTCCCAGGGTTGTTTTGAAGATCAGATGAAATAATAATTGTAAAGTGCTTAGCACAGTGCCAAGAACATAGTAAATATTATGTAAATGTTAGCTTTTTTTTTTCATCACATGAAACTTATAGTGTTCGAAATATAATCCAATCTCACTATCAAAGGGGAGTTGAGTTACTAATTTTATATTATACATTACTTGTTTTTGTAAAATTTAAATAAAAGTTTTTCTCAGATCTTATTTTTATTTCTAAGATCCTAGTTTTAGACATAGCTATAGTTGCCTAGAACACTCAAAGATTAAGTGACTTGTTCAGGGTCACGTAGACAGTATGTGTCAGATGCAGGATTTAAACTCAGGTCTTCCCAGCTACAAATCCTGCTCTCTATATATTATACTATACCAGCTCTCAAAATGTATCCAGGAAATTTTAAAATAAAGAGGGATGTATGCATTTAACAAATTCAATTTATACAGGCAATAACTTCAGACTCAGTCATACTGTCAAGTACCCACAAAGAAATGATGATTTGAAAGTTGGAGTATATTAAACTTGGGTGTTTTCAGTCCTTAACTTCACAAGACCCAAGTTCAAGATCTGTTTAACGGAGCTGATGAGACAATTCCAGCATTATGTAAAAGGCACTGTGTTTAGCAGTGATTATAGAAAAAAATAAGTGAATGAAATGTTAAAAGGAGCTATTTTCTAGTGTAACATTGCCATATATATATTGGGAGTACTGGTCATAACTATGATCTGAGAAATGAAGAAAAATTGTCTCTTTTTATATTTTATAAAAACAAATAATTCATGATATGAAAATATTCATTCAACCCTCTTTAATAGGAAGATTGGATTGTGTTCCAAAAACCTTTAAGTCACTTGTTCAGAATTTAGATTACAAATTTTCCATATTAACAACAGTGGTTAGGTTCCTTGTCAACTCAAGGAAAAAACTGACAATGTTAAAATACTCTACCATTTGCAATAAATAAATATTAAAGACAATCTGTTAAAATGCTAGCCTCTAGGGAGAAAAAAAACATAGAAAATTTCACAACAAAACAATGCCAATTTTTAAAAATATCATTTTAAAAATATTATTTATTAAAAATATTTAATTAGAGACATTTCCTGGAGATTGTGATATAGATTTGTATGTTTCCAGAGTTTTAGAAGTTGGTAATATTGGTTGTTATATCTAATGTCACCTCAAAACTTAAGTCTTTCTTTTGAATTGATAGACCTGTACTAAATTATCCTAATACCTCTGAAACTTATGTAAGAGGTGTTAGAATAAATGTGTTTTAGTTCACAATTAAAGCAAAGACAAGAAAGGAAGCAGGCAGGGCAACTAGTTTTCTCTTTTTTCCCCCAGTCAAGCCTAGGGATTACAAACAGATTTCCCCAAACTGACATTCCATTCAGAATCTGGGAATCACATCTAAAAGCATCTACCTATGTGGAACTACAGGTGTCTTATTCCTCATTTACAGCACTCCAATTTAATACCTTCTCTTCTAAGCCCCTAATAGCTTTCATTCGGAACCCCTGACCAAATAAATTTTCTTTTACACAGCTACCCTGGCTCCTATTCTAATCCCTGAGGTGGCTAGGATATAATGCCTGACTTGGAGCTAGAAAGATCTGAATTCAAATTCTATCGCAGAGGCTGTGTGACCCTGGATAAGTCATTTAACTTTTGTCAGTCTCAGTTCTTTTTTTTCAGTCTCAGTTTTTCAGTCTTTAAGATGGAGATTTCATTTCACTAGGATCATAGACTCAACCTCTTAGAACTGTTATGAGGATCAAAAAAGATAACATATGTAAAGTTCTTTTCAAACCTTAAGGTGATATAAAAATATTATATTACATAAGTTATATAACTTAACCTTACCTCCAATGTCCCATCAGTTCACCCCTTCCATATAACCCTGTGGAACACTCACCTGAGTAATAAATTATGTTACATTCTAAATTGGTTACTCTTCCATTTCTCCCATTTTTTCCTGACTTGTGACATCTGGTTTTCTCCCTTGCCATCCTCTCTAATGTGGACCACAACTTCCTGACACAACAGGACTTACATGGCCAAGAGGTATACTCCCTTGCTCCCCAAAGCCCACTTCAACCCACTTGAAACAGAAAATCACTTATTCAACAAGTATTTATTAACCAACTGTCATATAAAAGGCAGTCAATAAACATTTATTAATTGCTTACTACGTGCCGAACACTGTGTTAAGTACTAGGGATTCAAAAAGAGGCAAAAGATTTCCTCAAGAAAATCTTAATCTAATGTGGGAGATAACAAGTAAAGAAATATGTACAAAAAAGCTATATGTATATATAAAAAACTAAGAGCAAAGGCATTAGAATTAAGAGGGATTGGGAAAGACTTCTTGTAGAAAATAGTTTTAGTTGGGCCGTAAACAAAATCAGGGAAGCTAGCAGGCAGAAATGAGGAGAAAAGCATTCTAGGCTTGTGGGACAGAGAAAAGGCCCGGAGCAGTGAGACAGAGTATCTTTTTTGAGGCGCAACCAAGTTACCAGTGTTAATGGAATCAAAGAGTGAGGAGTAAGGTGTTGAGAAGACTAGAAAGGAGAGGCCTAGGTTATCAAGGGCTTTGTATACTAAACAGAAGGTTTTGAATTTGATCCTTAAGCCCTTCTGCTGTGCCCTCTGGAATGCCTGTTCTACAGGCAACAAACTTACTTTCATCTTAAATCTTTTCCTTTTCCATTCCTTCCATCAATTCTATCTACTAGCTGTTACTGAAACCTGGATCCCATCTGATGATACAGCCTCTCTAGTCACCCTTTTTCTCTTGAATACTTATCCTTCCTCCCTACTCCCCCACCCACCCCCACTCTCCCCACCCTTCCCCTTATCATTGTTGATTACACCCAATCAAGCCTCATCCTTGGATTATTCCCTCATTCTCTACTAAATGAAGATGGAGAAAATCAGGCAACCATTCTAAGTGGTCCCACTACAGATTTATGATATACAACCTCATCTGGGCCCTCACTGCTAATAGGCAATTTTATTTTCTCTCCTTTATCAACTTACTGTGCCACTCTCTACAGTTGCTCTTCTAAACCCCATTGCTCCTCAAACTTCCCATGGTTCCTTCTCCTCCAAACTTCTCAGCTGAGAAGCTTCTCATACTTTAATAAGACTTTATTAAACCATTAATAATTGGGAACAAGCTTTAAGTACCAGTCAGCTCTTTCAAATTAACAATGAAATATACTGAGTACCTATAATGTTTTTATCTACATGGGAAAAAAAAGATCTTAACTTGACTAATTAATTCTAAAATTCTCAAGATCAACTGAAATTCTTCGAAACATTTCTAAGTTTTTGACTATCTACCCATGATGATGAGAAATGCCAGTACCTCTGAGCAAGTAAAACTATTGGGTAATCTATTACCTAACTCTACAAACTGCATTAGATACACTCAAACTCTGTGCTCCAATAAAGTACCTCATACAGGTATGAGTTTGGCCTACACACAAAGTATCTATCACAAAGACCTAATGCCACATACACATAAGAAATTATGTGGTCAAAAGTACCTTGATAACTTATGTAGACATTTTTTTTAAAAGAGTGACTTATGAATTAAGTAATTTCAATTTCATGGGGGTTTTCTTCCTGGAGCAAACTATGTAAAAATGGGATTTCAATTCATTAGATTTTTCTAAGGGGATTTTAATTAGTGTTGATAGTTATAACAAAAAAAACTTATTCCTCTACTTTGCAAAGCTCTCTAAAGAGGGTGATGCAACTTTCTAATCCAAATTCCTATTTTTAAAAAATATTCAGTTTCTCTGACTCTCTCATTCTTTAACTCTCTATCTCTCTCCTTCCCTACCTCCTTCTCATCTTTCCTCCTCCCCTCTGTTCCCCCTATCTCTCTCTTTCCCTCTCCCTATCCCCCCTGGCTAAGCTCAGTAATTAGCTAGAATTGGGCATACTTTATATAAATTCTAACATTCCACTTTTCACAAAGATTCAATTCCCTTACTGCCACTTCATCTGAATTACAACATAATTGGTCCAACTATCTTACACATTTTGACTTGATCCTAAAAAGGTGCTTTCTTTGATGAAAAATCAACATAAAATCAAGTTGGTATGACACATACAAATACTACTGAACAATAAAAAGCCTTCCTATCATCAAACATTATACATGATCTTTATAATGTGGATCATCCTAGGAAAATATAAATTAAGTATAGATGAATCCTGAAAACCGTTAAAGTTCTCAGATTTCCTTGCCAAATCCTAACCACTGCCATCCAAAAAAGGGAGAGGGGGAAACAGAATTAGTAATTTTATATAATGTTTCATGCTTCTTATCTATCTTTGCCAACTACAGCTTGCAAAAAAGGAAGAACAGGAAGGCCTTTATATCCTGATTTATGCCCCTTGTCTAAGCCATGATTTAAATGGTAAAATAAAAGGGACATATAGATTTCAAAAATATTACATAATAGTTTTGAGTTTTGTGACTGAAACAGTGATATGGGTAGTCCAAAGTCCTTTTGACACTCCTGACACTAACAAAAAATAAGAGGTAAGATTGCTTCTAGTCTCTAACAATTTGCAATTAGTATATTTCAGGTTGATTTATTCATTATATTTATAGTATATTTCTCTATATTCATTTCCATTCCCAAGGCTACATTCAATATCTACTTGCTTGCTATTCATCAAATGGCATTGTGAAAGTGCATCACATTTTAAATGAAAGGAATGTGGATTGCTTCTTTAGAAAAGCCAATGGTCTACTGGTCTATTAAACAGAAACCAAGTCAACAGGAGTGAAAGATCACACAAAGACCTCTCTGGGAAGCAATACTCTATGAAGTAGTTGCTAGACCAATCTCTGAGTCACTGAATGGTTAATGCAGGAGCTAAAAATCCCATTTGCTTTATGTCTATATCAGTTTTAAATTTAATGCTACAATTCTTTTGTTGAGAAAATCCAGGGTATTTCTAATTACTTTAAGAAATGTTGCAAAAAGTTCTCAAAATAATATAAATTCACATTTAGTTTCCAATACATGCCAAATTTATTTTAGAAGGGAGGGGGAATAAAGAGAAGACAGCATTATAAAACGAGTATAAGTTCTCTCAATTAGAGAACTGAGAGGACTTTAAGGTCACCAGTATGTAAGAGAAAACCATAGATTTTGCAGTGGCAGATGGACAATGTGGGTGGAGCTGAACATTGATGATCACAGAAGTGGGCAGCCTGCTCATCTCAAAAACTTACAGGCACGAGGATTATGCAAAGAAGGATTTATTTTCTATAACATGCTTGAGTGTCTTATTAGTTAACAACTTCTTAGTATATGGTGAAAAAATAAACGAGAAATTAAAAGGTTTAAATACTATCCTGCGCTATCTGAAGCTACAGAGACATCAATGTCAAGTATGGCACATTAGCATTTTACTTTTCTATACTTCCAAAAATAGGGTTAAGAACCCATTGTTCTAGTGCTTTTAACAATTCCCAGAGACTACTTAATACTCCAATTAAACTAACCAATGACCTTCATTTTATTGATGAGAAAATTGAGATCAAGGGTGGGAAACTGACTCATTCAAGGTCAATTTCTCTTACTATTTATTAGAAAAGAAGAGTTTCTACAGTATAACGATGCAAATGCAAAGAACAAAAACCTAAAACTGAATGCTGTGAAATTGTACTGATCAAACTTGGTCCTGAAGAGCAGAAAAAATTTTATCTCCTTTCCTTCTTTGTAGATTAAACATTTTTATATACTGTCAGCTTGGTGCTAGTTTTGCTGAACTGCTATTTTTTTCCTCTTTCTTATTTTTTGTTAAAAGGAATGGTACTCAGAGTGCTTGTGGGAAGGTGAGGGGAAGCAACATATATAGGAATAAAGAAGACTTAAAAACAAAATTTGCAAATAAATTTTTTTAAAAAAATAAAATGCAGGGCTTACCCTATGCTTTGCTTTAATTTTCTTCCGGTATTCTTCTTTGTCAAATTTGTCCTCTTCTTGAAGTCTTTCCTTAGCTTTCTCCAAGTTGATGCCGGTACCATCATCCTCGTCCTCAATTTTGTTCACACTGGATTTCTGTATAGGTGGCCACTGCTGAACTAACTGTTAATTCAAAGAGAAGATATCCATACACTCTATCATTCAGCATGACAACCATTAATTCAAACTAAAATGTGAATACAAACAAATACACAATTTTTGCCATAATACCTTTGTTTCTTAAACTTTTTGTACATCTGCTTGGCTCTAGAGGCCAGAACTAGATGGAAATTGGAAAGATGGAGATTTAGGACACATGTAAAGATAAAAATTTCTTACCAATTACAGCTATTCAGATATAGGAGACTGGTGCAGGAATAGGTTCTTTTTTTTTTTTTTTTTTTTTGCTTTTTGGAGGGGGGAAGGCAGAGCAACTGGGGTTAAGTGACTTTTCCAGGGTCATATGGCTAGTAAGTGTTAAGTGTCTGAGGCCGGATTTGAGCTCAGGTCCTCCTGATTCCAAGGCCAGTGTTCTATTCACTGCGCCACCTAGCTGCCCCAATAGGTTCCTTCTTGCTAAAAATCTTCAAACAAAGAGTAGGTGACTACTCATTGGCGATATTTTAAAGGATATTTTCATATACATGCAGAATGACAGTCAATGCTATCTCTTTCAATTTTGGTATTCTTTGACCTCTGTGAATTATGCAATACTGAAATATGAAGTATATGAAGGCTGAACATCTCATCAAAAAGAGCACAAAGCTAGATACTACCCAATGGTGCATAATAAAAAATTTTACTGACTAAACAAGACCCTTATTTTGATACCACATGGCAAAAGATTGAAGTGAGGCCAGTATTTCAGGTAAAGTCCATGACACAGAGCTCCTACTAGCAACAAATAAATCTTAACATTCAAAGATGAGGATTTTTTCTCCCTTCTAAAAATTTTTTATGCTAGTTAGACATAAAAAGTATGATCCCCGCAGTTTACCATTTCAGTATACTAAAGAACCTAATCTTCAGGGGGGAAAAATGGTTTTTTTGTTCAGTGCAGCATTTAAGGAAAGCAGTAGTCAACTCTTATCAAGAATTACACAAAATTAATTATTTATTACAATGGTTCCTTGAGAAGAACCTGGGAAGATGGCAGAGTAGATCAGAAAACATTCGGGTCTCCACATTTCCTCCATTTAAAAAAAAGACAGAACATTGCCTAAGAGCAGCAGAAATAAATCTGGGGTAAAGCAGTTGTCTTCCTAAAATAAACTGAGAAGATCTCAATAAAGTCCTGACTTCCAGGGGACACAGGTTTGACCTGAGTGAAGTGCAAACACCACCAGGCCAACTCTGCAAAATCAACAAACAATAAGCCCTGGAAGCAACTGGGTTGAGTGGCTGCCTGGGCCTTAGAAACTTTCATTTTCAGATAGCATGGGGATCTGACCCATGAGTAGGAGAAAACTGAAAGACCTTTTTCCATTGTCAAGGAACAACAAGCACAGCTGTGTTGACCAGATGCCTCCTGAGCTATGGCTGCAAAGAGAAGGAGCTAGCACTCACCTGGTGAGTGCAGTATCAAGCGGCAGGGAGCCTGTTGGCTGTGTCCACTTAGAAGAGAGTGGAGTCCCTGGTTTCAGTTCTGGGGCAGAAGGACAGTTGTAGTTTGCAGCCACCTAAGGGACTGCAGGCAGCAAGATCATTTGTGGGACCCTGTGACTAGGGGCCCTAGCTCTGGCTCAGAAGTAGAGAGAAGAACCTAGGCTGGGGCCCTGAGACAGACCTTAGAAAACAAGAGAAAGAAAGACCTAAGGCTTGGGGTATCATTCCCCATACCTCAGGACTACAACCTGATTACACTAACAGCTGCTAAAAACAAAATAAAACAAAAATAAATAAATAAAAATGAGTAAGCAAAGGAGAAAAAACCCAACCACAGATAATTACTAAGGGGTCAGGGAGGATGTGGGTTCATATTCAGAAGAAGATAACAGAGCTAAAAATACCAAGTGGTCCCAAGCACAAAAAAAGTTCTTGGAAGAACTTAGAAAAGGACTTTAAAGACCAAATAAGGGAGATTGAGGAAAAATTAGAAAAAAATAAGAACAATCTAAAAAAATCAAGAAAATTAAGAAAAGAAAGTCAACCAACTGGACGTGAGAATCAAAAACTTAAGGAAGAAAATAATTCCTCAAAAATTATAATAGAGCAAGGGGAACCTAATGACATTCTAAGACACAAAGAAACCATAAAACAAAATCAAAAGAATAAAAAAATATAAGAGAAAGTGAAACATCTCAATCAGAAAAATAACCAATCTGGAGAATAAGATCAAGGAGAAATAATAAGAATAGTTGGACTATCAGAAAGATACAATTTTTAAAAAGAATCTTGATACAATATTATAAGAAATCATCAAGGAAAATTCAGGTGTCCTGAAGTTCTAGAACTAGAAGTCAAAGTAAGAATAAAAAAAAAATTTACTGATCACTACTTGAAAGAGATCCCAGGAGGAAAACTTACAGGAATATCATAGTCAAACTTCAAAACTCCTAAGTTAAGGAGGAAATATTGGAAGCAACAAAAAAAAACAATTTAAATATCACAGAACTACAATAAGGATTATACAAGACTAGCAGCTACTGTGTTGAAGGCCTGTAGATCTTTGAATACTATATTCTGTAGAGCAAAAGAACTGGGGTTAGGACAAAGGGTAACTTAGTCAACAAAGTTAAGTATAATCTGAATGGAAAAAAAAAAGAATATTTAATGAACTCAAAGACTTTAAGGTTTTTGTGAGAAAAACCCCAGAACTTAGGGGAAATTTAGACATAAAACATCCAGGAGAACTATAAGGTAAACATTAAAGATCAATTATAAGGGACTCAATGAGGTCAAATTGTTTACTTCATATATGTGAAAATATTACCAGTATTCTTATGGTTGTCATCATTATTTGGTAGTTTGAAAGAAAGCTATGGGCTGAGCTCAATATGATGGGGTGATTCTAAAAAAATAAAACTGTATAGGGAGAGACAAAAAGGAGTAATTATCTGAAAAAATGAGGTATAAAAGGAAAAAACTAATACAGTAGAAGTTAGTAGGGGGAGGAAGAGTAGTGCTGGAACCTTATTCTCATGAGGAATGGGTTAAAGAGGGAGCAACATATATGTATCTAGAAGGGCATAAAAGTCTTCTAAATTCAGAAATAAATGTGAGGGGAAGGGGAAAGGGTGTGAGGAAAGGATAAGAGAGGGACTTTTACGGGGGGGGGGGGTAGGTTAAGGAATGGGAGGGCAATGTAGCAGGTAGAAGTAAAGCAGAGGAGTGAGGAGGGATAGGGTAAATAGGGTGAGAAGGATAGGGAAGAAGAATACGAAGGAGGAAAATATACAAATAATTATAGCTCAGAATGTGAAAGAAATGAATTTACCCATAAAACAGAAACAGAAAATTAAAACTTTGATTTCAACAATATGTTGCTTTCAGGAAACATTTTAAAAAATGAGAGATTGCACAGATAAAATAAAGGCAGGAGCAGAATTTGGCATGTGAAAAAATAGAGATAGTAACCATGATCTCAGACAAATGTAAAGTTAAATTCAGTATCATTCTAATTAAATTACTAAAAAAAATTTTACTGAATTAGAAAAATATAACAAAGTTCTTTTTGGTAGAATGTTATAGGTTCCTTTGCAAATACCATGACTTGGTTTTCATCTGGCTTCTTATTCTTTCTGCCATGAAAATTTGGAAAGATGATACAAATTTAAACTATTGGTCATGAAACAAAAATCTCAAATGGAATTTATAAGTACTGTTTATTGAAAGATACACATGAGAATTACATGGCATCATTTGCACACCTGATGATAAAATATATAGAATCGCTGGAAGTGAAAATTATATTGATACAATCAGAAATATATTATACTATTATGACGCTAGCTAGTTTCTTTAGTAAAAGTAGAACAAAGGCAATTTTGCCATTTTTATTAGACTTGTAATCATTTTAGAGACAGTTTCACTTCCTGTGATATACCACAAAGTTCAGAAAACACTATGTTAGAGGCACCCCAGATGTGCTCTAGAAACTGCATGTTTTATATATAGTTAACAGTCAAGTAAATTAGGGACACTGACTCCTTCTGTTCCGAATACAGCTATTTGTCAGAGTATGTACAGAAGCTTACCTCCCCATCTTCACTAAATGTGACTTTTGTATTCACTTTAAATTTCCTCTTCATCACTTTTTTTGCTTCTGTTACTTTGGTTGCTTTTTTCTTGATGCTAGAATTAGGTGGTTTTTTCTGTGTGAAAAGAGAAAAGACATAGATAGTTGACCAAGTAACTATTTTATGAAAATAATTTAACATTTGACTTCGTTCTTTCCAAAAGTGGAATAAGTCATTAGGAAATTAAGCATCTGAAGAAAGACAATATAAGCTGTCCAAAAATGGAAAATGTTGGCTTGAGAAGCAGTGAGTTCTCTGTAATTGAATGTGCTTATGCAGAGGTCAAATGATTATAAGACATTCCTGCCCTGGAAAGTGTAGGAAGGAAATTGAAGGCTAGACAAGATGGCCTTTAAGTGTTCTTTCACACTGATGATTTTAGGAAATCCTGATTAAGCCCAAACAAAAATATTTCTATACATCTGTGATATTCTGCACAACAGAAAAGATAAATGAGAACAATACTGTAAAGTAAAATGCTGCCTCAAATTAAATTTCTCAGGTGTGAATGTTATTTCAAAGATGAGGTATTTCAAAGACCTGATAAAAATGTATACTTGCAGAGTAAAATGTAAGACAAAATACAATTATAACCCAACATTTTCTATCCTTCAGTATGTATTCATTAAGCAACCACAAATGAGAATGGTTAACTCTAAACAAGCTATCCTAAAAAGGGGAATCGCAAAAACAAGGCTTAAAGGATGACAGCTTAGTCCCAACTCAGTTCAGGAAAGCATTTAGAGTCAATGAAAGTCAACACGTTTTGAAGGTTATATCAGTAATGCAAAGTCACGCTGGTTTGTGCTAAGCAGAATGATCAAAAAACCATCAGAAGGTCCTTCAGAGAAAACCAAAAGATTGTAAGTGAGATATGTAACTGTTACTAACCAACTTATTACAACCCTTAGGATGACATTGAACTGTGAATGACTTTGAAAGGAAGTAAAGGAAGATGACTAGTTCCCATCTGAGCAGTTTATTCTGTTTATACAGTACCTAAGAGCCCTAAACAAGCACCAATATTTCCAAAGTTTTAGAACAGAGTAACCAAAACACGTGTACATAAATGAGTAAGTTATGGCATACAGACAGTAACATATATAAATAAAAGCATCTACCTCTCAGGAGTGTTGTAAAGATCAAATAAGTAAATACTTGAAAAGTGCTTATCATTACTACCCGGCACATAGTAGGTATTTAATAAATGGCTGTTTCCTTCCAGATTATATATCTAGTATCCCTCATATTGATACCTTTCCTAAAATTTGACTCCCAAAATTAACACAATATCTCATAACTTGTAACAGTATAAAGAAAAACAACTCCAGAAGACTTAAGAATGCTGCAACTAGACCAACCAGAGTACTGATGTTGCCTATCTCCTGACAGAAAGGCACTGGGCATAAGACACAAAATGATACAGATAAGTCTTGCACATAGCCAATATGAGATTTTATTTTACTTTACTATGCATATTTTCTATAGGGGTTTTGATTTCTTTTTTGCAAATAAAAAATAGAAATGGGAAAGAGAGAAGGACTAGGTATGATTAGAGACAGGGCCTTCCCCTTCCTCCTAGTCCTCAATAACAAAAACAAAGCAAGAAGATAACATATAATCTATCAACTGTTAACAAGGGTGTTCCAAGGATAAAATGAGATAATAGATAACATAAAGAGGCTATAGACTCTATAGTTAAACTCTATGATTTCAATGGGATGAGCATACTCTCCACTAAAGCTTCAAATAACTCTTTCACATCCCCATTTTACCTGTGGCAAACTTTCTGCAGATGAGTCTTCAAAGCACAGGCACAGAATCTGTCCCCATCCTGCAGTTGAAGCTCTTCCCAACATCAACTTGTTAGAAGCTGACAAAGTTTCAGTTTTTCTACCACTGGCTTGGAGAAGCCCTGTACACCTTCACTTTGTATGGAAGCTTTGAGAGGACTTTAGTGGAACTATGTATTCTGAGTTATTGCCAAATTACTGTGGCACATGACAGTGCTTCCCTCAGATCCTCCCAACTGTCCAATCTCTTTTATGTTAAACAGTCCCAGTTCTTCCATTTGGAATCCCTCTTCTGAACCTGCATCTGCTTGCACAGCTCCCCCATAAAATGTGACAAGGAGAACTGAAAGCATAACATAGATAAAGAATTAGCTGGTGGCAGAGCCAGGAAGACCTGGGTTTAAGTCCTACCCCTTATATACTGGCTCTGTGACAATGAAGAAAGTCACTTTATCTCTCAATGATCTTGGCAACTCTCAAAGACTCTTAAATTACAGAGACTTGCAGTATCAGAGAGATCAACTACATTAACTTACATCAACCAAATCACAGGAACATAATAATGGACACATATGGAGAGAGAGAGACACACACACACACACACACACACACACACACACACACACACACACACACACACACACAGTCAGGACCTTGGTTCACATTCACTCTCTGGCTCTTACTGTGTGACCATGGAAAAATCGCCTCATCCCTCTGAGGCTATTTCATCATTAAAATGAGGGCAGTAACTGCTGTAGTACCTATCTCTTATGGAGATCAAAGGAAATAAACTGCATAAAGTACTTTGAAAACTTTAAAACCCTATATAAATGTCAGTTATTATCATCATCACTATCATTATTACTATTAAGATACATTCTGGAGGACTTACATGTGTCCTGATAAAATTTCAACCTTTTAAATTCAGCCCACTATCCCAATCAATTGAGAACTTAAATAGGTTGTATAAACAACATCCCTAAATGGGTTGCTTCTTATATTACTGCCTCAGTTTTAATCCTCTTATTTCTTCATCCATAATTTATACCTATAAAGTAAGTGTTTGATATTACCAACTAAAAGATATAGAATGATTCTATAACAACACTACAAAAAATAAGCATGTCACCTGGTTTTCTTTCAGACAATTGCAATAAACTACCTTTTTTAACTGACTGGACAAGAGGTTAAACTTCGAAAATTTTAACAATCTGAACACTCACAGCAAAGTACTTATAAAGGTCACAAAATACCAGTCAAGATTAATAAAAGCTAAGAAAAATAATGGAGTAGGGATGTATAAAGTTTTTCAATAATGGACCATGTGACCTCATGAATATTTTACAAATATGAGTTCTAATTAATCTAAGCCAGTATTAGCATGACACCTAGTGTCAATCACTTACACAAAGCAGCAATGGGAGGGAAGAGGGTTAGGGCTTGTGTAGCTAAGATCTCAGGGACACTAATATTCCTTCCAACAATGCAGCTTGCAACACAAGCCTGGAGGCCACATGTGCACTTCTAGGTCCTTGGGTACACCCTTTTGACTGAGTTCAAGTTTTACAGAATAAATGCTTTTATTAAGGATTTGTTCTGTGAAGTTTGGATTAAGACAAAGGGTGGTGCTTGAGGATTAGAGGGCTGTAGCCTTGAAGCCACAGGTTCCTCACCCCTCTGCTAGAGGCTTTCCATTTGATCTCTTGACAATATATAGGTTCCAATGAAGCATATGTGCTAACAGCTATCAGTACCTTCATAACATAACTTGTTGACCTCTTTTTCCAGTTATATATAATTCTAATCATATCCTTTCACACTGTGTGTCCTGTGCAATTCTTTTTCATCAGGGGCTATAGTCTGTCTATACCATATCATATAACTATTTATCCTTTTAGTGACTCACAACTTTAATTCTTCAGAGTTTATGGTATTATGACTCTCAGAAACATTACTGAAAGAACACTGACATTAAAAAGTGTTTTTGTTTGGGAGAAAACTCAAGATAATTAAAGCATTGCTCAATTTCCCAAAAGCAATCTGGTCTTCACTCCTCTACTCAATTTTGGATCCAGTTCACTCTCCTATCTTCAAGGTTTATTCAAAATATATGCGCTAATCAACTTGCCATAAGAAATGTCCATCACATTTCAGACCATACAGAGCCTAGAAATAGGTATTCTTCATCTACTTGGTATTTTCTATATGAATAAGGACAATGAACTTTTTGAATGGTTTTGGATTTCATTTAGAAGGTCTTACACTGCTGAACCTTAATACATCAGAACAATATCATCTGTAATATGGAGCACTAAAACTTCAATTCAAACAACTCAACTCAAACAAAATGTAATGAATCATCTTTTCCTTGAGATTTGCTCTACAGAATTACTTCTATTTGTAGATTTGAAATCAGGAAGAGCTGGGTGTGAATTCTACCTTGATCTCTATTCAGTGATGGGCTCTCAGAACCTCTCCAGGATTCAGTTTTCTCCCCTTTAAAACAGAGATAATATTACTTATAGTTCTACCTCTCAAAGCTGTTACCAACTTCAAAAGGAATATGCAAATCTTAAAAGCATTATGATTCTAGGATAAACCCTTTCACAACCTTCCTCCTGCCTCTCCAAATATTACATTACCTCTCTTCATTCAATCTATATTACAGGCAAACTGGCCTTTCTTCTTTTCCCTCCCCGAATTCCACCTCCTTCTCTCTAGCCTTTGTACAGATGGGTTTCCCATTCCAGCAATGTTCTCCAACTTCTCCTTCATACCTTAGAACCTTTAACTCATTGAAAGTTCAGCTCCAGTGTCCTCCTGCTAGAAGAGGCCTTTTCAGATTCATCATTCAAAACTACTCTATTTATTCTGTACATACTTTGTACACAGTGTGTATATTTTTCTTTCCTTAGATACAATGTAAGTTGCTTGAGAGCAAGCACTATTTAATTTTTGTCTTTGTATCCTCAGTGACCAACCTGTTATATTGAATTATTTATAGAAATGTCCTATGTTCACTAATATATTATAGACACACCTTGTGAGTAGGGAACTCAGTTCAATTTTCTGTACTTCTACTGGGCACTTCCAATATGGTAGATGATCAACAAGTGATGTTTAAACTGAAGTTATCATTACTGGAGTCTCCTACCCTGATTATCCTTGCTCTCAAGTAAAACTTTAATAAACTATAAAGATTCATAAAAACAGTATCTCAGAGTTGCTACCCATAACAAAAGAGAGATTCACAAGACTATATTTCAGTCAAGCAAATATTTTTTGGGAAATTTTCTCTTAGCCACCAGAATTCTACCTTATTGACCAATAATTCTCTAAAAGAAGATACTACATAAGCAAATTCCGATATATATTTTCTTTATTCTTTAACAAAATTATAGAACCAATCATGTTTTGCCCTAGGAATCCAATTTTTAACCTGCCACTTTTAATAAATATTTCTATATTAGGAAGCAGGCAGCTGGAAGCAATTTGAAGAAATGGAGTCTAATACACACTTTTTTGGCTTTTTTTTTCCATCAAAGATAATAAGCAATGACAATACCAATTTCATTTTAACTAGCTTCCAAACTGAAACAAAATTTCTCCCCTCCTCTTTGCATTTTACAGAATCCTTCCAGAATTTATGAGATATAACCACAAAACTTACAGCAGCAGGAAGAAAAGCTGATTTCTCTCATAATGAATATTTAAACCTTTAAAACATACTAAAAGTTTCACAATTTGTTATAGTTTCTAATTTGCCACTCTCCAGGAACCCAACCATCATTAATTCTCTATCATGAGCTACACTTAACATTTTAGAGTAATAAAACAACTAGAAACACTGAAAATGAATGCTTCTGGATCAAGAAGGCAGGTCTTATTGGTCATTTTGCAAAAGGAATACAGAGAGGCTTTACAGATTCAATTCAACTAACATTTGTTAAGCACCTACTATGTGTCCTAAGGCACTAAGAAAGGCCAATGAGAAGAATCAGAACAATTTCATATTTTCCTAATTCATTTTCTGACTAGACAGAAAAAGTTCTTTTCTTTGGCGAAGGCTTTAGTAATAATAATGTCACTTCACACCTTTAGAGCTGGAAGGAACCTCAGCAGCCATCTAGTATAATCCATCCCTGAAAAAGAATCTTCACTTCAATGTACCCTACAAATGATCATTCAGCTTTTGCAAAACCTCCACAATCTCCTAAAATGGATAAATTCACTTTGGTAAACAGTTCTAATTGTTAACAAGATTTTTCTGACATCAGGCCTAAATTTGCCTATTTATAATGTTGACCCATAAATTGTTTCTAGTTCTGCTCCAACAGGTTAAAGAACAAATGAAATCCTCTTTCTGAAAGAAAAGACTGAAAGAATTTGAAGACAGATGTGTTTCATCTTTTCAATGTAAAAATCCTGACTTCCTTCAACTGACCTCTATTTGGCACCATCTAGATGCCTTTTATCCTCCTGGAATCCCTCTTCTCAGCTTTCCTCTCACCTTAAAAAAAAAAATGCAGTATCCAGAACTGGTGGGGGAAGCATTCCAAAAGAGCTCTGAACACAGTAAAATATAACAAAATTATCTCGTTCATTTGAAAGCAATACTTTTTTTCCCCTATTACTATAGACTAAGATTATATTAGCTTTTCTGATCATGTACTGTATTCATATCCAAATAGCAAGGCCTACTAAAACTCCAGGATCTTTTTCAGATAAACTACAATCTAACCAGACCTACCTCACCTTGTTCTTGTGAAGTTAATTTCCTGAACATACGTAGAAAAAGAGAATTTCTTTTGGTCTCTACTTGTTTCATTGATTTTTATTGCTTTACACATTTACCATACTGTCATGAAAAACAATATTATTCCTAACACAAGGTTTGCCTTTGTTGTCCAGATGAGTTAGAATTTGGGAAAAGAATAAATGAGTGAGTGATTGAATGAATGAATGAGAAAGTGCTTATTACATACCAAGCCATTGTGTTAAGTGTTAGGGATATAAATACAAAAGTTCCTTTCCCTCAAGGAGGGTAAATTCTAATTGGAGGTGACAACATATGAAGGGAAACAGTGGTCAGGGAAAAGTATTTTGGTTTGTAAAGTTACAAAAAGGGTAAGTAAAGGCATATAGTATAATAATAATAATATTGATTTGATTGTGGTTCTAAAACTGCAAGTTGGGTGGGAAGTAAGTGGTGAGGGAAAAGGACAACAAGGAGGGTGTGCTCACAAGGCAGCTGATGTAATAACCAGGGAGTATAGTTCAGTGTGTATGGGCCATGTGAAGCATTTACCACTTTTAACAGTGGAGCACCCCATTAAATGTATCTATAGATAAAAAGCCTAAGGATCAGGGCACTGTCTCTGTCCTAGAGGTGGCAGGGTTGTGAGTAAGGTGTCCAATTAGTAAAACACCTTGATGGGGTGGAAAGATCATAGGTTTGAGGTCAGACAATATGCTATTCAAGCCTTGATTCTATCAATAATTCTGAGGCTGTCATATCACTCCTGAGCTTCTATTTCCTCCTCCTCTGTAAAACTGGCTAAGATAATCATAATATCCATGCATGGAATTGTTTTTAAAACAATAAAGTAGGGGCAAAGCCAAGATGGTGGAGTAAAGGCAGGGACTCTCCTGAACTCTACCCCCAAACCTTTCCAAATACCTATAAATAATGACTCTAAACAAATTCCAGAGCAAAAATTTTCCAGCCCAAAACAACTTGGAAGGCCAGCAGGAAAGGGCCATTGCACCAGGGTGAGAGAAGAGCACACTCCAGTGCAGGCCACACCAGCACAGACCCACAGCACAGACTGGGCCCACGCAAACCCGGAGCAGGCCTTGAGAGTGACTAAATCAGCCGCAGCAGCAGCAGCAGCAGCAGCAGCAGCAGCAGCAGCAGTGATTGCTTTTAGACCTCTCAGCCCACAGATGGTAAGGGGTAGAACAATTTTAGGCAGGAAATTACAGGGGCTTCTTTGCTGGCAGTGAGGCAGGACTCTTGCTTTGTTCCTACTCAAACCCAGGTCACAGTCCTGGGAGGCTATCCCAGGGCCAGAAGGAGTACTAGCACAACAAAGCTTGTGGCCACAGTGGAATGGGGACCTTCCTCACAGTCCCATGTGTAATAGTAATCTGTTTAGCAGGATACTTAGCACTTAGTACTAAGTGCTAAGTGCGGAAGGGGCAAACCCTGTCCCATTGTTGAGAAGGCATGAACTCCCCTGTTGATGTGGAAGAAGGGGATTGGCTGAGGT
>CM053582.1:171377071-171396770 GCA_028627135.1 Pseudochirops cupreus
TGACTAATGATTGAGTTGCCCCATGAGTGGAAGTTTAAGTATTCTATTGTGAATTGATTGAATGACTAATGATTGAGTTGCCCTATGAGTGGAAATTTGAGTATTCTATTGTTTCTTGTTAATGATTGAGTTGCCCCATGAGTGGAAGTTTGATTCTATTGTTCCTTCTTCTGAATATTGTGGCCACTGTAGTGAAAACTGTGTGGCCATTTTCTGTGATAAGCCTTGTTCTGAATATTGTGGACGCTGTAGTGAAAACTGTGTGGCCATTTTCTGTGATAAGATGTAATGTTGTGAATATTATAATGTTTTGAATGTTTGTCTTGATTTGTAATGGAATAAACAGAGTGTTCACTGTATTTTGTAATCTGAACTCTAAAAGCTGTTCACAGTAGCATTCCTTTGGGAATCTGCTGGTGCATGGCATTACACCATGGCAGAAAAGAGTGCTTGTGGTCAAGCACAGGTGAGGAGAGTGATAACCACCTCTCCTTAGATCACAGCACTTGGGAAGAAATGAAGTCCCTAAAAGTATCTCTGAAAGTAGCTGCACAAAAGCCCTGAAGCTTAGGACAGTTTCCCCTCCATACAGGAAGCAGAGCCCTACTTTAACAAGAGTTAAAAAGTCAAATAATGGGCTAGGAGAATGAGCAGACAACAAAAAAAATTCTAACTGTAGAAAGTTACTATGGTGACAAGGAAGATCAAAACACACACTCAGAAGAAGAAGATAAAGTCAAAGTTCCTACATCCAAAACCTCCAGGAAAAATATGAATTGATCTCAGGCCATGCAAGAGCTGAAAAACGATTTTGAAAATGAAGGGAGAGGCAGAGGAAAAACTGGAAAGAGAAATGAGAGTGATGCAAGATAATCATGAAAAACAAGTCAACAGTTTGGTATATGAGACACAAAAAAATACTGAAGAAAATAATATAAATAAAAGCAGATTAGACCAAATGGTAAAAGAGGTTCAAAAAAACCAAAGAGAAGAATGCCTTAAAAAGCAGAATTGGTCAAATGGAAAATAGGCACAAAAGAAAATAATTACTTAAAAATTACAATGAAGCAAATTGTGAGAAATCAAGAAACAATAAAATAAAACCAAAAGAATACAAAAATAGAAGACAATGTGAAATACCTCACTGGAAGAAATGCCCTGGAAAAGAGATCCAGGAGAGATAATTTAGAAATTGTTGGATTACCTGAAGGCCATGATTAAAAAAAAAAAAGGCCTACACATCATCTTTCAAGAAATTATAAAGGAAAACTTGCCCTGATATTCTATCATAGGAGGGTAAAATAGAAACTGAAAGAATCCACTGATCACCTCCTGAAAGAGATCCCAAAATGAAAACTCCCAGGAATATTGGAGCCAAATGCCAGAGCTCCTAGATCAAGGAAAAAATTACAAGCAGCCAGAAAGAAACAATTTGAGTGTCATGGAGCCACAGTTAGGATGACAAGATTTAGGAGCTTCTACATTAAAGGAGCAGAGGGCTTGGAATATGATATTCCAGAGGGAGAAGGAGTTGTGGGGGAAAATGAGACATTAATGCAATATTGGTAGAGTTGTGAAGTGATTCAGCCATTCTGTAGAGCAATCTGGAATTATGCTCTAAGGGCTATAAAACCATGCATGCCCTTTGACCTAGAAAAACCTCTAGTAGGTGTGTGTCCCAAAAGAGATTTTTAAAAAACCAAAAAGAAAAGGACCTATAGGTGCAAAATTATTTAGAGTAGCTCTTTTCTGGGGGCAAAAAATTGGAAATTAAGGAGACATCCATCAATTGGGGAATGGCTGGACAAACTGTGGTATGTGATTGTGATGGAATACTATTGTCCTATAAGAAATGAAGAACAGGATGCTCTCATAAAAACCTTGAAAAACTTGCATGAATTAATGCAAAGTTAAATGTACTGTGTACAAAGTATCAGCAATATTTTAAGATTATCAGCTGTGAATGACTTGGGAATTTGCAGCAATACAATGATCCAAGACAACTCTCAAGGACTTATAGATGAAAAATGCTACCCATCCCCAGAGAAAGAACTGATGGTGCCTGAATATAGATTGAAACATACATTTTTTACTTTCTTTATTTTTCTTCAGGGTTTTTTTTTTGTTTATAATTTCTTTTACAACATGACTATTATAGGAATGTTTTGAATGACTAGACATGTGCAACCTATATCACATTGCTTGCCTTATCAACGTGGTTTACGAGAGGGAGGAAGGGAGAGAATTTGGAACTCAAAGTTTTAAAAATAAATGTTAAAAACTGTTTTTATATGTATCAGGGGAAAAATAAAATCCTAAATAAATAAAAACATTTTTTAAAATAAAATGAAAGAATAAAGTATTATACAAATTTAAACCATTATTATTGATCTTATATCAAATGAAGAAAACTGATAGAATCATAATGTTAAAAGGAAATTGTCCTTTCCAAAGTTATTAATGATATATTAATTGCCAGATCCAATTATCTTTCTTTTCTTTTCTTAATCTTGGTCCTTTTTGACTTCTCTGCATCATTGGATACTCCTCTTGGAAGTTCTCCAACAATGTTCTTTTGTTTCTTCTTCTATCTGACTACTCCTTCTTAAGTCACCTTTGTTGGTTCTCCATTCATATTAGATCCATCAACTATGGGTGTCCCCCAAGATTCTTATCTATTTTACCCCTATACCATCTCATCTGGTGAACTCATCAGCCCCTAAGAATTCAATTATTAGCCATATACAAATGATTCTCTGAGCTATATATCTAGCCCTACTCTCTCACTGCTTTTGGCCATCCATATCTGAATGTACTATAGAAATCTCTAATAGAACATGTCCAGAAAAGAATTCATTACCTTGTTATCAGCAAGCACCCTAGCATATCCAGGATGGCTGCTAGCACAGGTTCTTACATCGGCTTTTCTAAAGGAAAGCAACTCAAAATGGGTTAATAATCTCACTTTAATCAATCAAACCATATCATTTACCTAGTTTACGGGGAAAAGTCAGCACCCTGAACTTCAGAGAATGCAACCACAATACAAACACAAGTTATCAGCACAAGTTACATGCAGACAAAGAAAAAGATCAGCAGACGGGCTTCCAAACCGTCTGACCATTACATCCACACCTATTCAGTTACCAGAGAGGGAAGCACCAACATCTGGGTTTTTCAAAGCCAGGGGGCTCAACGGCTTCCCAGAGTCTCGTCTGGCCAAATCACAAAACTCTTCTCAAAGTGAGCCCCAAAGCAAAACCTCACATCGGGGTCTATATGTAGCCTTCTCCTGGATCGGAGAATGTCACAGCCCTCTTGACCCACTGCCCAATCACAAAGCTACAAGGCCAGGGGATTCCTGAAGAACAAGCCTCCTGCCACAGGCTCCACATGACCACATTCAGCCTATTAGAAGGCAGAGTATACTTTCAAATAGGGGAAGGTTCTCAGAGTCATGTAGCCACTTTAGCAAAAGGCCTAGGGGCAGGGAAGATCTTCAGATTCCCATTACATACCTATACCCCCTTTTCTACCACTTTGCCAACAATGGTATATAATTAGAGGTGGGTCATTAGACGGAGTGGGTTAACTGACACTTGCTAGGCATATTGTCTTGGACAAGTTCAAATAACCTCTCTGAGACTCAGTTTCTTCATCAGAAAAAAGAATATTACTATGGCACCAGTACCCCCAACCTTCCAGTTCACCTTTTAGCTCCCCTCCTGAAGGTGTGCTGTCCCGATCAGTGACAGCTCATTCACCTGACCACAATTCATTGGAATTCTCCTGTCAGGTTACTCTGTTACTAAACCCACCAGCTCTCACTCCTCAGTCTGATTGATTAGAAAAGATCACCTATAATTGGCCCCAGATACCCAATCATGTTTCACTTCATTCCACTACCTACTCTGAGCATGGTAGTCAAATCAATACTACCATTATTTTGAAAACGTGCATGTTACTTGTCATCCCTATAGATCAGCTAACTTCTCCTGTGACTCCCAGACTAACACTCCCTTCCCTACACAGCACTTTTATATATATATAAAATCTCCTCCATTAGAATTCAAGATAAAGGATAAAGACTGCTTTACTCTCATATTAGTATGTGTAATGCTTAGCACTAAGTACCTGGCATATAGGAACAATCAAAAATTATTTTCATTCATTCATTTATTTCTTAACTCACAGAGGCAAGCATTCTATAAGCAGCAACATGCTTTATTATATAAGCCATTATTTACTAGGCAAAAATTATTTCTAAAAGTATTTGTCAAAAGGAGTTTTGCTAAGTCACTACTCCCAAGTGCTATGAATACACATAGCAAAGTCAGACAGCTCCTGCTTTCAAGGAGCTCATGTTCTAATGGGAGAGAAAATAAATACTTAAAAGTTTCAGATGAAAGTCAGAAGGAAAGGTCTCGTGGTGCATAGGCTGCAGCGGTAAAACAGATGATAATGCCTCTTCTTTAATGTCATTTCTACTGATAAAATGCTATCATATTTTGATGACCTACTTAAAGTCCACTGAGTAGTCTGAAGACAAACTTCTGTTGCAGCCCCAAAGGTTCTTCATCTTTAACACCTCCTTCCCACCCCCAACCCCATGCTCAGCTGGTTTTCCTGCTTTTGTTTGTTGTCTCACCTTTATAGATTGTATGGTCCTTGAGAGCAGGGCCTATCTTGGATTTCTTAACTGGATCTTCAATGCTTAGCACAGTGCCTGGCACACAGTAGGTACTTAATAAAATTTTACTGGATTGGATTGAAGAAGATAAGTAAAACCATCTTTGCATCCTAGAGATAAACACACTGTATTTTTAAATAAATGTGTTGCTGATGCTCTTAAACTCTGGCAATTAGAAACAACCTTCTCAATGAAGTTGAAGAAAACATATTGGCCATGTCTGAAAAAGTATACCTCAATATTGACCTATAGTTCATTACCTCTGCCATGGTGAGAGATGTAATCACATTCTTTTTTAACATGGGTATCCTTAATGTATTTATTTTTATAATATTAACAATAATTTCTACCTTTATGTCAAGAAAAGCATATTTCACACAGATATCCTTATTAAATTTAGCAGGATGTAAATAAGCATGTCAGTTCTTAAATAAATTTATGATTTCATAATCATAATTCATAATCACTGCAATCTATCCATACTTTCTAATCATGTAGTTCTTGCCCAAGGTTTCTCAGAAATGCTTCACAGATGGATCTATCCAACAAGCCAGAGACTTTGATTTGTTTTTTATTTAAACATTTTGGTTGTTCCAGGGCAGCACTTGAACTGTCCATCTGTTATCTTTTGCTTTCATGACATGACCTGCCCACCTCCTTTTCTAATCACACATACTCTGAAAAATCTCCCTCCTGCCACTTTCTCCTTCAAGTGATTCTTGGTAACATGCAGCAGATTATGCACGCCCACTATCTGCCCCACCATCGTCCTATGGCTACGGTATTTGTACTGTTTGGTGACTGGTGAGTGGTCAAGGAAATCAGGTTCACAGGAATTTAGGCTATTAGAGCTGAAAGGAACTTCCAAGATTATGAAGCCCAAATGTTCTCATATTACTATAGTTAAGGAAAGGGAAGTGCTTTGTTCCTCATTACCCACTGAATAAACGGCAGGGATAAGACTTGAACCAAAACTTTTATCTGACTAAAAGGCCAGTGTTTTTTTCCCACTCATGACATTTGACTTTCCTTGAATATTGGTGTTTGAGGCAAGAAGGGCTAAAGATAAGGAACGGCCACAACAGAAATTTGCCAACAGTATATTTTGGTCATCAGAATATGATAGGATTTCATCAAGGAAAACTGCCCTAATATCTTAGAACCAGAAAGTAAAATATAATTCAAAGAATCCATCAATCATCTCCTGAAAGAGATCTGAAAAATGAAAACTCCCAGGAATATTACAGCCAAATTCCAGAACTTTCAGATCAAGGAGAAAATACTAAAAAGCAGCCAGAAAGAAACAATTCAAATATCAAGGAGTCACAGTAACAATTACATAGGATTTAGCAACTTCTGGATTAAAGGATTAGAGAGACTGGAAATGGTATTCTAGAAGGCAGAGGAGCCTGGATTACAACCAAAAATCAACTGCCCAGCAAAACTATACAAACTTAGGGAAAAATGGACATTCAGCAAAAAAGGGAACTTTTAAACATTCCTGATGAAAAGACCAAAGTTAAACAGAAAATTCAATTTTTAAAGACAAGGTCAAAAGAAGTATAAATAAGTAAATAGGAAAGAAGAAACATAAGTTATCCAGTAAGATTAAACTGTTTACATCCCTACATCAGGAAATGCTACTTGCAACTCTTAAGAACTACATCTTTGGGCAGATAGGTGGCTCAGTGAATAGAGCACCAGCTCTGGAGTCAGGAGGACCTGAGTTCAAATCCAGTCTCAAACACTTAACACTTACTAGTTATATGACCTTGGGCAAGTCACTTAACCCCAACTGCCCTGTCTTCACTTCTCCCCCCCCCCAAAAAAAAAAACCCAAATTAAAAAAAATTTTAAAACAAAAGAACTATATTAGAGTGGTTAGGAGTATACACAGACAGAGGGTACAAGTATAAATTGACTTTGATGGGATCATATAAAAAAAATTCAGAAGTGAGAAGGAGAATTGTACTGGAGAAGAGGGAAGAGAGGGGACAGAATGGGGTAAATTATATCACATAAAGAGGTATTAAAGATCTACTGCAATGATGGGGAAGAAGAGAGGGAGGTGAGCATTGCTTGAATCTTACTCTCATTAAATCTGGCTTAAAGAAGGAATAACATACACATTTGGGTATAGAAATCTATCTTACCCTATAAAAAAGTAGGAAAGGAGGGTGACTAAAAAAGGGGAGGGGGAAGCCAAAGAGAAAGGAGGGCAGATCGAAGGAGGCAGTGGTCAGAAGCAAAACATTGGTGCAAAGGGACAGGGTAAAAGGAGAGAGAGATAAAGTATAAACAAGGGGAAAACAAGCAGAGGGAAAGACACATTTAGTAATCATAACTGTGAATGTGAATGGGATGAGCTCTCCCATAAAACAGAACTGGATGGCAGGGTGGATTAAAAAATCAGAATCCTACAATACATTGTTTACAAAAAACAAATCTGAAGCAGACACACATGAAGTAGAGGTAAAAGGGTGATGCAGAATATATTATACTTCAGCTGAAGAAAAAAAAGCGAGGGCAGCAATAGAAAGCAATATACTTTTTTCTCAGTGGCACATGGCACCTACACAAGAAGTGACCATGTATCAAGGCAAAAAACCTCACAATCAAATCCAGAAAGGCAGAAATATTAAATGAATTCTTTTCAGACTCATGATGAAATAAAAATTAGATGTAACAAAGGATCACTGAAAGACAGATTAAAAATTAATTGGAAACTAAATAATCTATTCTGAAAGAATGAGTGGGTCAAACAATAAATCATAGAAACAATCAACAATTTCATCAAAGACAATGGCAACAATGAGGAAACATACCAAAATTTATGAGATGCAGCATTCCTTAAAATAAGCAGTAGTTATCTAAAACCATCAGCAAGCATTTTCTGTAATGGGGATATGGTAGAAACCTTTCCAGTAAGATCAGGGTGCAATTGCCCGTTATCACCATTATTATTCAATATAGTACTAGAAATGTTAGTTATAACAATAAGAGAAGAAAAAGAAATTGAAGGAATTAGAGTAGAAATAAAACTAGAGGAAATAAAACTATCATTCTTTGCAGATGATATGGTAGTATATATATTAAGAGAACCCTAGAGAATCACCTAAAAAAAACTACCTAAAATAATTAATAACTTTTGCAAAATTACAGGGTAGAAGATAAACCCACATAAATCAGCATTTCTTAATATGACCAACAAAACCCATGAGCAAGAGATAAAAAGAGAAACTCCATTGCAAAGAACTGTAAAAAATATATAAAATACTTAGGAATATACCTGCCAAGACAAATCCAAGAACCATATGAATACAATTACAAAACACTTTTCATGCAAATAAAGTCAGATTTAAACAACTGGAAAAATATCATCTTCTCATGGGTAAACCAAGCCAACATAATAAAAATGACATTTCTGCCTAAACTAATTTACTTATTCAGTGCCTTACCAACCAAACTACCAAAAAACCATTTTATAGAGCCAGAAAATATAACAACAAAATTCACCTGGAAGAACAAAAGGTCAAGAATATCCAGGAAATTAGGGGGGAAAAATGCAAAGAAAGGTGGCCTAGCCATAGCAGATCTAAAACTCAAAATAGTATTAAGAGGCAATTCTCAAAACTATCTGGTACTGGCTAAGAAATACAGTGGTGGATCAGTACAATACATTTAAGTACACAAGACACAGTAGAGAACACCTTAGAGAAGGCTACTATTAGACACAAATATGTATATACATGTAAAACCAAACAATACATAGTTCTGTTGACCAATTCTTTCTCTGGATGTGGATAACATCTTCCTTCATATGTCCTTTGTAGATGATTGAGTATTTACAATATTCAAAATGATTTAGTCATCTAAAGTTGTTCTTAGAAAAACACTGTTGTACTGTTCTTATCATTCCCTGGTTCTGCTTATTTTACTCTTTATTATCCCATACAAGTCTTACCATGTTTTTCTAAAATACACCAGCTCTTCATTTCTTATAGCACAGTAGTATTGCATCACAATCACATACCACAACTTGTTTAGCCGTTCCTTAAATGACAGGCTTCCCCTCAATTTCTAGTTCTTTGCCATAACAATGAGAACTGCTATAATATTTTAGAATACATAAATTATTTTCCTTCTTCCCTAATCACTGTGGGAAACAGACATAACAGTGGTATGACTGAGTCAAAGGGTATATGCCATTTTATAACTCTAAGCATAATTCCAGATTGCTCTTCAAAATGGTTAGATTGGTTCATAGTTCTACCAACAGTGAATCGGTGTCCCAATTTTTCCACACCCTCCCCACCATTTTTCCCTTTCCCCTTTTATCATTTTAGCCAATCTGATAGATGTAAAATGATATCTCAAAGTTGTTTTAATTTGCATTTCTCTAATCAATAGTGATTTAGAGTGTATGAATGTATGTATGTATGTGTATATATATATACACACACACACATACATACATATTTCAGATTTGTTCAAAGAAAGAGTGACTTTTGATTATCCTTTGACATTTTATCAGTCAGAGAATGACTTGTATGCTTACAGATTTGACAAAATTCTTTACATATTTGGGATATGGGACCTTTATCTGAGAAAACATCTATAAATTTTTTTTCCCCAATTTTGTGTTTTCCTTCAGATCTTGGCTATATTTGTTTTATTTGTACAAAACCTTTTAAATGTCATTGAAATTATCCATTTTACACCTCACACTGCTTTCCATCTCTTATTTATTCATAAATTGTTTGCCTATCCATAAGTCTAGTAGGTAATAAGTTTATTGTTCTTCAGATTTTCTTAGGCTATCTCCCTTTATATTTAGGTCATGTATCCAATTTGACCTTATCTTGGTAAATGGTTTAAGATACTGATCCATGGCCAATATCTACTAGACTACTTTTTAGCTTTCCCAACAATTTTTTACCAAATAATAAATTCTTATTCCACAACCTTAAATCTTTACATCTGTCAAACACAAGGTCACTATAATCATTTGCTACCTTGTATTATATGTCTACTCTGTTCCACTGATGTACCTTTCCATTTCTTAGCCAGTACCAGATTCTTTTGATAATTATTGCCTTATAGTATAGTTTAAGACCTGGAACTGCAAGACTTCTTTGCTTTACTTTTATTTTCACTTGACCTTTGTTTTGCCTGAATAAATGTGTTGTTATTTTTTTCTAGTCCAGCAAACTAAAATATTGTTAAATATAGGATCTATCTTCATCAGTTTGTCTAGTTCTTTAAGAGGAAGAAAAGCTTCTTTTCCAGATCTCTGAAATCTTCTATACAGTCTCTCTTCTCTCTTTTCTTGGCACCATGAAATAATTTCTGGTCACTTGAACATATATATACTACACACAGTGTCAACCTCCAAGAGATTTTTTTTTAAGCTTATGGGCCTGCTTAAAAATATTTTATCAGCATATTAAAATAAACATACATTTTCTGAGCATATGCCTACCAACAGTGGGAGGAAATCAACTTGAATTAAAAAATAAAGAATTATAGGATTCACACATGAATAATCAAGGATTCATTATGCCTTTACAGCTAATGTCCATCAACCAGCCCACAAGTATCAGCAGTCAGAAAATGAACAGATCATGCTATGCACATATTCCCTTCTCAATTTTTATGTAAGCAATGGTCACTATTTTTATTGTAGATTCTAAGGACATCAAAATTAGGTTTCAAAACCTAAAAGGTTAGATTTGGGAGCAAAACAGTACAAACACAATTTATCATTCTCCAATGGTCTGAAAACACCATACAGTTTAGAAAAACATAATTTTTGATTTTATTGATCTCTATGGATATTAGAAAGTTATTTAACAAGCCACCAAATGAACTTCTGTAATATGCATTGCATAAGTATTAAATCTGAGTAGTTTTGAAACACTGGACAGAATAAACAAGGGAGAATCCCAGTATTTCTCTACATGAGATAGATTTAAAGAGTACTCAGAACATCATAACTAACCAAAGCTTCTAAGCAACAGAGAGCCTAATGCTGCTCAGAGTGTCCAAATATCTAAATGTCCTTATATAAAATGGGCATAATTACTTTCATGGTTATTGTAAATCAAATTTGGAACTATCAATCAAATCTGACTTTTGTAAATAATGTGATTCCTATGGGTTGTTAGCTTTGTTCCTTATCCTTATTAACTTAGAACCATAAAAAACTGATATGTCATTCACACCATCAGTAGGAAGATAAGGTCAAAAGGAACAAGATTATTAAGTTTTAGTCTAAAACTCTAGAATTCAGTTTTGCTTTGAGATAGACTTCACACACACACACACACACACACACACACACACACACACACACACACACACAATTTAAACTCTCACATCCTAATAATGACACGTTTGCTTTGTTTTTGCTTTTTGGAGGGAAGAAGGCAGGGCAGTAGGGGTTAAGTGACTTGCCCAAGGTCACATGGCTAGTAAGTATTAAGTATCTAAGACTGGATTTGAAGTCAGGTTCCCCTGACTCCAGGGCCAATGCTCTGTTCACTGCACCACCTAGCTGCCCCTTTTTTGTTTTGTTTTGTTTTGTTAATAATGACATGTTCGGACAACTTAATTTATATTCTAAAGGTTCCCCCCTGCTCGAATTTATTTATTTATTTTTAATTTTCAACAAGATTTTCAGTTCCAAATTTTTTCCCCAACTCTCCCTTATCTCCCACCCAAAGATGGTAAGCCCTTTCTTCTAATCTTCCCTATCTCTCTCCTCCCCACCCACTTGCCCCTTACTTTCCTGAAGGGCAAGATGGATTTCTATACCCCACTGCCTGTATATCTTATTTCCCAGTTTGATGTAAAAACAATTTTTTTAAACATTTCTTTCTAAAACTTTGAGTTCCAGATTGCCTCCATTCTTCCCTCCTCACCCCACCCCACCTCCACTGAGAAGACAAGCAATCCAATATAGATTATACATGTGTAATTATGCAAAACATTTCCATAGTAGTCATATTGTAAAAGGCTAACTATAATTCCCTCCATACTATCCTGTTACCCATTTATTCTATTTTCTCCTTTGACTGTCACTTTTCAAAAGTGTTTGCTTCTAACTCCCCTCCCCTAATCTGCCCTCCCTTCTATCATTCCCCCCTCTTATCTCCTTCTCCCCTATTTTCCTGTAGGGTAAGATACCCAATTGAGTGCGTATGTTACTCCCTTCTTAAGCCAAATCCAATGAGAGTAAAGTCAACTCATTCCTTTTTACCTCCCTGCACTTCCCCTCCATTGTGATTGCTTTCTCTTGCCTCCTTTATGTGAGATAATTTACCCTATTCTATCTCTCCCTTTCTCCTCCCAATATATTCCTCTTTTACCCCTTAATTTTATTTTTTAGATATCATCCCTTAATGCGCAACTCATGCTGTGCCCTCTGTCCACATATACATATACACATATATACATAGACAAAAACACATATATACATATATGTATACCTACCCACATATATATACATAAATACATATATGTATGTGTATATGTGTATGTGTACATACACACACATTCCTTTCAACTCCTCCTAATACTGACAAAAATCTAATGAATTACAAATATCATCTTTCCATGTAGGAAGGTAAACAGTTCAACTTTAATAAGTCCCTTATGATTTCTCTTTCCTACTTACCTTTTCATGCTTCTCTTGCTTCTTGTATTTGAAAGTCAAATTTTCTCTTCAGCTCTGGTCTTTTCATCAAAAATGCTTGAAAGTCATCTATTTCATTGAATGTCCATATTTTCCCGTTAAGTATTATACACAAATATAAGTATTTGCTGGATAGGTGATTCTTGGTTTTAATCCTAGCTCCTTTGTCCTCTGGAATGTCATATTCCAAGCCCTTCGATCCCTTAATGTAGAAGCTGCTGGATCTTGCGTTATCCTTATTGTGTTTCCACAATACTCAAATTATTTCTTCCTGATTGCTTGTAATATTTTCTCCTTGACCTGGGAACTCTGGATTTTGGCTATAATATACCCAGGAGTTTTCTTTTGTGGATTTTTTGCAAGAGGCAATCAGTGGATTCTTTCAATTTCTATTTTACTGTCTGGTTCTAGAACATCAGGGCAGTTTTCCTTGAGGATCTCTTGAAAGATGATGTCTAGGCTCTTTTTTTGATCATGACTTTTGGGTAGTCAAATAATTTTTAAATTATCTCTCCTGGTCAGTTGTTTTTCCAATGAGATATTTCACATGTCTTATATTTTTTTAATTTTTTTGGATCTATTTTATAAACTCATGATTTCTCATAAAACCATTAGCTTCCATTTGCTGCAATCTAATTTTGAAGCAACTCTTTTCTTCAGTGAGCTTTTGGGCCTCCTTTCCATTTGGCCAATTCTTCTTTTTAAGGCATTCTTCTCCTCACTGGCTTTTTGGGCTTCTTTTGCCATTTTTTTAAGCTGTTACTTTCTTCAGGTTTTTGGGGGGGTTTCCTTTAGCAAGCTATTGGTTGTTTTTTCATGATTTTCTTGAATCACTCTCATTTCTCTTCCCAATTTTTCCTCTACTTCTCTTACCTGGTTTTCAAAATCCTTTTTGAGTTCCTCTATGGACTGCAGCCAATTCATAATTTTCTTAGAGGCTTTTGATGCAGGAGTTTTGATTTTATTGTCTTCTTCTGGTTCTATGTTTTCATCTTCTTTGTCACCAAAGAAAAATTCTACAGTCTGATTTTTTTCCCTCTGTTTGTTCATTTTCCCAGTCATTACTTGACTTTTGAGCTCTTTGCCAAAGCAGGACTCTGCTTCTAGAGTGGAGAGTGCTGTGTCTTAAATTTCTGGGGTTTTGTGCAGTTGTTGTCAGAGTTACTTCTAGGCACCTATAAATTTTCAGTTCTTCTAAGGTGATCTGATCAAAGGAGAAGTGTTTACTCCTCCCACTGTCTGTTCTCTGGTCTCTGAGTGACCACAGGCACTCTTTTTTGCCTCAGAACTGTGAGGAGGATTCCCTCTCCACAGCCACCACAAGCTCTGCCATGCCAGCACTCTTCCTCACCCCAGGACTACCACCGAAGACTTTGATCCAGATACAAGAAAGGCGAAGCAAGGGCAATTGCCCTCTGATCAGCCTCTTGATTCCCCCACCATCTGTGGGCCTTGGAAGAAGCCACCACCACTGCTGCTGCTGCCGCCATCTCTACCACCCTGGGGCTGGGGCTGGATCATACTCTTCTCTCACCCAGGTCCAACAGTGCTTCTCCAATGACCTTTCACTTTGTCTTTGGCATTTGTGGGTTGAGAAGTCTGGAAACCACCACAGCTGCCATTGATTCAATACTCTGGGGCCTGCCCTGGCCAGGTCTGTGCCTGCGTGGCCCTCCCAGGACTGTTCTCTTCTCTCAGACTGGTGCTATGGACCCTTCCTGTCAGTCTGCCTGGCTGTCTTCAGCTGGACATGTGTTTCACTTTGTCATTTTGTGAGTTCTGTAGCTCTAAAATTTGCTTAGAGTCATTTTTTACTGGTATTTGGAGGAGTTTGGGGGAAATAGCTCAAGCAAGTTCCTGCTTTTACTCCGCCATCTTGGCTCTGTCTCCTAAAGGTTTGTTTTTAAAAGCATTTATTGACTGTTTTGACTTTGGAGATTCATTTTTTAAAATTCACACTGCCCTCACTTAAAATACACTTTCTCTTTATTCTTTTCTAAGTCCCACACAAGTTTAATACAAAGTATTCATTAATCTTACTCTTCTAGACATCAAGCACACATAAACTCTATCTTTATGAAGCTGGATCAAGAAATAGAAGAAAAATTTATGTCTCAGAAAAGTTATACTTCTCTAGCTACTCAAATATGGCAGGGATAGAAAAATAAGGTAAAGGAATTTGTTATAAACCAAGTATAGCCTTTCCCTTTTTTCATTTAATTTTATGAAAAAATTGTTACTGTAGGTTAATGAAGCAAAAAATTTCTAGGTAAAGGCCTTTTCCTTTATTTTTGGTAGATCAGGGTCCATAGTAAACATATCACCTATACAGTTTTAAATAATCAGTTTCATGAAAAGTTGGCATGATTTGCTCTAGGCCTTACAACAAGAATTACTTTCGTTTTTATAACTCAAGAAATACTTTTGCTTTGTAACCAATTACAAAGTCAAGGAGTAAGGCATTCATTCTCAATGCTCAACTACAACAATTTAAATGTGAATGGGGGGGGGGGGGAGAAGGGGGAGAATCACATTATAATTATACCTTTCCTTCATGCGTCACAAATTACCACAGAACAGTAAACATAAGCAAAGAGTAAAACATTTTGTACAAATCCCAGATATAACAATTTACCTTTAGCACCAAAGAGTCACAGATTGACAAAAGTTACAATTTCAGTAGCATATCAAATACATCCCATAAGCCATGAAAATAAGAGATAGAATTCTGGAAGATTAAAAATAATTGTCAATATAATCACTGGTCCTACTACTATAATTGTAGCTCACAGGCAACACTCAGTTTACAAATAACTTCCTTCAAATAAAACACACACACACACACACACACACACACACACACACACACACACACACACACACACACACAATTTGTGAGGTACATAGTGAAATGACTGAATTTATTTCTTTGAGGGGAGTAAAGTATTAGACCTGTAATTTTGCCAGACTGGGGAACTTACTTTCTCTGCTGATAGTGATTAGAAACTAATTTACATTCTATACTTTAAATAATTGCCTGGGGTACTGAAAGGTTAAATGTCTCACCAGAGGTCACAGTAGTACACGTTAGAGGCCAAACCTAATTAAACCTAAGTCTTCTCAATTCAAAGCTGGGCCCTCTATCCACAACACTATACTCTACCCCTCACAGTTCTCAACACAGCACCGAAAAACGTAAATATGGAAGAATATGACTGAGACTACCACAGCCACTGAGCGAGAGATAGATTACCAAATCTGGGTAGCAATGATCAGTTTGGGTAGCATGATCAATGATATCCCCAAATGCTTCCCAGCATAATGCAGCAAGTCTAGTACCACAAAGACACTGTGAGCTTTAAGATCACTATAGTACAATATTCATCTGATTCTTCTACTGCAACCCAATTTCCCTTAATATACTTTGAAAATAGCTAACATTTATAAAGTGCATATATCATCTCATAAGACCTGTCAACATTATCCTTTCATGAGATCTTTGTTCTCTACCGCTCTTCACAACACCAATCAGACACTCACCCAAAATCCCTAGCTCTGGCCTATTTCTACTCAATTGCCTTGGCTTTCCATAGTCAATTAACTCCCTTAGACACTTTGACTAGCAGTAGTAGTAGTAGTAGTAGCAGCAGCAGCAGCAGCAGCAGCAGCAGCAGCAGAAGGATCTTCTAGTTGAGAAAAGAGGTTCACAGAATGAAGAACTATGCCATAGATAACTGCCTAAAATGAGACTCTAACACCAAAGAAAACAAAAGCTCCTGAGATCAGAAGAAGGTAAATAGGCTTACAAATGTATAGCAGAAATAGGAAAGGCAAGGATATAAATATAAGAGATATGTCAGCAAAGACACTGATGACTGACTTGACGTGAAAGAAGAGAGGTAAATGCAACAGGGTCTGGGTTTGAACCCTGAGTATTCTACTTATAAATTTATGTCAGCTACATATCCAATTGAGTTTCTTTACCATCTATGAAAAATGAGAGGGCTGGATTAGATGATGTCTAAAGTTCCTTCTAGACATAAATCCTCAGATCCAATGCCTTTTAAACATTTAAACTACATGCATGCAAAACATCTTTGGTATTCTCTTCCTACTTATATACCCACTATGCGTCGAGAACTATTTCATGGATGCCTCTGCATCATTTCAGTTAACCATTCATTATTTATCATTCCAACAACAAGAAATGCCCCCCCCCCTTCTTTTCTGGTTACATGTTTCTTTTATAATGTCATTTTTTTTTTTTACTATTCTTTAAATGTACTTCATCATTGGCAATATTGGTAACAGCTTCCTCACACATATGGTACTGATAATATGCAATTTTGATTCCTCTGAGATCAGTATGTGTCATGATTTGCAGCTTTAAGGCATCTCTGGGTAAATAGTGGTGCTAAAAAATGGACTTTTTGAAGTAGTGAGAAGCTTGGAATCACTGAACGAACTATACTTTCTCAAAGGCAATGATGTTAAATATTGTCCCATTCAATATTGTGGTTGGCTTAATGTTCATCTATAACAACACTGCTTAGAATAGACAGACTAAATCTATGAGTATCCCTTTCAAAAGTATATCCTAAACCAATGTGTTTTTTTTAATCATTTTCTACTATGACTATGGATAAGTGACATGCCTAAAATGTGGCATGCCAACACTTGAACACAGTGCTCTAGCTATGATAGGACCCCAATAAGAGAACATGCCCCCAAGAAGATGGCAGATAATCGCTAACATTAAAGACAGGTAAACAAATGATCACTTGGTTAACACTCAAAAGAGAATCACCAACCATTATTACTCATTTTTTCTTCCTTTGACCTTTGTTGAATTATCTCTTATGGCAGTACCAGTGGGTCTCCATCATAATTCTTGGGGGCACATACACTGCTTCTTTCTCAAAAAGTTTGGCTTTCCCCTCTACAGAAGAGCTTCATAACTATTATAGTTCTAATTAGCAGCTAGGTGACAGTTTTCTAATCTGTAAAATGGGGATAATAATAGCACCTACCCTCCGAAGGTTGCTATGAGGATAAAATTAGCATTTTGCAAACCTTACTGGTACTATAAACACTAGCTATTATTATTATTATTGTTATTGTAAATTTAAGTGGTATTTCTGTTTTCCCTTTCTCCTACCCTTGTCCTCCCTGACACAAATCAGATTTTTTTTCCAAGTCTTTAGATGCTTTGTTTGTTTTTACATTGAAGTCCTTCCACTGTTTAAGGAATACTTAGTTCACCTTCCCAACCTGGAAAATGAAGTATGTTGCTCAGTCCCTTTTAACTTTCTTTTCTAGAAAAAGACAAGCATGTACTTTGAATACAAGTGACAATGATTTGGTGATGGCAGAACTGTTAACATCAAATACATACACTAAAATCATTGCAAAACTCTCCATATTTCCCATGTGTTCCAAATAAAGATCCTCAGCCCTCCACTGTTCTTACTGGTAGCTCTTATTACCAACTCCCATGGTGAGCTACTTTGGCAAGTCCCTGGCTACTATGTCTGTTTACCTCACTGGGGTCTCCTTGGATTTTATTTTACAGTTGCCTTTTTATCTTCCCTTGGGAAATGAAATGAGTACCAGTTATTGGCCTGACTTTAAGTTATGCATAGGACACAAAGTTTTTGGCCTAAGTCCTTTAAGCATAGATTTTTATCCTACTGAGTAAAGTGCTTTAGGCTCTTCTTGTTACAGTCATTTTTCTGCACTGCTGAATGCCAAAGGTGGTAGATTTAAAATGTGATGGCTGATATCACTATTAGTGAGAATGGATGACTGTATACAGCCCATCATACATATTCAATTTGAAATCTATTTGTTGTCTTCCATCCAGCTTCATCTATAATTTTCTCATTTTAGGTCTTATAACATTTTATCTATCAGTAGGTAAACAAGGAGGTATTAAGCATTTATTACATGCCAGGCACTATGCTAAGCACAAGAGCTAACAATGAAAAGCTAAAACTTTCCCTTGCCTTCAAGGAACATTCATTCTAAGGCAGGGAACATGTAAATAAGGAGGTACATACATAAGAGATATATAAAGGGTAGAAGGAAGAATCTGATAAGAGGTGAAATGCACTGGGAGTACCATGAAATTTCTCCTGGAAAAAGTACCATTTGAAAGTTGAAGAGAGCCCATAAAGTCACAGTTGGAGGTAAAGGGGCAGAGCATTCCAGGCAAGGGGGATAGATAATGTAAAAGTGAAGGAAACAGAAGACAGAGTATGTTCAAGGAAGAGTAACTAGGTCAGTATGACGATCACACAGTTCACCAGTAAATAAGAAGCAATTAGCCTCATGATGAACTATTTGTTTACACTTACTGTACACAAAAACTATGAGAAGCATTATAGTTAAGCATTATCAGAAGTAGAATCAAGGAGTGGAAAGATCTCTGAACTGTCAGTAAGATCCTACTTTGAACCCTGCCTCTAACACATATTAGATATGTAAGTATGATAAATCACTTAACCTTTATAAATTTTAGTTTCTTAATCTGTAATTCCTACCTCCCATGACTTGTATAAAATTAGATAATATGTCTGAAAGCAAACATTAAAGTACCATATAAACGCTGGCTATAAAAGGATGTTTCTCTTGGCTCCTGCAGATGAAGCCAACTCCCTTATAAAATTTGAGGACACTCGATAAGTCAATCTCTGCTATTTAGTCACATTTTTCCTTTTGTCTTTTAATTTCTTTTAAAATAAGAATGTCAACATGGATATAATTCTATTTTTCACATCATAACAAATACAGAGTTTTAATACCCTGTATTCCAATACTATCAGCAGATGACAATTCATCACCTAATAACTTGCCTTTTCTGATAAGCTTCCTGCCTCAGGCCATCCAATCACTATACCTGTACTTGAAGCTTTTAGTCTGGTAAGATCTTTCAGTTCTTGTACTCTATTGGCACAGCCTAGACCCTGAAAACCTGTATAAAGGGGCTAAGAGTGCTGGATTTGGAGTCAGAAAACCTGGGTTCAAACCAGACTCTACCACTGACTACATGTATGAAAGTCAATCTGAGTCTCAGATTCCTCTTCTATTTAAAAAAGGGGGTGGGAGTAGGGAACGGACAAGACAATCCCTGAGGTACTTTCTAGCTCTATATCTAAGGTTGTATGAACCCATGATTACCTCTATGCCACAATGAGGCATTTGAGTTGAACTTTAGTGAAGGTACTTAATTATATTAAGGCAAAAAAAAAGCTAAGTAAACGAGACAGGCCGAGTAGTTCTAAATTTAGCTTTTACATTTCTTTCATAATTCA
>CM053582.1:171397270-171461487 GCA_028627135.1 Pseudochirops cupreus
GGGGTGGTGGTTCATTACCCAACATGTTTTTGATTGCTGTTAAGACAAGTGTCTCGATGTCTCTAGATACTGAATGTGCTCAAACTATACACAATGAGCTTCTACTATTTGTGACTAATATTACTAATAATCTAATAAATAACTATAACTTGAGCAAAGGGTCCTTTAAAATTGTTAGAAGGCAGTACTGGTGCACATTTAAATAAATTACCTTATGCTACTACATTTACATATAACTTAGTTACATGTACATTGCATGACTTTTAAGAAGCCAGGAAGTAGTAAGTAGTGGTAATCTCTTTTTACAGAAGGAAAAATGAGAAACAGAAATACTTTACTCTACCTAGGCTACACAAGCACAACAATGTCAAGGCAGTCATTTCAGTTGAGTCCTGCTCTTCATGACTCTATCTGGGGTTTTCTTGAACTATCTTGAATAATGGGACTTTTCTTATCTTGGTATTTTATGGACACATGTTATGATATAGATATACACACACAAGTGTGTGTGTAGTCATGTTAATGATAAAAGAAACACAGAAATTCTGGATTTATACTTTCAAATGACACCTTGACATTCTCTTTTCATATTGTATTTACAACCTATCCTATTAAGAAATTCCTTTCTCATGTTATGGCTAACACATACAGAGAATATAATTTTGACTGACACAGATATCCAAAGTTGGGATTGCTCTAAGTATATAAAGGGTTTCCTTCAACTTGTTTACCTCTGAGTTCAGAATTATTTTCTGATTCCCAGGCAATGCATGATTCTCTGGCTTAATGAGAATAAATAAGCACATTACAGAACAAGTACAGACTGATTCCGTTTGTTCCTTGTTCAAGCCTTTGGTAAGGTGAAACTCTTTACCTTTTAAAAGTAAGTCAATATACTATCCACAGATATGATGTACAGATTAGTGGCTGCCATTTCTATTTGAGTTTTACACCACTGATCTAAATCACAAGATTCAAACCTCAAAGTCATTTTTTATTCTTTCAATCTTCACTTACTCCCACATCCACTTAGTTGCTAAATCCTGGAATCTACCTCCATAACATTCATTGCAGCTATCCTCCTTCTCTTTAGTTACAAAGCACCCAGCCTAGGTTATGCACACAACACTTCTCACAACTATAGCCTCCTGGTCTTCCTTCGCTTACTCTAGCTAGCCCCTCCTCTAATCCATCCTAAACGGTTCTGTCAAAATTATGTATATAAGGGCACAGTCCTGTACTATATGTCCCCCGCTCAAAAATTTTCAATGGCTCCCTATTACCTCTAGAATTAATTATAAATTCTTCTGCCTAGTATTTAAGCCCCACTTCCACTCCACAATAACTGAGCTCCAACCTACTTTTCTATATTTTTTTTTCCCCACAGCATTCCAATTTAAGAACTTTACATTAAAGCCAAGCTAGAATATCAGAATTTCTCCAACAGGAGTTAAGTTTAAAGTATGGGGGAAAAGTAGTTTTATTTTGTGACTTTCTCCAGCAATTCCTGGATTTCATAAATCATGTACATTTTCAGAATATTACATTCTTTTTACTGATAAATTTGTCATCTAAACTTCCACTGGAGCTACTTTGGCTTGAGCCAAATTCAAAGGATATTTATTACAGCTGCTTAGCACCTACATTACCATCAGTTTAGTTCATGTTTTAAAAACTATTTATATTGAAAATAAAGATGAGTCACGGGACTGTAGATTTAGAGACGGAAGGGCCTTAGAGGCCATCAAGTCCAGATGCTTCCATTCAACAAACATTACCCTAAGTCCTTACTTTCATGGAGTGTACCACCTAGTAGGAAAGTCTCCTGACTCCACGGCCTATGCTCTATTCACTACACCACCTACCCGCCCCCACAAATATTTTAAAAATACTTTCATAACTGCATTACAATATTACTGGTTTCTTTTGCAACTCTGTTTTATACATTTAAAAATATTATCAAGGGTGGGTAGGTGATGTAGTGAATAGAGCATGGGCCCTGGAGTCAGGAGGAACTGAGTTCAAATCCAGCCTCAGACACTTAAAACTTACTAGCCATGTGACCTCGGGGCAAGTCACTTGACCCCCATTGCCCTTCCCTCCTCCCTCCAAAAAGCAAAAAAAAAAAAAAAAAGAATGTTGGAAGAAGTATGTTGACTATGTCCCTCCTCTGCTAGATGAAAGACACAAAGCAATGAAAAGAGCAACAAAGTTAGAGATGCCTACAAGTTAGCACACCTGCCACTCTTTATCTCAGGTGCATGCAGTAATCATTTTTATGGAGGCAGAATGCTCTGTGGGTGTCACTTCTTTGTTATTCAGGGGCTCCTCCTTGGAAGTACCAGAGAGAATTTTACAATCAGAGTTCCAGAGTTAGAGTGGAAACTTCTTATCCTAATTAAGCACCCCTTCCTATCTTCAGTGAATTAAATTAAAATTAGCATAATTGTACATATTCTTAATTCCAAAAATTTCTCTGGGCTCCTGGTGAGAATTAAGTATAGTCCTTTCAAACTTCTCTACAGACTTAAAACAAAAAAATCACAACTTGGTCTCTCAAACATCAAATTAAGAAAAAATAAACCTACCACATGTAATGGCAAGGGAATTTGGAGATCTTCCCTGCCCCTTAATGGGCCTCACTTGGAGCCCAACAAGAGAAGCTTGCTTAGGGGAGGCTTGATTTTTCCAGAAAGACCCATGCTTATTGTTACTTTGTAATTAGGCAGTGGGTCACAGAGGTTGTGATGTCCTCTGACCCTGAAGAAATACATAACTCTGAGCAGCCACTGACCCCCCCCCCCACCTCCCTTTTGAAAATGCAGATGTTGGTGCTTCTCTCTGATAACTATGTATTTATGTAATGGTCAGATAACTAGAAGCCCTGTCGGTCTGTCAAACTGTGTTATTTTCTCTGTCTGTATTTTTTGTCTACTTATAATTTTTTGTCTGTATTTTCTGAAGTTCAGGGTGCTGACCTGACTTTTTCCCCTGAACTATATGAATAATATCTACATGTACATACATACATACACAGACACACACACACACAGATACACACACATACATATATATGTTTGATTAAAGTAAGACTGTTAACCCCTTTTGAGTTGTTTTCCTTTACAAAAGAAGAACAAAGAACCTGTGCTAGCAGTCGTCCTGGGTATCCTAGGGTGCTTGCTATTATGCCACCTTACCTAGTTCCAGAATAATTCTAAAATCTCAGGAATCTGACTTGGTTTGTAGTCTCTCAGTAGGAGTCCCTCATGCCAGGACTACTCTCACAACTTGTTAGTAGGTCTATAAAAATTACAGGACTAAGGGATTACTTATTCTGTTGCAATGTCATATGCAAAACAAAAGGCTTCTTTCTCAGTTCATCTAGTAATATAACTTCCAGAAAGCAGAGGGGGTTCTTCTATTAGCCAGTCTTCCCCAAGATAACTGGGTGATAATGATCACTGGCAGAGCATTCACTTATTCATTCAGTAAGCATTTATTGAGCTGTGCACAACATAGTTTTTGGAGGTAAACTGATTCTGAGGCAATCCTCTAAGTACAACTTGGAAGAAGCCTAAATGACTAGGCCAGAATGCCTAGGGACAAAACAAGTGATGTGTCCAAATAATTATGGTAGAGTTCTCATTTGGTCCTCACAACCCCCTTGGGAGATAGATGCTATTATTATCTCCACTCAAGAGAGATGATTTTTAATAACTAAACCTTGGGGAATTCCTGATTTGAAAAAGTTCAGTCTTCTTAAAGGACATTACTGATAATGAGATTACATTAACTCTCCAGATCTTGGTCAGACCTCACCAAACTTTACAAAGAATTTAATCTACAGTGGGAAAGCCCATGGTGTTCTACTGAAGCTTGGGTGGAGACAGACCCCTTTGTCTAAACAGCTCAAGGCTGCCATGGTCTGAGTGGAGATAATTTTTTAGAGTTCTCTGGCCTAAAGAGAATTGTTATTTTTGAAATGTCTTTTTAAAGATGAATGAAAATTGAAAGAGATTATAAATGATATATATGAACTAAAATGAGCATCTTGGCCAGGTGAAAAATGGCAAGAACTTTAAAGCAAAGCAATTTATGGTATAGATGCTCTTTAATAAATTGATGACATCAAAGTCTTCAGGCCAGACTTGTGAGATACTATTTCTTCTGTCATATGTTCCCCTATAAAAATGTACCTCACCAATCACCAAAAAAGGATAATTTGTATCTGAGAATACAAAGACTAAAATAAATGAGTGAATAAGCAGAAGCGTGATTTAGGTTCCTTTGAATTGTGAAGCATTTAATCATTTATGCATTTGCTTTCATGATTTTTTTATTGTTGCTCAGTCCTTCAGTCATGTCTGACTCTTTGTGACCCCATGGAAAATACTGTCCATGGGGTTTTCTTGGGAAAGATGTTAGAGTGGTTTGCCATTTCCTTCTCCAATAGATTAAAACACACAGAGGTTAAGAGACTTGCTCAGGATCAAACAATGTCTGATGCCACATTTGAACTCAGGTCTTCCTAACTCCAGACCCAGCACTCTATCCACTGAGCCATCTAGCAGCCTTTGCTTTCATAATTAGTACCTCTGATATTGTTCTTTTGCCTTATTCTTTTAAATAAATAGCTACATTTGAGATTTTAAGGTGTTATTATTGTGAGCAGCTTGTTGTGTAAATTTTACTGACTTAAGGAGTATGCAAACTTAAAGCTATACAGATAAAAAATTAATCAGGTGGAAGCTAGTGTTAGAGTGGTAAGGGGAGTACAGTTTCCCTCAATAACCATACAACCCTGAGTAAGTCTAAGTACAGTAATGGTCTATCTCCAAGAATCTATACCTATGCCAAAGTGAAGGCATATTGGAGTAAACAACCCAAACCACAAGTAACAAACTGGGTTCAAGGGATGAAAAACGTCATGCTAACAAGGTAGGTGTCTATTCCACATCACACATCACTTACCATAACATGACCCTCTCCTTATGGTTTTCTGTTTTGTATTTAGGTTGGTTTGTTTGGGAGGAGGGTAAGCGTATGGTTTTGTCTATAGCCACTGAGCAATATGGTGTTACACAAAGGCTATGTCACTTCAATTAAGTACTTAATACTTCTTCATTCATTCATTTCCTTTCCACTATGAACTTCACTAATAAAGCCACCACATGCTATGTCATTCTTCTTCTAAGTCAAACAGAGAAAAGGAGACTAAACTGGTATTCAAGGTACCCTAGCTCTGCTGAAAAATATTAGCATCACCCTAGGCAAATCATTTAACCTTTCTGGGTCTCAATTTACTCATCTACAAAATAAGTTTGAATTAATTTCCTTTCTAGCTTGAAAATTCAGTGGCTTTTCAATATACATAAACTATGTAAATGACTGTAGATTACACATTTATTTTATTAAAAATGTATACCTATAGCATTCCTTCGTTAACATAAATCATTAGGAACTGCTTAGATAACTGACTATTTAATGGTATATTTGGCATATTCAGTCACTTCATAGATAGATAGATATAGACAGATAGATAGATAGATAGATAGACAGACAAATATAAAATACATATGCATAGATCTATTTATGCCTACATACAAGAATATACATAGGCACACATACACAAAGATACATACACAAATGCCTTTCAGTAACACAAACTGGTAGGGAGAGAACTATAACACTAAGTAAGTTACCTTCATTTGATGTTGAAAATATAGATGAATTTAGAGGACAAATGAAGACGAATATTAAATAAATAACAATTTAGTACAACAAACTTTTTTTAAAAGGCACCTCATAAGCTAGGCACAATGCTTGATTCTGAGACTACAAAGACAAAAGTAAGAGGATTCCTGTCCTCAAGGAGATCACATTCTACTGTGGAAAGTGAATACAGGCAAGCAAATACAAAATAAATCAATTAATAAACATTTATTAAGCACCTATTATGTGCCAGGCACTGTGCTAAGCACTAAGGATACAAAAAGAGGCAAAAAAAAAAACCCCAACCAGTCTCTCATCTCAAGGAAGTCACAATCTAATGGAGGAGACAACAAGCAAACAAATACATACAAACAAGTTACATACAGGATAAATCGGAAATAACTTAAAAAGGAAAAGCACTATGATTCAAAGGGGTTAGAAAAGGCTTTCTGCGGAAAATGGGATTTTAGCTGGGAAGTCAGTAGACAGAGATGAGGAGAGTGACTGTTCCAGGCATGGGAGACCACCAGAGAAGATGCCTGGAGCAGACAGATAGAATGTCCAGTCCACAAAATAGCAAGATGGCCAGTGTCACTAGATCAAAGAATATGTGCAAGCAAGGAAGATGTAAAAAAACTGAAAAGACTGGAAGAGACTAGTTTGTCTGAACACCAAATAAAGGACTTTGTATTTGCTCTTGGGGGTGACAGGGAGCCCCTGGAGTTTATTGAGTAGTAGGGGTGGCATGGTCAAATAAAGTGATGAGGTGCAGGTAAGAAAGGGGGACATAAAGCTTTTGGTTACACAATTATGGTGGTGGTTGTTCAGTCATTTCAGTAGTATCCAACTTCATCACCCCATTCAGGGTTTTCTTGGCAAAGATACTGGAACAGTTTGTCATTTCCTTCTCCAGCAACCCAATTAGGGTGCTAAGCTTAAATAAACTGAATCCACAGACCCAAAGTTGCAGGTATTATCAACTATCTTCTTCCACTAGCAACAATTAGTAGAACTTTTAGAATATAACTTCCTTGAAGGCATAGATCTTGTTTCTGCCTTTGTATCTACAGCACTTTGCACAGTTTCAGGCACATAGTAACTTAAGAAATGTCTTTAAGATTACCTACAGTTTCAACATACCTACAAAGATGTCTATCAGCACACAAAAATATTTCTACAATACTACTCTACTGTTCTGCTCCTCTCTTCTTTAAGCTACCCTACTCTACTGTACATATGATAGCAAAATAAATAACATGAGCACAGACCCACTTGTGTGGTCAGGGATGCAGAGGAAGTAGTGAAGCGTACAGGAGGAAGGTGCAATAGGTCAGAGGACCTAGCTTCAAATCAGTGCTCTGTCACCTACTTTGGCTAAGTAACTTAGCCTCTCTGGGTCTCAGTTCCCTTATTTGTACAGTGAGGGTCCACTAAGGTCTACTAAGGTCCTTTAGTTTCTGGTCACATGGTCCCATGATTCAATGAGTGGATATAATCTGAAGTGTTCTTACTACATCTCAATGAAAATATCAACATTTAAATGAATAAGTACTTGATGAAACTCCTTTTTTAAATAAAAGACATCTAACAAAAAAGCTTCCTGGGCAAATATAAAGTTTGCACATTATAGGCTGCTTTGTAGAAATGACATATAAATATATATGCGATATTCTAACAAAGAATGTAAAGTAGTGGTATGTTTGACCCCAAAATTATTCCCATTTGTATATGATGACAACTTTGTTCCCCACAGTTGACTTTATCATATAAAAACTGAGTCTAATTCTGCACATTTTAAACAGCTGTGCCTGCTCAATTACCTCTACAATTTCTTGTTAGAAATTGCTAATAATTCTTCCTTGCAGCTGAATACTTACAGCAATAATTCCTTGCAACAATAACATAAGAAACAAACTCATGTTGCACTCAGATCTTGACAAGTTTCATGTCTGTCCCCTAAATGAAACTGATGCCAATTCAGAATAAACATAAATATGCTAACAGGGAACAACTCTTTCACCAATCTATTTGTGCATCCTGGCTTAATTTCTGAAGGGTTAAAAGCTGAAAAAGCAACCACAGGTATTCACCAAAACACAAAGTATGAGACAATAAGGAAAATACGGGGGTAAAGGATAAGAGGGGGGAGATTAAAAGGGAGGGCAGATGGGGGAGAGGGTAGTTAGAGGCAAATATTTTTGAAAAGGGATAGGGTCAAAGGAGAAAACAGATTAAGTGGGAGACAGGATAGGATGGAGGGAAATATAGTTAGTCTTTTACAATATAAGTACTATAGAAACGATATGGGTAATTACCCATGTACAATCTATATTGAATTGTTTATCCTTCCATTGAGGGTGGATGAGGAGGGAAGAAGGGGAAAAAATCTGAAACTTAAAGGTTTAAAAACAAATGTTTAAAAATTTATTTTTTTACATGCAACTGGGAAATGATATATACAGGTACTAGGGTATAGAAACCCATCTTGCCCTACTAGAAAGTTAGGAGGGTGAAGATGGAGGATATAAGAGAGAACAGCTTGGTGGAAGGGATATTCAGGAAGCTTGCTATTTTGAGGTGTGGGGTAGGGGAAAGACGGGGAGAGAAAAAATTGTAATTCAAAATCTTGTGGAAATGAATGTTGAAAATTAAAAATAAATAAATTTTAAAAAAATAAAATAAAATAAAAAATAAACTCTATCATAACAAGAATCACTGGAGTTCTATTCTTTCCAGTGGAATTCTATATTTACCATTGGCATGGTACTCTCACAAAAGAATACTATCAGAAACAAGAAGTATCTGAATGCAGTTTACTTCCAAAAGTATCATTTTGATAAATTCCTCATAACACAGCTGAGTGAATTTGTACTGTGAATTTCCAAATCAGAATCCATTAATAACTGTGATTTATTATTCTTAATACAAGTATTAATGAGAAATAGGTTTTTTTAAGTTAAAATCATACCATCTCTGATACATAAAAGCCAACATCCTTTTTAATTGAAACTTTAATAATGTGCTGTGTGTATCACACATTCTATAGACAACAATCACCACTTAACAACATAGAATTACCATCCATTTTACATTTTATTGAATACTAGCACACAAAGGGAAAAAAAAAAGATTTCATCAATGTTGCAGATGAATATGCAGACTGAATCTCTCCTGAGTTGTTTTACCTCCTACAGTTGGTTACTGAGGAAGAACCATGAGAAGGTGAAAGGCTATGAATATTGCCTAAGAGACTCCTATTGGGCTTGTGGGACCAGCTATTACCCATAGATAAAATTTCAAAAGATATGAATAACTTTTCAAAGAAATCCAAATTATCAACAACCATATGGAAAAATGCTCCAAATAAATAACAGAAATGCAAGTGAAAATAGTCTGAGGCTCCACCTCATATCCATCAGAAAGCAAAAATAGCAACAAGAACCAAAAAAAAAAAAAAAAGCTTAGATTCCAAATGTTGGAGGAGTTGTGGCAAAACAGGCATGCTACTACACTGTTAGTGGAGCAATTAAATGGTCCAGCCATTCTTAAAAGCAATTTGGTACTATACGTTAAAAGTCACTAAATTATGCATACCCTTTGACCCAGTAATACCACTAATAATAAGTTTATATTTCTTAGAGATCAAACAAAGAAGAAAACAAACTAGATGTACAAAATTATAATAGTTCTTTTTTTTTTTAGTAGCAAAAACGTGGAAACCAAGTGGGTCCTACATATTGGGGAATGGCTAAATAAATTACTATATATGAATGTAATGTAACATTATTATGCCATAAGAAATGATGAAAAGGAGACTTTCAGAGAAAATTATTTAAATTAGCATGAACTGATGCAGAGTAAAGTGAACAAGAGAATAACTTATGTAATAACTTTACAAACTCTAAGCAATACAATTAATAAACCATAATTCCAAAGTAACAAAGAGTAAGCATGCTACTTACTTTGTGACAGAGGTTCAAAATATTTTGTATTCAAAATACAAAATGAGACATTGATTTCAGGACAAGATCAATGAGGGAATTTACTTTGATGATGTTTATCTGATATAAGAGTTTTATTTTTCTTCATTCTTGCTGTTAAGTGGGAGTGAAGGGGGAAGGGGAAGTATGAGGGAATTCCAGCAGTCTGCAGTTGATATGCTGCTATCCTTTTGAAAGAAATCCATAAGCTAACAAGTTAGTGGATTTTTAAAAGTAGTATATAAAATGCAGCAAATAAAATATGCTGCATACAGGAAATGAGGATAATAAAGAAATGCTTCACAAGAAATTTTTGCAATAAAGTAAATTACACTATACTGTCCAAAATTTAAGGCAGAACAAGATCCTAAAGAGATAAAGCCAAAGAGCTGATGTTTAAATATTTCAACAAAATTTATTGGCATATAAGGAAAAAGTTTTTCATAGAAAGTTGAAAGGATATTTGAACTATTTTCTGAATACTTTCAAGCTGTAGCTCATAAAAAGGCAAGTAACTTCTCAACTTAAGACCTTCCTTGAAGAAGGTGAAGCTCTTTGGCACCAGAGTTCATAACTAGAGGTGTTCAGCAGAAGTGCCTCTGGCAATCACAACTTGTGAGCAAAATTATAAGAAGAGAGATGGTTTCTAAGGTAACCGGGGCCCACACCATCTACCATATGACAAATCAAAGTCACCTCTTCAGCCTGTCACAAATTAATTGGTGAAGCAGATGTGTTATGTGTGTGCCCTAGGGCTAAAAGCCTTTAAACAAATGTTTCACATTAGTTGAAGTTGTGAGTGGCCTTCAACAAGAATATGAAACGAATATGGAGGTCAGAGAAAGAGAAAAATCTCAGAATAATCTCTTCACACTGCTATTTCCTTAACTTCCAATACCCAAGACAAAAAGATTCTTTTATTTTAAATTTTACAACGCAAATTTTGTACAGAAAAAGAAAGTACAGGAAGGTAATTAGCACCATTAAGGCAAGAGACTTCAAGTTTTACTTTCTTCATATGTCCTGTGGCTCTAAGGAACATAAAAAAATGCATCAAGATGGTAAAATAAAAGCCATTTACTTCAACTGTAATAATCACCTTCTTATCCCATATTTTTCAAATTTATTTTTTTTAAAGGATAACTTCCTGTTCTCCCTGATTATATCTGAGTTTCTTGAACCAAAGAGGAATAAAGAATGAAGAAAATCTTTTGGTTGGATGAAAGGGAACCCAATTCTTTCCTAAAGCTACATATTATGAACAACATTAAAATGTGAAAGCAGCAGCAATGTTACAAAACTAGATAGCACTTTCCCTCCATTCTAATGCCATTAAGTAAGTTAATTCTTAACTGGATCAGCTGTCACCACACTGTAAACTGCATTTAAAATAATTTTTGGTCCTCCACATAATTCCATTTAATAGGCTTACGTAAATTAAGTACCTTTATTTATTGTCCCAACCAAATCAAAACAGGGTAGGCTTTCAATAACAGCAACATTTTGTAACCATATAACTCTAGCATCTTTGTTCATAAAGCAGTTGAGCAGAACACTAAGGTTATATTATTTCAATAAAATAGCATCTCTTGGGATACAAAGACAAGCATATTTATGGAGTATATGGTAAACAAGGAGAATTACAAACCCAATTAGCACTTGATAAAGGCCTACCACGAAACTTGTCAGAATTCTGGGTTATTCTAAGGACAAACATACTAGAAGTAAGAGAGTTGTTGCTTATGTGCTTTCTCACACTGAGACAACCTACACAAGACCATTGTGACAATTATCCATGAGAAAAAATGTGTAGGGGCCACCCTCTAACTCCTCAGAAACCTTACTGGCTGATTCCTCTTCCTCATGTCTAACTATACAATAAGAACAATATTATTTATTAGTTTTAGTAAGATAGCAGCTCTTTCATATGAGCATCAGAAGACCATAGATTTACAGTTGGAAAGAAGAGTAGACAGTTCATCTAGTCCAGAATCCCTGTTTACAGATAAGGAAACTGAGACCAAGGGTAGTTAAGTGAGTTGCTTTAAAAATTGGCAGAGCCAGAATTTGCACCTACGGCATGTCTACAAATCCAGTACTCTTTCTTTTATAGGATTTCTTCCCTGAATTCTTTTATCAAATGTCTCTGTAGAGTGTGGTGGTTCAGAAGCAGGTATAGAGATAGCAGAAAGAGATGCTGAAAGATTGACTAACTCCAGCAATAATAAGAAAAATTAGAAATTGTTTTGTAAAAAAATACATGTCTTGTATTCACAGTTTATACTCCTTCCAAATAAAATCACAGGTTTGAATGATCCTATTCTGTCTTTATTTCTTACTAGTACTTTTCCATAAAATAAGCATATTTGCTGTTCCTACCTTATCATACTAAATTAACAGTCTCTCATGCTTAATTCTTTACTAAAAACACAATTCTGACACAAAAATTGGTAAGCAGATATTTGTATCTTTGATCTCTAGAACCCCACAGTTCCTGGCACACAGCAGATGATGCTAAGATGCTGCTGCTAATGCTAATGAGGACAAAGCTAAAAAGTTTTATGGAAGATGCTACTGTAGCTTAAGTTTAGACAATGAGGCCAGTCCTCATGTTCTGGCTACAAATACCCAACTCAAAGTCTTAATGAGCCTGCTTTGAGAAATGCCTGATGTAATGGAAAGGGCCTGTTCTCTGATTCAGACTATGAAGCAAACATGAACAGGTAACCTGTGACTCTTTCTTGTCCACTCACTGAGAGGTAAATAAAAAACTTTTGATTTGCTACTCATTCAAAATTGAGTGTGCATACAAGAACTATGCAGCCAAATAAGCATCTCTCAAGGGAGATGAACTGCTATGGGCCCTCTTTTATCTGGTCATCAGGAAGTCATGAAAGCATGATACTGCTGTTTTTCTCTTTCGTGCTTCATTTTTCTTGTTCTAAAGTGAAGGAGTCTAAGAGACAAAAGAGATTAGATTGAGATTTTATATACTTCAAAAGCTCTAAGGAGCCAAGTCTCCAGCTTTGACAGGCCAATCCCCAGTTACCTTACATACCTATTACTTGTCCTTGAGGAAAACTTTGTTTTTTTCTACACCCTTGCACCACTACTAGGTCAAACTTTCTAAATAAAAATCATGTCCAGCAGGTAAAGCACAGTTATTTCAATATTGTTAGTTCAATACTGGGTCAATGCTAGAGTTTGTATGACCTCAGACCAGAAGATGAGCCACACAGCCACATCAAAAATTCATTCATTTCCTTCCTATCAGCTTAGCCAAACCAAGCATCAATTCCTGAATTAAACAGATCTCTTTACTCTGTTTAATTACTGACTTGCTCAATTTCCAAATGAACTGTACGATTCCTGACAAAGGTCACAGTCTTAACCACATCCATCTGCCAGTATAACCTGCCACATCTAGAGTTGGTCTGCATGGGAAAGCTAATTAAGATTATTAATGTTTTACAGTTCCATGTAATTTCCCAAGACAATCCACCATTATATTCAAAATGTTTCCTTCATGTTACTAATTGGCCAAAGACAGCTTTCACATTTATTTCATTTCCTTCCAGAACTGGATACTTCTATGCAGTTACCAGATGAAAATAAATCAGTTCTTATTTCAAGATACGCTATAATATTTTCTTAGATAGCAGCCCTGTCACTCAAAGCCACTTGGTTCCTAGTCCACTGTCAGTAACAGTTCAACATGGGAATAAAGGTTACATGAGGATGCTAAGGGCAGCTATTATGATGACTATGCCAAATGCACAGACATTCTCTGATTACTCATGACAAAGTCATATGCTCTTCGTTGGACAGTATAAGAATCTTGGATATAGCCACCTCAAGAGAAGAAAAGGCAGAATGAGAAAGATTATTCAATGCTAAGAAAGATTCACACTTAGGACTGCGTGTTAACAATTTATTTAGAAGATAAAGGAATTGAAGGGGAAAAAAAAACCCAAGAAAGGAATTTTTTTTTAATTTTCCTAGGTCTAGGATTAAAGACCTATTCTCTAAATAATCAATAAAAAATTTTTAAAAGCCTCAGTGGTGTTTTGCACAGCAATAAAAAATTCCAAAAGGAGACAAAACTGGTTCTTTTCCACCCTCTTCTGAACTATGAACCTAGTGGAGAAATTTACAATCTACCATTTGCTTTATGCAGGCCTTTCCCCATATGCATGGCCAACATAAAGTTCCTGGAAGGAGGGAAAGATTTTCATCAAGCCTGGCTTAATGTAAAATTTTCACATACACAACTGAGTAATGTCTTCCTGGATGCAGAAATACTTACAGTTGTCATGGCTATATGTATGAGTACAGCGGACTGCTTAAGAGCTTTTCCTTTTTGCTGCTCCAAAAGCCCCTATGCTCTTCTATATCACAGAAAGGCAGACTCAAAATCCCCTTCTCCTTACCCCTATGGTCATTTCCTGATTCTCAGGGAAGGAAATTTTGAAATAGCTACTGTCAACAAATATATGCAGCCCCTAAGCCTCCTGCCAATCACCGCAAAATTTAGAGATTTATTTGACACTTCAATGAATGTGTGAAGAGCTCATCACTTCTGACCACAGAACACAGTTCAGACATCTACATAAAGAAAGGAACTTAGAGGATTTCTAGTCCAACTCTCTCATTTTATAAATGAAGTACAGAGAAGCTAAAGGACTTACCCAAAGCAACGCAGGTAGTAACAAAGGAAGAACTTGAACATTTTTAAAATAGCAAAACACTGATTTAGATCACCTCCTTCCAGAATCATATTATATACTTTCACCACCACATTCTGAGCTAGGAATTATACATCCCCCCTTTTTTTTTCTTAAAACCTCTTACTTCGATGTGGCAGAAAATTTTCCAATCAGTAACAATTGTGCAATTTATCATCTTTCAGAGTTTCCTGGGACAGGTAGGTGGCCCAGTGCATAGAGGACTAGACCTAAGAATCAAGAAGACCTGAGTTCAAATCCTGCCTCAGACCTTTGTGACCCTGTGTGAACCTCTCTCAGTCTGCCTCATCTTTAAAATGGCAGATAATAGCACCTACCTCACAGTGTTGTAATAGGGATCAAATGATATAACATGTGTAACTATATAAGTACTAGCTATTATAACAACTATTTATTAAGAGTTAAGTGACTTGACTGCAGTCACATAATATGTGTCGAAACCTGCACTGAAACCAGACCTTCCTGATTGTCTTTCTCTATTCCACCAACACTAAGGTCTCTCATCCACAATTTTAAGTCACTCGCTTCTGGACACAAAGGGCTACTGTAGAAAAATTAAAACCCAAGTCCAATTCCAAGTCCAACATTCTCTGACATGACCTGAAAATATTACCAGGATCACTTAAATCAAGGTATAGTGAAGCACGGAATATTTTTACTTAAACTTATCAAATCCAAAAGCATTAGCTTTAACATACTAAGAGGGAATTTGGAATAGTCATACCAAAATAATAAGTAAACTTTTCCATTCATTTAAAACCTGAAATCTGTTTCATTATTTCCTATTTCCTAATAAACAAAAACTCATTAAGGAATTTTTGAAAGTAGATCACAAAAGTTATTTTAATCTGCTGTATCTGTTGCATTATTTTCACAAGGGAAAATAATTTAAACTGCTATTTTGTGGCATTTCCCTTAATTTACCTAATCCATATATTAAAGTGAGCTTTATATTTTAGAGCCCCTGTTGTACAAGTATTTCAATTCTTACTCAAATCCAAGAAATGTCAATAAAACATAATAAAAATCCCAGTTTTATAAAATACCACTTGTCAGCTCCCCGAGACCAGGGTTTGCCTTTGGAAGGGCCTTGTGAAGACTTTCTCTATAACCCCAGCACCAAGCACATTGTAGGTGTTTAATAAATATATGCTGACTGACTGATAATACCTGATATCTAGACAGTACTTGGAAGACTGGTAAAGAGCTTTACATAAATTGTTACTCTTGAACCTCAGAACAACTCTTTGTGGCAGGTTTTACTAGAGAATATAATTTTACATATGAGAAAACTGAGGTAAAATGAGTTGCATGCAGTCAATCAGCTAATCAATCAACAAGTAACACAAGGAAAAAGAATAAAGCAATCCCCACTCCCAAGAAGTTTGCTTTCTAATGTAGAAGACCCCTCCCCCCCCCCCCACACACACACATACACAAAGTATAAAAAGAATAAATCCAAACTAGAGTAGTTTGGGAGGGAGGGTATTACCAAGTTAAAGAGATGAGGAATAGAAAGTATCCGGAAGGAAGGGAGGTCAGGAGAAATTACATTACAGGCATTCCAAAGTAAATGTAGTAAGGAGATAGGAGACAATGCTTGGTGTAAAAAAGAGAAAGCTAATTTGGTAAGCTAGTATTCGATTGACTCCAAGTTCAGCATCCTATTCCACTACTCTATACTCCTCTTACCTGAAATGCCAATAGAATGAAAACAGTCATTTATCTAAATTCTATCCCTAACGTACTGTGACACTGGGGTCTGTAGGCAACTCCCTTGCCTTTAAAGAAACTTACACCACCTCAGAAATTTTACATGAATGCTTCAGTTTCCTCTCCTGTAAAACGACTTGAATAGACAACATTTCTCAAGTCCCTTCCAGCTCTTCAATACTCTATGTTCAAAATAAGTCACCCTCCAAAAACCCTACAGAGTAACATATTTCCTGATACATAAATAAACCAGCTTGTGATTTTTTTAATGTAAGTTTTAAATTTAATATGCTTGTCAAATGTTTCAAACTGCTGAGTCAAAATATTTTATTTCATTTCTGTGCCAAGAGTTAAAAGAAAGCTCAAAATATTTCTCCAGGATAACCTAAAGATAAAGCACTTTATTTTCATCAAAAACTAGCCATCTAATTCAAAGCTAAATTCTGGTCATTAATTCATGGAGCTGCATTATTAGAAACTTATAAGCTAGTGTTTTTCCTTACCTGTGTCCATAGCATCAGAGTTAGAAATAGAAAGGACCTTTATAACCATCTAACAATACAGGAGGTCAGCAAACTACAAAGCTGAATGTCGAATCTATCCTGCCACCTTTTTTGTACAGCCCAGTGACCTAAGAATAGTTTTTACATTTTTAAAAACAATACAACTTTATTGTATTAATTAGATTCTACTCCAAACTCCTCATTTTACAGATGAGAAAACTGGGCCTAGAGAAGTTAAACAATTGGCAAAAGTGGAATTTGAACCCTGATCTATGACTCCAAATCCAGCACACTGTCACTGTACCACATTCAATCTTTCTAATGATTTTACAACAATCTAAAGATTCAGCAAAGGAAATTCATCTAAAATCATGTTCACCAGGTATTGGTATTATTCTGTCTGTCTCCAATGAACATGGCACTTTTACAAGGGCCAAAAGTCTTATGTTTAGTGTGATCCCTAGTCATGATGCAAGCCTTCTCTGTAACTGCAATATTTGATGATGTTTAGATTTTCCATGTTTCTTTATGAATTATAAAGAAAATTTAGCTTTAATTTTAGCAAAAATTCACTTAGTTTCACAATCACATTGATATTTCTTGTCATTTTAAAGTAAAATATTTATTTGAATAGGTTAAAATAAAACATTTTAAAATCACAATCATAGCAATTCATGATTAAATCTTAAAGCAGCCAGGGCTCTGAGGTTTACAAAGCAGCTTCCTCACAATAACCTCATGCTATAGGCAGTGACTTGTCTTTTTACACTAACCTGATGCCTCATCATAACCAAGGAGCAAAACTCATATAAATTTAAAGTTATACCAGTAGAATTCAAAAAGTAGTTTGGTGGATTTACTTTCAGTAGGCCTGGAAGTCTTCTCCTAACTGAAGGAACAATAAACTTAGAGAACTGGACTTTGAACCAAAAAGACCTGAGTTTTAATCCTGCCTCATCACTTGCTAGTTAGTTATATGAGTAACCTTGGGCAAGTCACTTAAGTTCTCTCTCTCAACCTCAATTTCCTCACCTGCAAAACAGAGATAAAAATATCATTTGTCCCAAAGAGTTTTTATGAAAATAAAATAAGATACATTTCGCAAAACTTAAATTTTGTCAACTTTCAAGTGCTATATTGTTCAAGTTCCAGCAGGTACCTAGTTCAAAAGAATTCAAACCCACCTTGTGACAATTCATATTTGTTTTCCATAGATGTGAGTGGCTAAATTCAAAGAGATACGTCACTTAGGTGGCCTTTTGGTGATGAATTATGAGAACCTAGAGCAATTCTTAAAATAAGAATGTGTAGGATGTGCCACTGGTATTGGTAGAAAATAAAGTACCAACATTAGTGAAATCACAGGTCTCTGAAGTACTAAAGTACATATAATAAACTAAAGTGATGTTAAAAAATATAGTCCATGTCTCCACTTCTTGCTGAATCCGGCTTGTTGTTTCTGTTTTTCGATTTAGAGAGATCTAAAAGGTCTACAGCCTCAAAACTGCTTGTCTTGATTGTTCTTTTTCTTAACTCCTTTTTGACTCTGAACATCCTCCCAATTTATTGTCTATGAATTGATTAGTGCTTCTACAGAAAAGTCACATTTTTAAAGTAATTTCAACACATTATTTTTAAAAACATATTTTTAAAAAAACAACCCACAAATATATCTCTTTTATGCAACACCATGTGTTCCATTTGGCTGCACTAAGCATTTATTAGAAGGAGAACCATCACCATGTTGTTATATTTAGTAAATCTGTGCCAGGAAGCTTTCAAAGAGAAAAGAAGACGTTTTGAAGTAATAAGAAAAATGTCATTTCTGCTAGTTTAATCTTATATACAAGTCTAAAGCAATCAGCTGTCAGTCACAAATCTGGAAAAATTGTGGAGATGCCCTTAAACACATCATCTTTATGTCATTTTTTTAAATATTAAAGAAAATGAAGGTCTACTTGGTTTTTTTTTCCAGTCATTTCATTCTCCACCCAAAAAGGAGATCCATTTTCTCATTTTCCATCATTTTTCTCTCTTCATAATCACCATGGAAGTCATATTTCTTCCAATGTCTCTACATGTATCTGAAATCACTTAACATCTGTCGATTTCTGCTTATATAAAAACCCTGTTATTCACAGAATTCTTTAAACAATTATATAATTTAATGTGCAAATTTTTAAAATATATACCTTAACTTGCTATGAAGTACTTTAATAATACTGTTGCATACTGTGCTCAAATAAATACACTGCTAATTTTAGAGAGGCAGTGTATAATCACAGAAAGAGTCCAACTTTCGGGCCTTGAAGTCAAAAAAGACCTGGGTTCAAATTTAAGCTCTAATATTTATTAGTACATGACTCTGGGAAGATCCTTTGAACTTTCTGATCTTCTGTTTTCCCATCCGTAAAATGAGGATAGTGATGCATCTAACAGAGAGGTTAGGAGAAAAGAGCTTTGCAAACCTTAAAATGCTACATGAACACAAGCTGTTAAAATCACTGCGGCAAATAATTTGCCTTTATTTTAGATATACTCTCAACTGTTCTTTCTTCCTCCTTTTCTATCCCCAACCTAAATATACCATATATTGAATCACTACTTATCACCTAACATATTCAAAACGACTCAGCTGAAGTAAAGAATTAAGCAATTCTACTATCCCCCCACAGTCTACATTTGGTTAACTAATGCTGCTTTGGAAATCAGATACTCCAAATCATTTGTAATAACAACACCTTTACAATCTCAATGACCTTTGTCTTGTTTCCTTGATCAATATTATTTGCCCCTGCCACATACTTAACCAATTATATAACGCCCTAAAGATGATTTTAAAATAGGGATAGGAGTTAGTTCTCCTTTTATCATAAGGTGAGACTATAAAAGGAAAACAAAATTTTAAAAAGCCAGTGCAGATAGCATTTAAGACAACTGATATTTCTAGTAATCCTTTACGTAGGGCCGATCTGCTTCTACTTATTACAAATGTATCAAGAAATTTCAACACTTCAATTCTTTCTTGTAAGCAGACATGAGACTCAATAAAACAAATATTAATTAAACACTTACAACATGCATGGGATTTCAGACACAAAGGTGAAAAGATGTCAATCCTTGTCTGTAGGGAATTTAACTAGGTTTTATAGGTGTATTAGACACCTATAAATATACACCAGAATTTTGTAAGTATACAGGAGAAATCGAAGGAGAGACTGGGGGAATGGGGAGCCAGGAATGAATTGCTTTTAGCTTCATGTTAAAAGAAGCCTCTGCCTGCACCTTGAAGAAAGAGAAGGGTTTCATCAGGGAGGAGTCAATCCCTGGCATTTAGTCTGGTTTGCACAAACACAAGTTAAAAAAATAAGCTGAAATAAAATGAGCATAAACTATCATATTCTATATGAGAAAAGCAGAAACCAGGAGAATTTTGTTTCTACCTTACAAAATAATAATACAGCTAGTACTGAAAAAAGTAGACGACGATAAAGTTATACTTGTAGCAGACAACCTTGAAGATACTGTTAAGCATTAACATTTGTGTTTATTTTTCCTTCAGTCAATATACACTGACATATACAATTTACACTTATTTCTAATATTTAGTTAAATTATACACTTAATGAAGCACCTCTATGTGCCAGGCACTATGCTAAAAGCATTGGAAATACAAAGAAAGGCAAAACACTGTCCCTTCCCTCAAGAAGCTCACAATCTAAAGGTAGAAGACAACATATAAAAAGCAACTGAAAGCAGTGGCAGGAAAAATGTGCCTCACATGGAAAATGAAATGTCTTCCCTGGACCCCCTCCTCAAATCAATGATTCTGGAGAGATTCTCAGATACCCATTCTCTAGCCTCTCCAATCAGAGGGAAGAGAGGGCCCAACAGGCAAAGAATATTGAGGAAATGAATTTCAGACTTAATTTGCCCTACCAGATGATAAGTTTTTAGAGACAAGGATGAAGTCCCAGTGAACAGTCAGGTGGGAAATGAATACATGCCTACTCCAGACACCTATGTTTACATATCTCTGCATACAGGTTCCACCTTCCCTTCACTCTCAAATCAGTTCCTACTCCAGATAAAAAGTATACAGCCAGCAACTAAGAACTCATATACATCTCTGAGAGCTATCAAACCACAAGTTTTCACATTACTCCTCTTTAAAGGGAAATAAAACCCAAAAACAGGAATGACTTCCAGACATTCACTAGTCCAAGTCTCTAATTTTATAGATTTCGCAAAAGTGAGCTTAGAGAATTTACACAAGGCCAAAGTCAAACAGGTGGTAAACAGAAGAAACAAGATTTGAAGCTAGGCCTTGGGACTCTAAATCCCAGTGTTCTCTTCAATATAGTAAATTTTCTCTTCAATTCAATTCAACAACATTAAATACTTAATATGTACCAGGCACTGGAGATACTGAGCTCTTTTCCTAAAAATAAAATAAATCACGTTTCTAAAATCAATTACTACCTATATTTGCAAAAGTGATAAACTAAGATTTTTACCAATAAATTCAAGGTGAAACAAAGATGCCCACTTTCACTACTTCTTTTTAACATACTACTAGAAATGCTGGTCACAGCATTAAGACAATAAAAAATAAAATGTGGGAATAACGTTAAGTAAATAAGAAAAAACGATCATTTTATGCAGATGATACAATAATGTACTTAAACCCTTGAAAGTCAATTAAAATTAATTGAAACAATTAATGCCATCAACAAACTTGCAGAATATAAAATAAAGCCACATAAATATCAGCAAGTTTATATAATACCAATTAAACTCAGTAAGAAAAGACAGATATATTCCATCTAAAATAACCACAGGATGTATAAAGTACTTGAGAGCTTACTCACCAAGTTACACAAAAATTATATAATTTCAACTACAAACTGGTGTTTACAGAAATAAAGACAGACTTAAATAAATGAAAAAAACATTAATTGCTCGTGGGTAGGGCAAATCAATATAATAAAAATTAAAATACCTAAAGTTACTTATTCAATGTCACACCAAACAAACTACCAAATAATTACTTTATAGAATTAGAAAAAATAATAATGAAATTCATAAACGGGAGGAAAAGGTGAAGACTATCAAAAGAAATAACAGAAAGGGAAACGAAAGAGGCCTGTCAGTGGCCGCTCTCAAAACTATCCTACAAAGCGGGAATTATTCAAAGAAGCTGGTCCTAGTTAAAAACAGAGATCAATCAGCAGAAAGTATTACAGAAGCAAATATATCTAATAACTCAGTATTAGATAAAAATAAAACTCTGGCAACTGGAGCAAGGACACACTAATTAACAAAGCGAATCAGAAAATCCGATAGCAGTATGGAAGCAATTAGATTTAGATCAAGACCTCAAATCTTACACAAAGATAAGTTCCAAATGACTATAGGACCTAAATAGAAAAGGCTACATCATAAACAACAACAACAGGCGGCATTTATATAGTGCTTTCAGCTTTTGCACAGCACTCAAATATCTCATTTTGTGCTCACAACAATACTGGGAATTAGATGGTGTTAGCATTCCTATTTTACAGATGAGGAAAATGAGGCAGACACCAATTAAGTGACTTACCCAGAGTCTCACAGTTAATAAGCATTTGAGGCTGAATTTGTACTCAGGTCTTCCTGACTACAGGCACTACGGTGGCACCTAGCTGCCTCTACACAAATTTTTTAAATGTGGGGAAAAAAAAAAAACTATCAGATCTATGGACCAGAAAAAAGTTCATGACCCAACAAGGTATATTGAGGTTCACTGAACATAAAATGGATAATTTTGAAAATATGAATTGCAAAATTTTTTGCACAAACAAATCTAATAGCTAACATTAAAAGGGAAATAGTTAAACCTGGAAAATCTTTGCAGTAAGTTTCCCAGATAAAGGTTTCCTTTCTAAGATATAAGAAATTGATTCAACTTTATAAGAAAACAAGTCATTCCCCAACTAATAAAGTCTAAGGATGTGAACAGGCTTCCCTTCTCAAAGGAAGAAACCCCTGTTGTCTATAGCCATATGAAAAAATGCTCCACAACACTACTAAATAATAATAGTAATAAATAAAGTTTGTCTCAGTTTCTTTATTTGCAAAATAAGCTGGAAAAAGAAATGGCAAACCATTCCAGTATCTTTGCCATGAAAACTCCAAATGGGGTCATGAAGAATTTGACAGAACTGAACAACAATACATTTTAAGTAATTCAATAAGTTACACAAAAATAAACAGGGCTCCTAAATAGCCCCAATTCTAGCTTTAAAAAAAAATAGTGCTTCTATATAAACATACTAATTAAATTACTAAGTTAGTCTGGATGAGTGAGTGAGCAAATCCTCTTTTAACTCAGTATTAGGTAGCCTAGGAATTTGACCAGTCAAAAACTCAATTTTTTTTTCTTTTTTAATGCCTCCAATCTCTTTCCTCAATGCCCTCTAATTCACCTCTACCTGCAAAGAATTTGGCAAAATATGTAAATAAACTATAGGTGCATTTGTTTAATTAAAATTACTGTAAATAATTTATATACTTTTGGTCTCAAAACAGAATCTATGGCAATACACATAATTTTTTAAAAATTAACTCAAATTGGCTTAATGCCCAGAAAATCAGTCAAATACGTAGCACTGTAGAAATTTCTAAAAAAAATGAAAAGCTCAAAACGAAGATGCCAAATATAACCAAAAGAACTAGCAGCAAAGGGAGAAGGAAAAAAAAAAACCTGAATACTCACAGATTGCTAGATTTTAAAAGTTGTTGAGGGAGCAGCAGTGCCTGAAATTGTCCCTATAAATTTCCCACCCCCAATAAGTTTACCCATCCCAATAAGTCTACCCACCTAGCTAAGTCTACCACAAAAGGCATATCAGAGAATGAAAGAAAGAGAAAGGAGAAGCAGGAAGTGTTCAAGGCATGGGGTACACTAAGAGGAACATTATAGTGTGTGGTAAGAAAGAAAGAGAAGGAGAGAAGCAGTAACCTCCTCTAAAGAGTAGCTAGAGAAAAAGGCCAGAGCTGAAAAACAACAGAGGAACATAAATAAATTTTATTTGCTCAATAATTTTGACTACAAAAGGCTTCCTTCTATCTTAATCTGCCATAGGTTTATAAGGAAGGCATAAGCAACAAATACAATACTGTTTCACACCATGTAACAGACATACCAAATTAGTCAAATTTATAATTGTCATTAAGGCAAAAGACTACTTCATATATATGCACATTATCTACTTCATGAATTGTGTGAAGAAAATTCATAATCCCAAGCTAGATATGCTTTCTCACACCATCTATGGATTTTGCTAAGGGAATGCAAATTAATTTTAAGTATGACTTACATGGGAATATTTAATTAAGAAGGAAAATTCTTACCAAAAGGAAAAAAATATAATAAATAATGAATGCGTCCTACATCCAAACATAAGTGATTAGTTTATCATTGTTTTGAATCCTTTTTTTATTTTCCAGAAATCTGTTCCACTTTAATAGTGTGGAACAGGAAAAGGTTCAGAGGAGGGCAAGTGAAATGGTCAGACAAATAGAGGCATGCCCTAACATCATCAATGACCAACATCTTATACGCGCAAGAAGAATAAAGAATACAGAGAACAAGGTCTAGCCCATGAGAAAACAGGCTAACCAGATTAGGATCCTTGAGCCTAGAAAAGCAAATCAGTCAGTCAATTATCTATGTGCCAAGCACTGTGCTGAGTTCCTGCTCTCAAGCAGCTTACAATCTAATGGGGAACAACAAACACACAAAAGGAAGCTAAGTGAATGGGGATATGGGGAAGAGAAGGTACCCAGCCGAAGGAGGGGTTCAAAAGTAGTAAAGCTGGTTGAAAATAGGGAAAAGACTGTGCTGCACCCCCTCCTTTAAATGAAGATATTAGAGGTTCTGCTCTCTAGTCAAAGGGTCCAATCAGAGAAGCAGGGGGTACTGATAAAATATGAATATGGAAGAATGATTCAATCCTGAAGGATAATGAAATTTCCCAATGACAAGTTTCCTGGGAGCGTGAATGCAAGATGGAGAAGTCCAAAATCAGTGTAGCTAGCAACAAATGGGGGCAATACTAATTCACAACATTATAACAAACATAGAGAATTCATTACCCCCAGAAAGTGGTAACAGCAAGTAACATGAGTGGATCGAACACAGTTTGTTCAGATTTATAACTGACAATCATAAAAGGCTACCAAGAGAAGTTACAGCATGCCTAACCTTTAAGCATAGTGACAGAAAGTTCAAACCAGGCCCACTCCCAAGACCACTGATGTAAACAACGAAAAGCACCATGAGTAATCCAGCATAGCTAATCTTATACTGGAAAATGGAGAGCTGACTACATGAATACTTTTTCCCAAACCATAACAGCTGTAGGACCGATACCATACGACCTCTCTCTGAGATCCAGTTTTCCCATTAAATGGAACAAGACTTTCTATACTACCTAACTCATACAGCAGAAAAGCTGTGAATAAAGTACTTTGCAAAACTTTAGTATACTGCACGTTTAAGCTCCTTTTAATTTAAGAACACCTCAACAGACCATTTGCATCTGCTCACACTAGATGTAGCAGGAGGAAATTATTTCAAACTAAAATTAGATCTGCTTTTTAATTATTTTTATTTAAAGTGCCTTTGTACAGTTAAAAGAAATTTGAGTAAAATTACAAGAAAAAATTTTTAATTTTTTTTAAAATGCTTGCATCAAGTTGACAAAATTGATATGTCTGATCTTTCTAAGGTTAATAAGCAATTAAGGTGTAAATAGAATTCCCAAATTTGTGTAAAGAAATTTAGGCAAATCTAGTCATTTCATTTTAATAGGGAAGTTTGCTATTTAAAGAACTCTCATGCTTAATACTTCCATAAAGTAAATAACTCCCTTCTATAAAATACACATTTCTTAATATACCTTATTCTAACGCTCTCCATCAAGTTTACTTAAAACGGGCTCTGTCTACTGTTGTGTCTCAGCACCCTCTCTATTCTTTTGTCTCTATCCTCAATGACAGGAGATGATCTATATTTAAAAAATTAATAAGCTCACTTATAGAGTCCAAAGGATAACAGTACTTGACTATTATCTATAAAACACTAGGGAGTAATGGAAAAGAATAAACTACTGACAACCCTTGATTATAAATAATATTAGACTGGGGGAAGGTGGTCATATATGTATATAGAAGTCATTAATGCTAGAATTTGAAGGAGTTTGGTTTGTTTATATTGGCACTTTAATATGGGATAATCTCCTGTAATACACACGATAAGAACTTATATACCACTCCAAACTAAAAGTTTAATGAATGAGACTTCATAGAGGAAAACAAAATCAGAAAGGATCATTCTTTGCTAAATGCCTCCCAGAAATGAAACTGCTATTGGGAAAATAAGCATAAAATACTAAGGTTGTAAGAAAGCACAGAATTTACCTAGTCTAATCTCGCTTTAATTCACCATAAGAATACAGTATTCCCACTAAGTGGTCGTTTATTCTCTGCCTGAAGATTAAATGAGAAAAAACATAGAGCCTACTGAGGCAACCATTCTCATTTTGGGAGAGGTGTAACTGTTAGTTTTTTCTTATACTGAACCTAAATGTGCCTCCTCCTAACTTTTACCCTGTGAGGTCAAGAAGAGTAAGTTTAATTCTTTTTCTATCGGACAACATTCAAGTATTTGAAAAGAGCAATCATGTCTACCCTAACTCATTTTCCTTTCAGGTTAAGTATCATGAGTGATTTCCACTAATTTTCATATGGTATAGGTTCAAGTTCCATTATCACCATGGTTGTCCTTCTCAGGAAAAATTCCTACTTATCAATGTCCCTCATAAAACATGGTGCTCAGAAATAGACATAATGTTCCGGCTGCAATCTAACTAGTACCAATCACTGGGACTCCCCTAGATAGTCACATATATGCAGAAGGGGGATAAAAAAAAACTAGCAGCTGGCAAAGGCTTCCTCCTCAGCTTGCAGTATGTTCTGCCTATTCTGATTCACATTTACTGATTTTCCTTTCTACTTTCACCCATTTTACCTAAATGTGGTGAATGAAAACCCTGAGAGACAAGAGTTTCTGGGTAATTAATAATCAATTAGGCTAGCTAGCATCAATAAACTTTCTCTTAGTAACCAAAGATACCAAGGAAGACCCAGAAACACCTTAAATACCTTCTGAAAGAGAATTCCCTGAACAAATGAAAGTCACCTTTGATTAGTGGGCATTTAATGAGGAGAGCTGAAAGTCTTCAGTTCCTCCTTACTGACAACATGGTTTGATCATTAGACTCTGCAGCCTCCAGCAATCTGGATATAGGGAGTAAAGGTTCTCCACTGGGACCTCTCTGGTTAGTTTTCTCCTTCGTGAGTTAGTTCACCCTAAACTCTAGTGAAGCGGACCAAGAACAGAGGTTCCTTTGCTCAAGGTAAGAACTCACCCAGACAGGATTCTGTTTATACTCTAAATAGAAATTAGGTCTCCAAGTTGGGGGGGGGGGGGGAGCGGGAAGGGTGCCACCCAGAATTGACCAGCATATTCCTTGGGGGCTAGAAGCAATCTCATTAATCAAACATGCCCTTCAGAGATAGACTGACCTTAACAGGAGTTGGCCCTTTACAGAAAATAGAAGGAAAAAAGGGGGGAATCACAATTAATAATTAGTTATTAATGTAATGGCATAATATTAATTCTCTCATAGGAAAGAAGTGAGGAGGGAGAAGGGTGAACATTATTCCTATATTCAAATAGTCAAAGAGTTAATCACTGTCCAAAAAAAAAAAAAAAAAAAACCACAACAAAAACTGTGTTCTGTTCAGCCCCAAACAGGCGTAAGAAGGAATCCTAAAAAGAATGAGAAAGCTGCAGAAGTTAATTTTTATTAAATTCAAAAGAAACAATTCCTAATAACTAAAGGCCTCCAAGAAATGAAACTGCCTACCTAAAAAGGTCGGCAGTACTTGGCCCACTGAAATATAGAGGACTCCAGATATAGAGCTAGAAGAGAGCTTAGAGGAAATTCAGTCCAACCACTTCCTTTTAGCGATAAGGAAACTGATGTACAGAGATTTTAAGTACCCACGGTCACCTTCAGTAGAAGGCTACATGAAAACCTGTTGGGAATGTTCTAAGTTCCACACATGTAGCAAATAATAACAGCAGTTCATAATTCTATAGTAATTTAGAATTTACAAAGTGCTTTCCTCCAATTTGGAACTAAGCCCAAACTGTGCAAACCCTTTGACCCAGCATACCACTGCACTACTAACGCTATACCCCAAAAAGGGAAAGGGAAAGAGAAAAAGAGCTCCAAAGTACAAAAATATGTGTGGCAATTCTTTTTGTGGGGACAAAGATTTAGAAACTAAAATGATGTCCATCATTTGGGGAATGGCTTGAAAAAATTAAAAAGACAGTCTCAGAGAAGCCTGGGAATACATGCAAACTTCATGGACAAATAGGAGGGAGATGAAATAGATTTTTGTGTATTTTAAAATATAAAACTACACAAATAAAGTTTTCCTCATTAAAAACCTGACATTAAGTATATGATATTATTATACTCACCTAGAGGTGGGAAAACAGAGACTCAGAAAGATTTCACACAGAATCACATAACTGGCAAGTGTCAGAGCAAGAGATAAAACCCAAGTCTCTCATAACTCCAAGTACAATGCTCTCTGCACTACACTGCATTAGTGACTGAAGTATGTCTTCTTTGCTCCTTCCTGCCATTGAAATATTAGGATTCAAGCTAGAGCTATCTGCATAATTAGTCTAATAGATCCTTAGCAAGAAGGTACCAGCTACAAGATGAGGCTTAGCAAAACACTTAGCTAAAATAAAATATTTTATGGAACCACAGAGATATTTGATAATAATTTTAAAAATATTCTTTACTTAAAGAAATTAATCAATAAGACCTCAATTAGATTTTGGGGACACCATCAACCTTAAAGTTTCCAAATTTTGACCAAATTGCAAAATGATAACTTCTGCATTCAATAGTATAATAAGACTAGTTGAAAAGGCTCTAGAATGCTGTCTAGTTTTCCCATACTGTCCTTCACCGGGAGTCTCTCTACTCTAAATTATGGTGCCAGATGGGTCTAAGGCTTCTTAACAGCCATCTATCAGCTACTGGACTCTCAATCCGATGCTTCTTTTTATCCATCACACCTTGTCAAAAAAGGGCAGATGGGGAAAGAAAGTAGACCATTGTGGCAGAACATACATGAGAGTTAATAACATTAACAAAGGTCTTTTATGAAGTGTTCCACTTTCACTATGGTATTAGAATTTGAAAGCTGAGACTTGGCTAGATACTGAGAAGATGTTGCCGGTGAGTGCGGAACACCAGAGCTATTGTTTCCCAGCAGAAGGCCTGGGCCAGGGGTGGGGAATCTGCAGGTGCTCAAGGTCACATGTGGTCCTCTAAGTTCTCAAGTGCTGCCCTTTGACTGAATCCTTTAATTGATTTATTCTCTGAAGTTTGTATTCAGTCAAAGGGCTGCACTTAAGGACCTAGAGGGCCACATGTGGCATCGAGGCTGCAGGTTCCCCATTCCTGGTCTGGGCAAAAGGTTGACAAATGCAATATGCTTACGACAAAAACAACCAAATGTCCCACCCTACCCCCAAAAAATAGTAGGCAAATGCAGTACTACCCTATGGCCCACTGGGGAACATCAGAAGGAATAGGACAAGGCACCTGCCAAGGATTACTTGGAGCTGTCATTTAAGTAGTAGGTAAAGACTGCACAATATGTCAACTTAATTGATTTACAAAGTCTAAAAAACTGCCCCAAGTCAATAAAAGAATCAAGCCACATAAAGCAGCAATCTAAAAAGTCAAATAACTCAATAAAGTGAGCAAATTAACTTCAATGGGACAATGGAGTCAATCCCTTCAAGTGACCTTACACTCACAACAATTATCAATTTAAACTTTATTATGCTCACAGCCATATTAAAGCAGAAAAATGCAATTTCATACTTAGTTTGACATTCACATGTCTCAGGTCTCTCAGTACTGGGGCTGAATTCTTCCCACTGCAAAATACTAAGCACAGTATTATGGGTAAACTAATGCAGTCAAATCTAATGGTGTCAAACAAGGTAAAAAATGAAATTCCATTTTCATTGTCTGACTAAGCCCTTCCTCAGTGTACTTCCCTAGTCCCCTACAGGTTGTAAAAAAGCAACTGACTTAAAGAGCAGCCCACTCACTTGCCTCATCACAAAGGAGCAGCAAAGCTCTCCCAGGGCTAACCAATAAAATTCAACTCTGGGGACACCTCAGAGAATTCTTTCTAGCAGAAGGGGAAAGTAACCGCTGCATGTTTTTATTGTCATTCTTTCTCCTTTGTTTTGCTGGAAGGCTGGAGGGGAAAAGCACAGCCCAGGCACAACCTCACTGAGAGAAGAGGCCCAAAAACCCCATCGACCCAGAAGGAGAGGAAGCAGTCAGGCCCACGCTGGACAGCAGGACCGTGGCTGGCGTTTCAGGGCCAGAAGCAGCCAGAGGACCCAGAACAACTTCCCTTCCTCCCCTCCACAGAGGAACCTAACATTTACCCTAGCTATAACTAACTCTTCCCCGGCACTGCTGTAGAGGAATCTAGCTCCCACTCACTATCTGTTGGCAATGGTAGCTGGGAAACCTGCTAAGACCTCGGCTAACAAACCACATTTGTATCTACTTTCCATCTCCTCAGCTTCTTACATTCATTAATTTGCCACGTACTTAAAAAAAAGCTATACTGAATAACGTCTAATTTTTAAATCTTCTAAATCACTTTTAAATTGATTAGCATCAATAAAAATCATCACAATAATTTACAAAGCACTTTCAGATAACAACCCATTAATTAGTTGTGGCTTCAGTGCTCCTGTCATTCCCTCCATCTAGAATGCTTTCTTATCTATTAAACCCTACCAATCCTTCAAGACCGAGCTAAAATGTCACCATCTCTTCCCCATTATCATACCCTGAAGTGACCCTTTCTCTTCCAAGTACTGCAGTGCTGACTGTCGATAACTTTCAGAAGGTACTCATGATACAATAGCTTGATATGTCTTTATTTGTGAATATATCTCATCTCCCACTATTAGATTATTAGCCTTTGGAAGGCAGAGACATCTTAGGTCTCTTATCTAAGTGTCAAGTATATAGTAAGTAATCAGTATTTTTGATTAAATGTGCAGCCTGTGGCCTAGCCCAGTGTCAAACACTTTTAAAATATATTATTAATAAAAACCAAGAAGCAGATTCCCTAAATCTTGTTCCCAAATAACAACTTCTGAAAATGTTCTGCTTATTTTACTGACTAATGAAAAACAGTGTTCAGCTCAGTCTTTTCTCTAAATCATCAATAATCCCTTCGGAAAAGTCTAAGATCTAAAGTTCCATGGTGTCAGACCCAATTAAAAAACCTAGTTTTCCACTCAGAAAAAGCCTCAGGAATCTGTTGAGAACCACTTTTGATAAAGTTTCTAGACATATCACAATGATCAAAAGACCAAGGCTTTAAGTTGTAAATAGCCCCTACTTTGTTTAAAGAGCAATTTCTCACTTCTACAGAATAAAGGGCCATGTGTTTATATTAGAAATATGACTAATTCAAGAAGTGTGCTTTTCTTTTTACCACAAATCATCACCCTGAAAAACAAAAAAAAAAAGACTACCATCAGTATTTAAGTTATTTTTCTAACACATTAGGACCTCATTTTCTGCAATAATGCACGGAAAAGTTTTATAAATCGAATAATTTTAAATGTATGCAGGATCTTTGCCATGTACTGAAAGAATGCTATATTGAATAAAACCTTCTAATTTGTGTTTTAAAAATCTGAGTTTTCAAATTTTATAACTGCTTAACAGGGAAGGGCGATCAACTTTATCAAACGTTCTTAATCTATTGTTTCTGAACTGTTTTTAAAATATATTGATAATTATATTTTAATTTAAATGATTTGCTTTAAAATCCTCTATATTTTGTTTTATTCATTAAAAAAATAAAAACATTATCCAGAGATGGGATGAATAGGCTTCATCAGACTGTCAAAGAGTTAGGAACCCCTGATATATATGAATGAATGAATGAAAGAGCATTTATTAAGCCCTTACTACATGTCAAGCACTGTACTAAGTACTAAAGATACAAAGAGCAAAAGTGAGAAAGTCCCTGCTCTCAAGGACTTCACATTCAGATTGGCAAAGATAACACATAACGTAACTTCAGCACAGAGGATGCAAAGGTTCAAAATTACTAAAGGTATAGCAGCAAAGCAGATGGCAAGGTCCACAGATACTTAATCTGACTACAGAGCCTAGGAGGTCTGAAGTAGTGGATCAAGGTGGATGACAAGACCCAGAGAACGTTAAGATGAAGGGGAGAGGTATTCAAGAGTTACTCCATCTTATCAGACTATAGTTGGTGACACTTTGCTCATCAAACTGGCATAGGTGACCATATCATGTCTGAGTTCTAAAAGGGAAGGACTTGGACAGGCATTACCTATGATCACTGGGAATCCAGGAATGGACTAGATTGGGAATGCAGATGGAATCAACATCAAGACAAAAAGGGAAGCAGACACTGGCATTCAGGGTTAAGGGAATCCCGAAGAGGAAGGTGAGCCCCTTCTCCACAGTGTCTTCTCCTTTTAATGATGTCTGCAAGACATGAGGTAGAAGCATTTCTTGTGGTTTAGGGAAGACGGCTATTTAGAAAGCTCTTGGGCTCAGGGTCCCAGGTTGTCCCCATGAGGATCTAAGGGTCTAGGGTGGTCAAGGTGGTGGTGGTTTAACTAACTGATCACCTGCAGCCTTCTAGGTCTCTCCATTGGCTCCTTCCTGCTCCTCTCCATCTGCTGCTTCCCTTACTGTTCTCTATATTAATTCCACTTTCATCCTTCCTGTAATCTATTTTCTAAATTCTTAATCCAAGGCCTAGTTCAAGGTCTCCTGATTCCATAAAACCTTTTCAACTAAGTTCAACCTCTTTTTTCTCTTCTCTGATTTCCTTAGATATGTGACACAACTTTGTGCCTAATTATACGCTACCTAGTATTACTCTCTAGCAGTGTCATATATGTACATATTACTCCCCAAATTGAGGTAAGTTTCTTAAGAAGAAAGATTATGTTTTTCTTTACACCTCATCTAGAAGTACTCAGAACATTATGGGATTAATAAATGTTTAAAGAATGAATAAAAGGAATTTGCAGACTAGAGTGAGACTAGGATATAATAAAGTTAATTAACCTCCCCAGGGATGAAACCTGCAACTTTCTTTCAATGGATCTCTATCAACTTAGCTAACCAGTCATGAATGACTCAAGGCAGAATCTTTCAATGATATATGTAGGCATCTAGGTAAGTATAAAGAATAGACTGCAGGGACTGGTCAGAAAGACCCAAGTTCAAATCCTGCCTCAGATAGTTATTAGCTCTACTATCTTAGATGAGTCACTTAACCTCTTTTTGCCTCCGTTTTCTCAACTGCAAAATGGAGTTAATAATAGCACCTACCTCCTAGGGTGCTTTTTTTTTTTCAAACGTGAAGATCAAATCAGATAATATTTGTAAAGTACTTAGCATAGTATCTGGCACACAGTAGGCACTATATACATGCTAGCTATCGTCATCATCATTATTAAGAACTTTAGACACAATTTAAGCCAACATTCTCATTTTACAGATTGGAAAAAAAGCTCAGAGAAATAAAGTGATCTGTACAAGCCCACACTAACAGTAAATTTGGGCCTAGAAACCAAATCTGGCTCCCAATAAAACGCTTTTTCTGCTATAGAATATGATCTCTATACTAACTGCCAGATATATGTGAACATGGTCAAGATACTTCATTCTTCTGGGTCTTAGTTTTCAAATCTGTAAAATGAGGGATTTAAACCAGATGTTCAATGGACTTTGTTCCAGCTCTATTATTATAAGATTTCAATGAAAAAGGAATGATAAATGTTGATAATTTATTTTAAAAATTGAGAATCAGCAAGGGTAGTTCATATTTGAAAATGTAGTAGCTCTCCACAGACCAAGTTAAATGGGAAAGAAAATATATTCAAAGTTATACATATACATTGAGTTTAGACATTTTTCAAATGAAGTAATTCATTCCCTAAACTATGCTGATTTTCATCTATGAATAATCTCACTACAATAAAGTAAACTTGGAATTAAATGTAATATATACATCTCAAGAAATAGTGATGTGCCTGACCATTAAGAAAGAATTCAAGAGAAAGATTTGGGAAAATAAATAGCCTAGTATTAAAGGTATAGTTGAAGATGAGGTTGTGCATTTGAATAATTTTAATTAGCTCCTTATAAATTTTAGATAGTCATAGGATTATAAATATAGAACTGAAAGGGATTTCAGAGGTCATCCAGCCCAATTCCCTCCTTTCCTAGATGAGGAAATTAAAGTCCTAGAAAATTCAGTGATTTGCTTAAGATAGATCATACAGATAGTAAATGGCAGATACAGTCTATGAATGCTGATCCCATAACCTCAAGTTCAGTTCAAATTAAGTGTTTTTTAGACTCTATGACATTTTAAAACTTTAAATAATATAGATGGCCTCTCTGGGTCAGTCATTCTTTCATACTGCCTCCAAACAGTCTCTGGCCTCTTACAGATCTGCTTCTACAAGTTGCATCATCTCCACCTATCCCCCATACAACTAAGCTAGATAAAAATCACAAAACCGCTGACTACAAATTTATCTTATAGAGTCTTAACTGTTTCTTGCAACAAGGCAATCCTTTTACATATAATTGAATCAGTATCCCACTCACTTCTCCAAACCTTTTCAACCCTCTTTAACCCTCTTATGCATTCCCTTCCCTCCACACTCTTAGGTGAGAGTATTGCCTTCTATTTTGCTAAGAATACTAGTCTTATTCTCAGATGCTTTCCATCACTGTCTCCACCTTCAACTCTTTCTCATGTAAGTTGGCTCTCGATCCTTTCAAGGCCAATTCTTCTACATGTATTATATCTCATCTTTTCCAGTTGATTTTCCCTCTCTCACTAATCTTCAATTTCTCCTTGTAAACTAAATCTTCAGTTTACAAACTGGCTATTTTCCTACCATCTAAAGCACATTCATGTTTCCAAAATTCTCAGAAAAATCAGACTTTATCTGTCCATCGAAGACCACTACCTATCATCCTTTATCTCTCCTCCCTTTTGTGGCTAAACTTAAGATGGCCATCTATAATTAGTGCCTCAGCTTCCTTTCCTTGCATTCTCTTCTTAGCCCTTTGTAGTTTGGCTTCCAAACTCATCACTCAGCTGAAACTGCTCTCTGCAAGGTTATTAATGATCTCTTAAATGCCATTTTTCTAAATTCTCACCCTCCTTGACCTCTCTACAGTGACTGACACTGAAGCTTTTGATACAAATTGTTGATCAATCTCTTCCGCCAGATATTCTTTTCTCTCTGGGTTTCTATCACTGCCCTCTCCTGGCTCTCCTCCTCTATATCTGATTGCCCCTTCTTAGTTTTCTGTGCTGGATATTCATCGACATCATGCCCACTAAGAGTGGGGGACCTCGAAGGCTCTATCCTGGGTCTTCTTTACTCCTTCTACAGGACTCCACTTAATGTTCTCACTGGCCTCCATACCCTTAATTATCACATCTATTAATTACTTCTCTGCCATGCCAGCCTTCTCCCATTGGTGAGTTCCTTCTAGAGACTCCATGCTAGGGATCAGCACAACTTAGTCAAACTTCATTCCTCTCCTAGCTATGTTTCTAACTCTCTGGGACCTTGCCACCAAGACTGAACTGTATTTTCAACTTGGACCATCTTCCAATCCTGGGATCTTCTCATCTTGAAATAGCCTTCTGCCATGCTAAGATTCATCTCCCAATTAGAGCCTCTATTCTGAGGACAGGTATAGACAAGGCATATTTCTTTCCCTTTCCAACAATGTACTCATTGCCTGTTGTGTGCCTGTCTATGCCAAAGATTCTGAAATCTACTAATCTAGCGCTAACCTTCTTCCCACCTCCCTCAGTCTTACATCTCCAGCGGGTTAATGTACGTATCAAACTGTAATGCTCCCCTCCTTATCGCCATTCTCTTGTTTTTTCAAGTCTCAGCTGGAGATCTATATTCTCCAAGAAGCCTTTGCCAGTTCTATTTATTAATCCTAGTGTCTTCCCTTAGAGATTATCTCCAATTTATCCTCTACATATCTTGTTTGTATGTAATTGTTTTATGTTGTCTCTCCCCACCCCACCCCCTTAGAGAATGAACTCTAAGAACAGAGACTTTTTTTTGGCCAAACTATTTCTCAAATATGGTTCCTTTCCTTAGTTTGTATTGTCTATAAAAAGCTAGTATTTCATATATATATATATATATGTATATGTATTCAGCTTGATGCCTGACATCTCTATTCTATGCTACTTTTGCTATAGTTTTCAATTATAAATGTTCAGGTCTATTTTGTTCAGCTTTTCCTACACAAAGAATGTACTTTGATATCCTTGACAGGTGGGGAGGGAAGAAGGTGCCTTGGGATCCCCGAGGAGAGGAAGCAGAGGAAACTCGGGAACAGTGTGGTGCTACAGTACTCATAATGCGAAAACCCATCTCCAGGCACCATAAGGTCCCTGACACTCTATCCTGAGACACCAGAAAATATCCGGGGTTTTGAACTTCCAATGTCCATGGTGAGGGGCAGTCTAACTTCAGGAAGTAAAGAGACAAAGTCATCATCCAGAGTAAGTCTAAACAAGACTACCAACCACTCCCACCCAAAAGCCCATCAAGTGCTATTTTTTTTCTCCAGGGGTGAAGAGCCTGGCTCAAGACACAAAGCTCCATTTTAAAAACCATAAATAAAAATAAAAAATCACAAACATTATTGCAAGTGTAAAGATCCATAAAATGAGTAAACTCCATAAGAAATGTAGATACTTAATGGGGAAAAAACTGTTTTTCTTATAAGGACTAAATGAGTAACAAAAAGAAATAAAAATAATTTTTAAATGAAACAAAAGCTCAAGGAGTAAAGAATTAGTAGTTTAAAAGAAAAAGTGGACACCCTGAAAAAGGAAATCAATTACTCCATAAGATAGCAAGAAATATTAGGAAAAAAAAAATCAAAAGATTAGAAAATATGAGAAAAAGTACATGATCTTATCTAAAACAATGACCTAGAAAACAAGGCACCTTCTTCACTCCCCACCTGTCAAGGATATCAAAGTACATTCTTTGTGTAGGAAAAGCTGAACAAAACAGACCTGAACATTTATAACTGAAAACTATAACAAAAGTAACATAGAATAGAGATGTCAGGCATTTAAGAATCATAAAATCATGATAAGGGAATGGAGGGGAGAAGAGAGCCTGAACAAATAAACACACACACACACGCACACGCACACGCACACGCACACGCACACACAAGCACACATATACATATGACTGTGTGAGTGTGTGGTGTATGTGTTTGTATAAAATGAAAACTGCCCGGATCTATTAGAACCAGAGGGCAATATAAAGACAGAAAAAAAATCCACTGATGACTTTCTGAAAGAGGTCACAAAAGCAAAAATCCCAGAAATATCACAGCCAAAATCCAGAGCACCCCATCAAGGGAAAAAAATACTGCAAGCATCCAGAAAGAACCAATTCAAACATCAAGGAACTGCCTTCAGGATCATAAAAACCTGGCACCTTCTACTATAAATAAGATGAGATCTTAGAATATAATATTCCAAAAACGGCAAAGGAAATAGACTTCAGCAAAGTTAAGTACAATCCAACAGGGGGAAAAAATGAACTTTTAATAGAATAATTGCTTTCAAGTATTTCTAATGAAAAAAGCAAAGCTGAGTAGGAACTTTAAAATACAAACAAAAGCCAGAGAAATCTAGAAAGATAAATCTATTTGAGTAACTGAAAACAACTTTATGATAAGGCAATGCTAACACCCTTACAGGGAAAATTCATAACCTTAAAGCCTTCAAAAGGCATTAAGGGATTTGAATAAGAAAAGAAAAAAGGTCCTAAAAATGGATTGGTTCTGTTAGGAGGGGAAAATAAGGGAAGGTAAAAGGGAAAATATATTATGTAGAAAAGAAAAAGTAATCAATCAATCAGCAAATTTTGTTAAGCTCCTACCATTTGCCAGTCCCTGTTCTAAGCACTGAAGGTACAAAAAGAGGAAAAAGACAATGCCTACCCCCAAGGAGCTCACAATCTCAAAAGGGAGAGAACATGCAAACAAATACACACAAAGTAAGCCACATATAAGATAAGCAAGGAAATAACAGGAGATGGCACTAGAATTGACTGGGGCTGGCAATGGCTTCCTAGATGAAGGTAGGATTTTAGTTGAGACTAACTAAATTTTAGTTGGTCCAAGCCCTTGTTGCCTTCCCTAGGGAGACAGGCTGTACACAACAGAAGATGGAAGGCATATCATGACCAAGATTTCTTGGTCCCTTTTCTCACCTGAGAAGGCTAATTAGAGGCAGTACCAGGAAGCGGTAGGTTTCTAGCAGAGGAAGAAGTCCTTTAGTGCTGATGGAAAACATCAGATAACCCCCTGTCACCCTCCCTCAGGGGACATGCTGTGCCCAGCAGGAAAAAAAAGTGAAAGAACTTGCTATCTTTCCTAATTAGGATGGAATAATTGGGGGGGATGGACATTAGATTCTTGAGTGAGGAACAGCAAGGAGGTCAGTATCACTGGATTATAGAGGAGACTAAGGTATAAAAAGACTGGAAAGGCAGAAATGGGCCAGATTATGAAGGATTTTAAAAGTCAAAATGGGATTTTTTAAAAATTTGATCCTAAGGGTTATAATATAATCAGTATAGAAGTGATAGCCTGGGAAAGAACTATGGGGTCGAGGGAATGAGGTCATAGTGAAGATGAAGAACAGGATTAGGATCATAGGAAAGACAAAGTGGTAAAAGACTATGTTCACATAAATGAATGACAGAATTCATGAACATGAAAGTAGAACATTTTTTGAGCTTTAGCAAGATCAAGAGTATGACTATCTCCGATATGTAAATGAGGTCATAGAGGAGTAGGTTTTGGAATTGAGGAGATCAAAGAACCTAGAAGTAATAGTACTTGTGAGGGTATCAATATTATGCTGAATCCTCCTAGTAGTGGAGGCAGGAATGAAAGTGGAGAGAAAAACTCTAAGTCAGGTACCAAACTCATGTAATAAGTAAAAAAAAAAGGTGTAGGGGGGTAGGGGGTAGGAGAAGTAGGATAGATTAATAGCCATCTGAATCATGACTGGGTGATATATTTGGATATCATGAATCTCAAAAGAGGAGAGGCTGATGAGTCATGGTGGTACAGGGAGAATCCAAACATAGCAATGAGGAACAAAGAGTATTCCAACTACCCCAATAAGAAGCAAGAAAGTGTAGCAGTCAATACTAGAAAAGCTGTCATTTTGTAAACTGCTCTCCTGGCTCTGTGCATTTCACTCTTCAAATACTCTACAAATTATAAAACAGCACCAATCATTAATCAACACCAATGCCCATGTAAGATCAGCAAATCAGCAAGATGACTACACACTATCTTCTTAAGGACATGGACTACCTCATTTTGTTTCTAAATTCCCCAATAAGACTGAGGTAACAACTGAAACTGTGATTTCAGTGGCATAAAGAACTATCAGGTAATTAAACTCTCTATACCAATGAGGATCATCACCATCTCTGAAACTGACAATTTTAGAAAATTGCCTCCTGCACTGAGATATTAAGGGATTTGCCAAAGGTCAAAAAAATTGTATCAGAAGTAACACTGGAACTGAGGTCTTCCTGGTCTGGAGGTCAGTTCCCTATCCAATATATAACTATAACTCTAGCCTAGCATATAACAAGCCCTTAATAAATGGTTGTTGACTTGAATTCTCAATCAAGAAACATTTATCAAGTGACTACTATGTGTCAAGAATTATGGTAATACAAAGCCTACAGTAAAAAGCAGTCCCTGTCCTCAATGAACTTGCTTTCTAGCTGGGGAACAACCAATACATATATGCCACATGAGCAAAAATAAATTCCTTATCTCTTTAGGGACTTTTGGTCCATCAACAGGTTCTTTGGCCTTCTGGTTTTCTTTCTTTTTTTGTTTTAAATTGGCTTCAAAACCTACTTACAGTTTCTCTTTTTGTCAGATTCATAACAACTCCAGGGATAAACTATTAATTGGAGAACTGATATTAACATAGCCATAGTGTTCTCATTTGCATATTTCCAACAGAAGTTAGTTCAACCTCATCCCAACTCTAAGACAGAAAGTATTCAAATTTCAAAGTTTTCAATACAAGAGTCAAACCTCCTGGTGAAGGAAGTGAAAAAACCAGAGAGTGAATAATCTTATTTAGGGAGAAATGGAGTAACTTGTTCTAGATAAGAGTGAAACTGGGATTACAGATGTCTGAAAACCATGGCTGAGCATTTAATTCTCTAACTGTAGAAAACAAACTGCAAGACACAGCCTTCCCAAAGAGTATTTGCAAAGCCCTGAAAGGATAGGGGAAAAGGGAAAGAAACCTTGGCTTGATGCCCAAGAAAAAATACACATCAAACCAACTAGTTCTGAAGCAAAATACTAATTTTAAAGGGCTCTCAGTGGTATAAGATTCATGCTTTCCATTTATTTTAAATACAAACATACACATACACACTTCTGTTGCGAAGTGCACTGCAGCACAAAATAGTAACTTTTTAAACAACTACAGCAGTTATTATAATAAGCACTATCTTTCGAAAATCAGCACATAAGTTATAATCACAGACTAAAGGATTTTCTCCCTGGGGCCAAAAGTTTTTATCTGCTGAAGGGACATTTATTTTTAATTACAGTGTTAAAGTATACTTTTGTTATGCTTTAAAAAAAAAAAAAAGGACTAGGTCTCCCTATCTAACCCAGGATGGAACTGATAGGGCTATTCATAGGCCCATCCCACTACTGACAGGATTAGGAGCTTTGACCTGTTTCTTTTTAGGCCTTGGCAAGATTCACTCCTCTGTAGGCAACCCAGTAGCCACCCATTCCTTGAGGCTTACAATATTGAGCTTGACTTAGTACTTACTCAATTGCAGCCCAGAATTCCCCAGCTCGATAGATCTGCCAGCCTCAGCCTATCCAGTAGCTAGGAAAGATAATGCAAGTGCATTGTGCATTACCACATCCAGTTTATTGCTATTTCTTTAAAATCAATTTTTTTTATTACATCCCTTTGCCATCACTCACTACCCAATTCAGTTTCCTAAGGCCCCACTAGCAGATAGTAGGAACCTGATGGACTGAAAAAGCAGCCTTTTCCAAGACTGCTACAATATCTTGCTTCTCTCTTTCTTCTAAAATTCTAGAAATAATAACATACATTTATTTCTCAGTTCCCTTCCATCTAATCTGGCTTCCATATACACCAATCTACTGAAACTGCTTTCTATGAAATGACTAAATTTCTCATTCTTTTTTCAGAATCAGACTGATGCTGGAAGACAGCAGAATAAAGATACAAACTCTCCTTACAAAATAAGGCAAGTACAAAAATGTCAGAAAAAGCAGCCTACTTTACTGGTTCATCATCCATGATGCCTCCTTACTATGGCTTTACCCTCAAAGTTCTGTGATGGGTCCTGTTCTAGTCTCTCTCTACAATCTGTCATCTGATGACATCATCAGCTCCAGTAGCTTTAATTATAATCTCTGTGCAGATGAGTGACAAAATTATATATCCAATTCTATTCTGTCTCCTGAGTACAGATTCCAAATCACCAAAAACTTGTTAATCAGGACCCATTTTCTTTCCTCCCCAAATCCAAACCTCAACTGAACTTCTTTATTGCTGGTGTGCATGCCATGGTCCTTTCAATCTAACAGATTTGTGACCTTGGCATTACCCTCAACTCCTCATTTTAAGGCACCCTACATATCTAGTAAGTTGCCAGATCTTGCTCTTTCTACACTCCCAACACTATTCACATCTATCCCCTTCTTACTCTTCAAATAAGTACCACATTAAGTCAGGTGCTCATCAGTTCTCACCTGGACTACTGCAAAGGCCTCCCTATTGATGGCCCTAACTCAAGTTTCTCCACTCTAACTCATTCTCCAAAGACCTGCCAAAATGATATTTACTAAATGCAGATCTAACCATTTCACACTCCTATTCCATAAACTCCAGGATCTCCCTAGTGCCATTAGGATAGAATATAAACTCTTTTTACTTTCCAAGCCCTTTACAACCTTACTTCAACCTATCTTTCTAGCTTAAAGCCTTATTATACATTCTTATTCTTATTATTATTATTATTAAAAATAATAGCTAGGACTTATATAAAGCTTTAAGGTTTGCAAAGCATGTGTATTATCTCATCCAATTCTCACAACTATCCTAGAAAGCGCTATGATTATCCCCATTTTACAATGAGGAAACTGAGGTTGACAGAGCTTAAGTAACCTGACCAGGTCACACAGCTAGTAAACACCTGAAATGAGATTTGAATCTGACCTCTTTCTGCCTCCATGTTCAATGTTCTATCACACATTCTATGGTTCAGTCAGCTAGCAATTATTAAGCATCTACAAAAGCAGTCCCAGGCCTTCCCTCCACTCCTTACCTGATTACACAGAATTACATTTTCCCTTCTTTGTGTCTTTGCACTGGCTTCCCTCAGAATCCCTCACTTCTCTAAAGACTCAACTCGGATCAAATAATACATTCTGTTCAAAATCCTTTACTGATATACCCAACTTCTAGAGCAGTGGTTCTCAACCTGTGGGTCACGACCCCTTTGGGGGTCGAACGACCCTTTCACAGGGGTCAGAGAGGTCACCTAAGACCATGGGAAAACACGTATTTCCGATGATCTTAAGAACTGAGACACCACTCCTCTATCTGGCTCCAGGTGGGTCCGCCCACAAGCAGATATTCCCACATCCGAGTATCAAAGGATTGCGGCATTAGGAAGGTTGAGAACCACTGTTTTAGAGCATTCTCTCCCTCGCTACCTTGTAACTAACTGTCTATATTCATTTTTAAATAATTTTGTATATATTGTTTCAGCTAACTGAATGTAAGCTCCTTAAAAGCAGGACCTATTTCCTTTTTTTTTTTTTTTTGCCTTTATATTCTTATGGCCTAGCACAGTACTCAACGGCAAAAATAAATGTTTTTCATTATTTGAGAGTAATGGTCAAAAGAGCAAGCAATATGAAATGGTGATTCATACTTTCAGATACAATCCTCTTTTTATTCTATTGGATACAACTTAAGAAATTATCACTTTTTAAAGTTGAGAATACAAATTAAGTTTAAAAAGATAAAACTGGACAAATTAGCCAAATATTTCAACATGGATCAAATATCTTAGATACCACTGACAAAATAGTAACATCACGTCAAAAGACATAAAACAAATAAGGAGATTCAATTATTTCACTGTAAATTAAAACAATGTCAAAACTAACTTGTTTGAAAAGTAAACAATTTATCAGCACTTAAGCAAAAAACTAAGCCTGGAAAATACATATCATGGATTGATTTTATAAAACAAGTAACATAGCCCAATTAAAAATAAGCACATGAAAATTTTGGACTCTGACAGTACTGTTCTTCTCAAGAATCTCAAAAACCCTATAGATTAAATCGTTAATCCTTTCAACTTTCCTGTGAAACAAGTGGCATGTGGATACAAGAGCCCTGATCTCAACAGAATTAAAAAATGAAACTAAATGAAGTGCTGATTCTGACTAGCAGAAAAAGGCCTAGAAAAGTTCAGATTAGTTCCACAAAAATACGCTGACTTATCTCTATGTGTGTGAAATTCTGTGTTTCAAAGCACTTTTATAATATACAAAAGAAATTATGTACAGGAATATGGCCTAGCATTTAATACTCAAGGGACTAATCCTGGCTTTCCATTTTCAAATTATCAAACATTTATAAAGTATTGCCTACATGCAGGACACTGTTCTAGATCCTGAAGTCAAAAAGATAAAAAACAAGACAGTTATTCCCCTCAAAAAACATGCAACCTAATGATATTCTAAAACATCCTAAATCCCTGGTGGCAGTATGGAAAAATGATTCCATTAATGGCCACAAAACACAAGAGCCCCAGTAAAAGGGTAGCAGGAATATTGGCAAGGAAGGCCAATCAAGCCATTTGATCAATGAAATAAGAAAATGAATTTCTTTAATTATCCAAAGGCTATGAACCTTCCAAAAGATGTAGCACAACGAGAATCCTAATTCACAAAAGAAACAGTGAATGTTAACAAGAATCAATTCTTGGATGTGAAATTGTAAGACTCCTTTTCTAGCTAATATGCAGACAGGATTTTTCCTTCTACCCTTCTCTCCATCTCCTCTCCTTCCTGCCTTGCCTGTCTTTTAAGATTAAGCAAAAAGAATAAAAAAAGAGGGAGCAGAAAAAAATGAGATAAAAAATTACCATCATTTCTTTAAATTATAAAATTGATATCCGGTTATTTTTTTAAATGCTTTCATTCAATAAAAATCTGGGCCATTTTAATTTAACCAAAGTTAGAATTTAGATAATTATGTAAGATTTCTGCCCTTTGAAATCATGGGAAGCAGAAAAACATATTTAAAATCTGTTTACATTTCCTTCTTCCTGTTTACATTTCCTTCTTCCTGTAACTACTATCAGTAATAATAGGTTTGTTATATGTTTCAAAAAAAGATAGTTATGTTGACAAAAGTTTAAGAAATATGTTCCTGAGGGAATATATGAAACCAATAGCATGCTGCCAATAGAAGTGGGGAAAAAAATGCTTGGAAAAATTATTTTGGAATTCCTAAGTAATATTAATTCATTCTTAACAAATATCTTTATTAGGTGACTGAAACAATGCCCGAAAGGGTTTTATCCAATCAAATAGCACCTATTTCTTTTTTTCATCCTCAACCTCTTGACCTCTTAACTACATTTGACCACTCCCTGCTTCAAGATATCAGGATATACTTTCTCTCTTTCTTTGGTTTCAGTGAAACTGCTCTCTCCTGATTTTCTTAACACTCTTGGGTAGCTGTTTCCTTCACATGCTCCTCCTCCTCTTCCCTATCTTCGCAGAGGATATTCCTCAAAGTTTGTTCTCTTTTTCTGTGGCTAACCCTAACCCTGGCTCCTCACCACCAGACCTACATCTCAAGATGTCTATGGGCTACCACCTCAAGCTTAAAATGTTAACCAATAAGCTCATTTTCTTTCAAATCAGTTATGAAGCCCTCAAGATTTTTTTTAAGTTCATAGAATTGACCCTCTCAGTGTGTTTAAAAGAAAAATGATCTATTCATCTCATTAAACCACTTGGCTGGCTCTTGCTTCACACTTCTTAGAGGTGTTGTTGCTTTAGTGTTCTTCACAGCATATGTGTGAGATAATATAAAGTAAACTGTGGAAGAAAAACATTAAAAGTGTAAAAATATGGTTAATAAATTTCAGCATTTTTCTATTATAAAGCAGAAATATCACAAAAAATCAAAATCCATGTGGCTATCTCAACACAAGTTTGAGAAAGTGTTTTATTTACCCTAGCATTCCTAAATCGTCTTTATTCATGAAGATGTGTGATTTGAAGGGTCTCCTGCGCTTTTTTTTTGTGGTTGTTCTAGTTTAGATTTTATGTGATTCTAATATAAAAGCAGACATTGGGTATGCAGGAATCATGCCTTACTTGAGCGAAATTTCTTCATTCTTTGCAGCCTCCAGGCTTAGCAAACATTTCATAAGCATAATTTTGTTCTTGGACTTTACTTTTTTTTTTTTAGGGATTAAAAAATAAAGAGCTAAATGGGATCCCAGCTTACATCAGGTCATAGAATGTATTAAAGAATATGGCTGTTATTTTCAATTTGTGGTAAATAGAAACAGGAACACACATTAGGATGCTGATATAAAAGATGCAATATTATGAACCCTTCATAGTATTTCTCAGTTAAAGAAAAACAAGAAAGCAAATTTTCTAGGCTCTCATTGTTTGAGTATAAATTTGCAGTAAACAATGTTACCAATCTCCTGAGCCTCTCCATCTGCAGGCCTCTCTGGCTATAAAAACCAGAAGTCATGTCAAAAGACCAATGGTCTACAAAATGTTCCCAATGAAAGATAATATACACCCTTCCCAAAAAGCCACAGGGAATGCCATGTTTGTTTGTTTGATTTATTAAAGTTTGATAGCCATTGTATTTAAGGAAAATTCCAAAATAGATCAACTTTATAGATCAAATTTCATTCAATGACAGCTATATTTCAGTTATCATAGCATATATATGACAATTGTTTTGGTCTAAATCTGTGATTTTATCAGTGGGAGGGAACTTTCCATATAGGAAATCCCTCCACTCATTTAGATTGGCAACTCATCCCAAACTTGCTTAGTGTGTTGATTGGGGCACTTGAAAGGCTAAAAGACCTGTCCATTATCACAGTCTTCCTGACTACAAGGCTGTCCTTCTATCTACTATCTTATGCTGCCTCTACTGAATGGCATATCTGGGGAAATTCATAATGACTTGAACTTTTAGAACAAGAAGGGAAAAATTTTTATCTGCTAAGGGACTTTATTGTATGGAGACACAAGGCAAATAATGCTAGAAGAGAATTTAATAGCTAAGATTTATAAAGTGCTTACCATGTGCCATGCACTATGCTATGATCATATGATCCTCATAACAACCCTGGGAGCTAGGTACTTTTCTTATCCCTATTTTACATTTGAGGAAACTTAGGCAAACAGAGGTTAAGTGACTTGCCCAGGGGCACAGGTATTAAGTGTCTGAGGTCACATATGAACTCTGATCATCCTGATTCCAGACTTGGCCCTCTTTCCACTGTACCACCTAACTGCCTCAATTTGAAGAGCATGCAAAAGGTATACTGCTCAAACATTTCTCCCAGATCCAAATTCTTAACAAAAGTTATTCCTTTTATTTAAATATTCCTTTCTCTATTTAAACCACCTCCCAGGATGCAAATACTCTAGGGTATTATAGTCCCTTGATATCAAGTATGAATTAATTCATGAGATCATTTTCATCCATGACAGAAAGAAATTAGCAGTATTTGAGGGCCTAACAGCAAAAGCCAAGAAAGGAGGAGATATGCAACAAAGGTTGACTACCCTAGAAGTTAGTCTATAGCTATCACTAGAAGAAAGAAAAGTTTAACATCACATATAATTAGTAATATATTTATACATAATTGCCCAAGTTCACTCAGGGATGGGGAACCTATGACTTCAAGGCCTCACATGGCCCTCTTGATCTTTAAGTTTGGCCCTTTAACTGAATTTGGAGTCAAAGGGCTGCACTTGAGGACCTAGAGGGCCACATGTGACCTCAACACTGCAGGTTCCTTACCCCTGCAAGGAGCAATTTAATAACAAGCATCAAAAGGAAATCTTTGTTTTCTATTTTTAAAAGTTCTTACTGTAACCGGAACAGGTTTTTTAAATTTTAATTGATTTATTTGCTTTTAGTTGACAAAATTCAGTTCCACAGTGCTTTGAGTTTCAAATTTTTTCCGCTCCCTCTACCCCCCCACCCATGGCAGCATGCAATCAAATATAGGATCTGCAAATACTTTCACACTGGACATTAGTCTGGTTGTATAGAAGGGTTATTACCAATGGAGTCAACAATGGGAAAGAAGAAACAAAACCAAACACAGAAAAGAACGACAGCATGTATAGAACTAGAAAAAAATTGTGACAAAATTCATTTGGAAGAACAAAAGTCCAGAATATCAAGGGAATTAATGAAAAGAAATGCTAGGGAAGGTGGCCTAGCCATACCAGATTTTAACCTGTATAAAGCAACAGTCGTCAAAACTACTTGGTACTGGCTGAAGAATAGAGTAGTGGATCAATGGAATAGATTGGGTACAAAAGACTCAGTAGTCAACAATTATAGTAATATACTGTTTGATAAACCCAAAGACCCCAGTTTTGGGGATAAGAACTCATCATGTGACAAAAACTGTTGGGAAAATTGGAATATAATATGGCAGAAACAGGGCACAGACCATCACCTAATGCCATACACCAAAATCAAGTCTAAACGGGAGCATGATCTAGGTATAACAGCTGACACTATAAGTAATCTGGGGAAGCAAAGAATAGTTTACTTGTCAGATTTATGGTGTAAGGAAGACTTTATGACCTAGAAAGAGCTAGAGAGCAAAATGCAAAATGGATAATCTTGATTACATTAAATTGAAAAGTTTCTGTACAAACAAAGCCAATGTAACCAAGATTAAGAAGGAAATGGGAAATTGGGAAAGAATTTTTACAACCAGTGTCTCTGATAAAGGCCTCATTTCTAAAATATACAGGAACAGGTTTGAATGGGCAGTCATAATTCTCCAAAAGTAATAGAACTAGATAACATTTAGTGAAATATGTAGGCATGCATATATGCATAGTTTTCCCCTACATATATATATATATATATACACACACACACACACACACACATACCACTACTCTAATTTAAAAAAAAAACATAACAGAAGTCAAAGTGAATAGTATTTAATACTATGTCATTTCTTCTTTCCTAAAACTTTTTCACTCTTTCATTTCAAGACATTTTAAGAACTGGCTTTTTCAGGTTCTGCACATCTCTCTCTCCACTTCTCTCTCTATACCACAAATGTACATTCACAGGAAATGTATAGGGGGAAGTGACTTTAGAAGTCATTTAGTGCAAATGTCTCACGCTACAGCTGAGAAAACTGACACCAAGAGTGACTAGGGAAGGGGAAGGAAATAAGCATTTATATATTGCCTACTCTGTGTCAGGTACTTATAAGAGCTAAATGCTTTATGAATATTGGGGCAGATAGGAAGCAAAGTGGATAAAGCATCGGACCTGGAATCAGGAAGACCGAAGTACAAACTTGGCCCCTGAAATTTATTGACTGTGTGACCCTGTGCAAGTCACTTAACCCTGTTTCCCTTAATCCACTGTCGAAGGAAATGACAAGTCACTCCTGTATCTTTGCCAAGAAAATCCCAGAGTCACTGAGAGTCAAACATGGGGGCGGGTAAATGAATAAGCATTTATATACGTGCTAATATGCACAAGACACTATGCTAAAAGCCTTTTTATAAATACTACCTTATTTGATCCTCACAACAACCCTGAGAGGTAAGTGCTATTATTCTTCCCATTTTACAGTTAAGGAAATTGAGATAAACAGAGGCTAAGTGATTTGTCCAAGAACACACAGTTACTAAATGTCTGAGGTCACATTCGAACTCATATCTTTCTGGCTCCAGATCCAGTGTTCTATCTATTAGACAACACAGCTTCCTCGAAGTTAACTGACTTGCCAAAGGTGACACAGGTAATAAGTGCAGAGCCAAGATAAAAGCCAGGTCTCTCAATACTAAATCCAGTTCTTACTATACTTTTCTAAGGTATATGTTTAATCTTTTCTAATCTCATCCCACTTCTTTTTCTAAACTCTAGGCCAGGCTGGCGCAACATACAGCCCTCAGACTACTTGCAGCCTGCCAAAGGACTTCAGGCAGCCTGAGAAAAATGTAGAGAAGGTAAAAGAAAGTATAAGTGTGAAGAGTGCTTTGTCCATGCCCTGATTAACCTGCCTTCTACTAGTTATTATTGTGCCCATCATATAACTTGTACTGTTGATGGAAGATCTTTCTTGCCCATTAACAGGCTGATGTGACCTGCTTTGAGCCTGAGTCACATAGAAGCCTGAGTCACATGGAACCTGTGATAGGAGGAGCTTGCCCAAAATGTAGAGCAGGAACTGGTGGAGCAGGAAGTGGGAGACTGAGAAGGAGCTGAGAGAGAGGAGGAATAGAGTCAGAGCAGCTAGTGTGGGTGCAGGAGCTTGTTTGTGGGGAGGCCTGATGGAGGGAAGGCTTGAGGACAGTGGTGCTGCCTACAGTGGTAATGGGTACCAACTTCTTTATTACCATGGTGGATTTGACTTTGTAGTACATGAATAAATATCTTGGTTTTATCTTTGAGTAAGAGTCTGTTATATCTTATGATTCAAACCTGGAAATATTTCTCCATATTCATAGCAGCTGCTGTAAGTATGACATTGGTGATATACCACTTCACATTTTCTCCTGTTTTCATGTGACCTGCGACAAGCAACCATCATGAGTCTCTAGTATGAAAGAAGTGATTTCATGATAAATAAAAGTCTTAAATAGTAAGTGTAATTAATTGATATTAATTGAAATTACTCTTGTTTAATAATATTTTTTGCAAATAGTTTAATCACTAGATATATCTTTACTTCGAAAGTGAGCCACTAAAAACCTATCTGCAGTCCAAAGAAGTTTAGCCTATTTTAATTTTGGCCCCCATCTACTGCCAAGTTGTGCAGGTCTACTCTAAGCCTTTGGGAAAGGGCCATCTCCAGTCATCCTGATCTTTATCTTGCCACTGGACCTAGATGGCTCTGGAGGAGAAAGTGAGACTAGTGACTGTACACAGCCCTCTCTTACTTAAATCCTATTCACTTGCATGTCATGGCATCACCTCCCTGATGTCTTGGTCCTCTTCAAGAACTATGAATAAACAACAACAACATTTCCATAGCTTCAGCCGTTACTTTGAAGCAGATAATTCCAAAGTACAAAGTCCCCCTCCCAACCTCTCTTCCAGGTTCCAGAGTCACATTTCCAATTGCCTACTAGCTATCTTCATTTGGGTGTCCCACTTGTTGTCTCCAGCTCAACACATATAAAAGCATGCATACATCAAAACACTTATTTACAAAACCAACTTCTCTAGCATTTTTATTTCTATCAATGGCACCATCCCATATTCTTAGTCACAGGTTCTGACTCAAGGATATGATGACCGCATAATTTTCCCACCCTCACAAAGAAACAGTAACCAAATGGATTCTTCCCCTACAACACTTCTTTCACTCATCCACTCTTCTCCAATTTCACTGATGACTCTTTAGTTTAGATTCCCATCTCTTACTTAAACAACTGAAAGTCTCCTGACTGCTTCTCCTACCTCCAATCTCTCCTCACTTCCAATCTATCCTATAAACTTCTATCAAAGTAATCCTCCCTCAAGAACAGGTCTGATCATAACAAACTCTTGCTTAAAATTTCTCAATACTTCCTCTCTGGGCACAGACTAGTCTAAACTTGTCATCCAGTCAATCATCCAATAAGTTCTCATTGAGTGCCTATTGTATATCAGGTATTGTACAGACCACTGAGTATGTAAGACCCAAAAAAAAAAAGGGTGAAAACAGTCCTTTCTATCAAGGAACTTTCATCCCAGGAAACATGAAGAAGAGGAAAGGAGAAGGAGTAGCAAGATAGCTGACATTTTTATAGCATTTTGAGATTTGTAAAACACTACCAATTTTACCTCATTTGACTCTTTACAACCTTGTGGGGTACAAGGAAAGCGAGGTTCAATAAGATTAAAGAACTCGCCCACAATCACAGTATATAACAGAGACAGGATTCAAGCCCAGTTCTTCACTGGATGAAATCCCAGGGCTCTTTTCCACTACACCACAGTGACTTGTCACAGTCATTTTTTTGTAAGAATGATCTTTTCTCAAAGAAAATCACTTAAGGTAACTTTTAAGTGAAAAAAGAAAAAAACAGAATGGTACAAATGTGGGAGCAAAAGTACAGTACCATGGAAAGAATACTCTCTGGAGTCGGAGAAGTCAAGTTCAAATCTTCCCTCTCACGATTATTACATGAATGACCTTGGCAAGTTACTTAACAACCCCCAGCCTCAGTTTCTTCAACTATAAAATGAAGGAGTTGACCTAGCCACTAAGGTCCATCACAAATCTTAAGCTATGATCCACTAAGAAAGTGTCTGGTACACAGAAGGCACTTCAACAATGCTTGCTGACTTGACAACAACAAAAAGATCACAGTCTTTTGGAGAAGTTATCCTGCCAGAGAATAATTTCACATCTCAATAAGGACTATATCTCATCATCATCCTTTGCTATCAGACAACAATCCATTCACAAACAACTGTCCAACTGATCACTGTAAAACACAAAATTCCTCAATGGCTCCCTTCTGCCAGGAGGATAAAATACAAAATCCTTAGTATGACATTTAAAGCCCTCAACAATCTAGTTCCCAACTACCCTTCTAGTTTTATTTCATTTCATATACTATTTACTCTGGTCAAAATGATCAACCTAATACTATTCATTGTATACAGCCCCCTATTTCTATTCTCTAATTGCTGTGCCTTTTCATAAATGGTCCTTCGTGGCTGGAATGAATTCTCTCCTAATCTTTGCCTCATGGAATAATCCCAAGCTTCCTTCAAAGCACAATTCAGGCACCAGCTCCTACATGAATCCTATCTTGATGCCTCCCCTTTCTACTCCAAGTGTATGTCTGCTAATACACATATGTATCTAGTGTATCTTGTATATTATGTGATACAGATGCTCTATGCAGTATACTAATCTTCTTCCTTCCTCTGCTCCTTAGGAAAACAAACTAAAATTGTCAGCTTTGGAGTAGGCAAAAGGAAACGATGCTTTGCCTATTCCAAGATAGTATGCCACAAACACCTAAGAAAAGACTCCTTCATTCCCAAGTAAGTAGAATAATAGAACCCAGGGCATATAGTCATACTTACAAAGAATGTACTCATTCCTTGGGTGATGGCATAAGGACTTAACTAACAAACTAAAGTTATTTCCCTTGACACTGACACTAAACCTCTTCGGGTCAGCAGCACTTGAGACAGCACAAATAATAGCATTATTTTCACCTGCTCTTCCACAGCCATCACAACCACCAGTCTAAAGCCTTCAGAATCTAACCCTAAAGAACCTAGGATGAAGGACTCTTTACACCCAGCTAGCTTTGATCCAATGGAGCTTTGTTCTCAAAGAAATGTTATATAGGGCCCAACTGTACTGAATTTCTGGTCTTAGTATTTTATAAGGAATAAGTATAAAGAATAAAAGCATTCTGACTTCTAATCTTTAAGTATATACATCCACTAAGCTAGATAAGTTAAGATGGCTATGGTTTTCAGAATCTCACTGCTCCATTAATCAATAAGTTGAATAACACATAGTAATTCAGCTACTATGTGTCACACACTGAGCTAAGTTCTAAAGATACAAAAACGATAAAACAATTCAACTCCTCAACGAGCTTACAATAAAGACTGTCAGTACAATGAAAAAATAACTAAAACTTTATTCAAAACTTGAGTCAAAAAGTTTTCTTTCCCAAAAAGAAAGTCTCTCAAGTTCTTATTCAGCATACATGTTAAAAGTCCATTATCAGGTACAATTGAAATCACACTCCAATTCTCCTCACACTGCTATAAGCAGTTATATTTACAAGTACTAAAAATGGACATATGATTTTCATATATTACAAAGTTCATAGTCTGGGAAATAAAAAGCTGAACCCTTAACTACATGGTCTATTTTAAAATAAAGCAGGAACTAAAACTTTTACTTTGAATGACATATTTCGAAAAAGATCGTGTTCTTAAAGATACAACTCCAAAATGTAGTATGCATTATCTTCCAAGATTAGTTCATTCCTTCGAAATGCATGAGTTTTCAAGTTAGGATCATCAGTATACCTAACAGTTTTAAGTAAGATTTTAAGGCCTGAAAAATTAGTGTACTCTCAACAAATTACTCATATCACATAAGTGAGATCAGGACCATTATGGTAACTTCCTAACAATTTTTAAGGGATTAGGCTACAAAGAATGATAAAAAATAAACAATCATTTAATTTAAGGAAATCTCTTTTATGATTAAAAGAATAAAAGAAAATTCATAATCTTCCATTCACCTTGATACAAAAATGTTTTATTAGTCCAATACATAAAATAAAGAAATGCAATAATTTTACAGCAGAAGGAACATACTCCTGTAGTAGTCTATAGGTTGATACTGTACAGTGATGACCTAAAACACTACCAATAGCTTTCTAGGTCATCACTCTACCTCCAAATTCTCTAGATTCTCTACTAGGACATGTTAAGCACCTACTTATATGCAGTTATATGCACAGTACTATTCTAGGTACTGAGGATACAATACAAAATCAAAATAGTTCCTGACCTGGGAGTTGGAAGACAGAGTTTATTTTGTCTGAATAACGGAGAAGACTGAAGGGTTTGGGCGGTGAGGGTAGAAAAGGGGGGAAAGAGAGTAAGGCATAATGTAGATGTAAGAAGATTACGAAGTAGGAAGTCAGGTTATGAAAGCCTTTGAGATTTCATATTTGATTCTGCAAGTGATATGGAGCCATTAGACGTTAGGGAAAGTGGAGTGGCTAGAGAGGACGAGTTGAGGTGGTCAGACATTCATTTTAGAAAGATCAAAATAAGAGGTTTGTGAAGAATGGACTAGAGTCGGGGGAGAAATCTGAGGCAAGTAAACTCCAAAAGTATTGAAATAGCAAAGCTATGAGATCATGAGAGTCCGTAGCAGTATCAGAAGGCAGTGGGGCATATATCAAAGATGTTATGAAGATGAAACCTACAGGACTTGGCAACAGGTTGGATACTGAGGGTGCAAAAGGGAGAAAAGATGAGCATGATACCTAGGTAACAAGGCTGGGGGATTGAGAGGATAGTGGGACCATCAACAATAATAGGGAAATGAGGAATAAGGTAGGGACTGCAGTGGGACGAGGGAACAAAGATAAATAAGGAGGAACCTAAGTTTAAAAAGTCTTTGGGATAGAAAGTTCAAGATGTCTAAAAAGGGAGTTAAGAGATGTGGAAATGGTTTTAAAGGGAGAGACTAGAGCTAGACAGATCTGAGGTGTGTGTGTGTGTGTGTGCGTGTGTGTGTGTGTGTGTGTGTGTGTGTGTGTGTGTGTGTGTGTGTGTGTGTGTGTGTGTGTGAAATCTACACAGATAACTGAAACTATAATAGCTGATGAGATCACCAACTCAAATCAAGGAAGAGTTGAGGTCCCAGGATAGAGCCTTGGGAGACGCTCACTGTTAGCAGATATGACCTGGAAGAAGATGTAGAAAAGGAGCTGTCAAGTAGGTAGAAAGAGAATCAAGAAAACGATGTCATAAAAACCTAGAAAAGAGAGTATCAAGGAGAACAGCATCAATGACAATGTCAAATAGGAGCGGAAAGAAGAAGAGTTCATGAGCAAGTAAGAGACAGGATCACAGAATATAAAACAGACTTTTTCAATGACCTGAAACTAAGAAGGTTTTGCACAAACCAATTCAGTTAAAATTGGAAGGGAAACAATTAAGAAAAAAACCCTTTCAGAAAATTTCTGATAAGGGTTTCATGTCTAAGATATATAAGAAACATTCCTATATATGATAATAACAGCTATTCCCTAGTAGATAAACGCCCAAAGGATATGAACAAGCAATTTGCAGAGGAAAAAAATTCAAGCTATCAACAAATATATGAAAAAAACTACTCTGAATCACTAATAATTAGAGAAATATAAATCAAAATGACTCTGAAGTCCAATCTCAAACCCATCGGATTAGCAAAAAAAGAAAATGACAAATGTTGGAGGGGGGATGGTAAATAAAATGTGCACACCGTCTCCACACTGGGGGAGCTGTGAATTGCTCCAGGTATTCTGGAAAGCATTTTAGAACTATGTCACAAAAGCCACCGCACTGTGAATACTCACCGTATCGATACCTGTAATAGGTTTATATTGCCCAGTGGCCAAAGGATCCTTATGTACAATAAATACTTGTAACAGTTTTTTCTATAATAAAGATTTAGAAACTAAGCAAGTACCCATCAGTTATATAAGTTATATAACAAATTATGGTATATTAATCTAATGGAATATTACTGAACCACTAGACCTGAAAAAAGAGATATTCCAGAGAAACGTGAGAGGTCATGTATGACCTGATACAGCCTAAAGTCAACTGTCTAGAAAAAAAATGGGCTACCTTACAATGTATTGTTTCCCACCACTGAAGATCTTCAAAAAATTTGTAACATTATTCAGAATTCCTAGAAAAGTATATCGTAAACCATATTACTTAATGACATTGATCAGAAAATAATAAAGTAAACATAAGAACAGAAGTCCAAAAATAGAATAGGCTTTCTTAGGATAGAGGCCATATTCTATCATAAATGGCTTTACATGAAGATTAGATGACCACCTGAAGATGTTGTGGAGAAGATTCTTACTTCAGATATTAGACCATATGACTCCTAACATGCTATTTTTAACTCTGGGATTCCATGACCTTGAATCATATCTTAACTGGGGACAGAAATCTGATTGATAATCTTTCCTGTTTGGGGATACTAAACTGTAGCTTAATAAGAAAACATATATCACAAACAGATGTTAGTCAATAAAACTACCAAAATAATCCATTTTCCTTCCTGATTTAATAATGACAGTTCAGCAAAATTAATAAGTGATGCTTACTTGATTGTCTGTCCAGGAAAGAACACATGCATTAGCATATATTTATAGATTATCTTTCCAAGACTAGTTCTCAAGTACAGCTAGCCAAGTAGAGTGGTTTGTGCTGCCACAATTAGAAATGGCATTCTCTTCCCCAACAAAGCTAAAACCCTGCAATGGAAGCAATCAGTATCGAAAACAAAACACCTATCAAGTACAGCATATCAACTGACACTCAAAAATCTTACTACACTCAATTGCCATACCTTTCTCATTTTCCTCACCCCCACAGAGAACTCATTCCACTGCTCTCAAAACAGAACCCGATTACAAATCAATGAGTTCTTTCAGGCTAAAACTAATTGCTAAACATGAGACAAGATTCCATTCTATATGCCAAATAAACTTATGTGATACTAAACAAAGTTCTTTTTTGTTAACTGGAATAATTTTTTTCTTAAAACATAGTAATTAGTATTTCAGCAGCAGAATATAGTAGGGAAAGTGGTACATTTAGAGTCCAGAGATCTTAATTCAAACCATGTGCCATTTTCTCATTTGTAAAACTGGGACTAATCATTAAATCAATTGCCCAGCATTTATTAAGCACTACATGTAAGTCATAGTGCTAAATGCTGAGGATACAAAGAAAAAACAAATAAGCACCCTGAATACAAGAATTCTTTCATTCTTGTTTTAGTTTTCCCCAGCACCCAAGTCAGTATATGGTACATAGTATGTATTTATAACTAATGGCTAACTGACATACCATCTACCCTCAGAGGTTTGCTGTGAGGGAAAAAAAAAAAACCTGTTTGTAAACATTGTGTTATATAATTGTGAGTCATCATTATTATTTAATGCTTAGGAAAAATGCAATAGAGGGTAGGTTTATCCTAAAAATTATATATTCAGTCTTACATAATCAGAAAGCTGGAATACTATGGCCAGTATGTGCGTGCATGTGCGTGCATGTGTGTGTGTGTGTGTGTGTGTACGTGTACAACCGTGTGTGTGTGTGTGTGTGTGTGTGTGTGTGTGTGTGTGTGTGTGTACGTGTACAACCTCACCTCTTCCAAGGTGAAGCAACTATAATCATTTGTTCTAACATTCATCTTTCATTTAGGGGCTTGGAGGAAGTCTGCCAAGTTGATTGGTGTTTATTTATATAAGGCAAATAAATATAAAAGATCTAAAGAGTATAAAAGGCATTAAAAACTTGCTTTTGATGACTTTTTTTTTATTTTAAGGACTTGGTCTCAAGAGATTTTGGAGAGTTAAAGAGTATACAGATTTACTTACTCTATGATTGGCACAGTTCTTAAAAGAATGTCAGCAGGGAGAAAAGACAGTTCTGAGAGCTCCAGATCAAAGGATGCAGAGGAAAAGACAATATAAATATTGAACCAGGCCTCAGGAGACAGCATTGTTTAGCAAGTTCTTGCTAAGTGCTTTAGAACACATAGGCATAACCTACTTATAATAGGCTTAAATCCCTACACAAATTTTAAATTAAGTGTCATAGTAAAGGGGAAACTTTTGTCCTATAGCAATAATAAAGTACTTAGATTTAAATGGATTAAGACAAGAGATATGAAAATTTGTGCAGATTGGTGAATCATTTTAATGAGATATATACAATAGTTCACAATATACTTAAATCCTTGCTCAATTAGGCCCACAAAATTAAGAACAGAAATCTAAAAAAAGAATTATCAGGAAAGAAACTAATCCTTTTATTACACAACAGCAAGGAATTGTATTGTATTTCCAGAAAAAAGAATCTGAGCAAAGCATACATGAAGAATGTCATACAAGTAGACAGGCTCTATGCTAGAGTAGTGTCCACATTTGGTAAAAAAAAAAAAAAATAAGGACTCAACTCAAATTAGAGTGATCCTCTATTTATGGAAAGACAAGGAGAAGAGTCCAACAAGATGAAACCTCATGAAATCTACATCCAAGGAAAAGTAACCCATCAAATGATAGACACAACTAGAACAGAGTTACAAAATAATGGCCCATTTTACTAATACTCAATTAAAATGCTTATTGCAAAGACCACCAGAATATAGCTATTACAATAATGATAACATCAAAGCTTATGGTAAAAGCATTAGATCTGGATTCTAGTCCCAAGTCACCACACTTACTAACCATGTGACCATGTGACCAAATAGTCATTGAACCTCTGTGAGTTAGACATTCCTCATTTATAATACAGGGACAAAAATGCTCATTTTACCTATAATACAAAGTTTTTTTAATAAAAAGTTTAGAAAAATGAAATAGGCCAATTATATATGTTTTGGTTACTACACAGATTATTATAAAGGAGGAAACATTCCTCTACTCCCTCTGAAATGACTCAAGGCTTTCCTGAAATAAAGTAACAGATTAAGTATGAAGCAAACATTAAAAAAAAACATAGGATAGGAATAATCTGAACAGATTTTAGAGTGGTGGAATCCATTAGGAGACAGAGCGTGGCAGATTCCCAGCCCAGGAAAGCACCCACATAGGTCTAGGCAGGGGGAGCACGAAGCACAGACCTGAGAGCAGAAAACAGCAGAGCGAGAGCTAGCTCCAGCCACCCCAAGGATGATTTGCAGACATCTCCCCATTGGATAGAGAATCAGTCAAGAGGTAGGTAAGAGAAAGCACAGGGCCCTCTGCAGCAACTTCTTCTCCTGGGGCTATCAGTCCTCAGCCTGGATGTCTAAAAATCACCGACCTGAACCTCCAAAGCCAAGATGGCAGAGTAAACCCTAGCTGCTCTAATTCCCCTCCCTGGCTCTGAAAACCAAGAGATTAATGCCCTACCCACTCGAAAATCCTTAAACAGTACAAACAGCCTCAGGCTTGGGAGTTCTAGAGGAAGGGTGTGACTGAAGCTGTGCCAAGACTGAACTGAAGGGCAGGAGGACTCCCAATAAGCCCCTCCTGAGCTGACCAACCGGAGATCCCGAAGCCCAAGAGGTGGAGCCAGCAAGGGCTAACAACAAAAGCCCAGGTGTGACTTAGCAATCAAGGGAGAATCTGCAGACACCAGCTCTGACAGCCACCAGCCACATGCAGAGCCTGCCAGAGTTGTAGCCCAGCAGCACAGAGCCATAAACCTGAAGTGGCCAGACCACCCCTCCCCCACACATTACTTTGTGAGCCTTAGGATAACCCAGGGGAAACACTGAAAGTCCTGGCCTTGGCCTCAGTCTAGACACCCAGAGGCTACAACAAAGTCAACAAAAGAAACAGAAATCCACTCTAAAAGTCAGGACATAAGCAATCACAATGGGCAAGAAGGAAACTGAAATAAAGAACAATAAATGAGACACAATCCTATCACAGAGAACAAGAATAACCAAATTCAGACCCTATACTCACGCCTGAGACCACAGACAGAAATATGAACAGGTCTCAAGCCCAAAAAGCATTCTTGGCAGAGCTCAAGAAAGATTTTAAAAGCCAAATTAGAAAGGTAGAAGATAAACTTAAATCTACATTGACTGTACTGGAAAAAAAAATCTCACTGAAGAAAACAAATCCTTAAAAAATAAAAGTTGTGAACTGGGGCGGGAGGCTCAAAATCTAACTGGAGAACATACCTCCCTTTAAAAGGACGTTCAAAAACTGAGGAAAATAATTCACTAAAAACGAGAATCAGTCAAATCAAAACTAAGGACTCTATGATGCATCAAGAGTCAGTCAAACAAAACATAAAGACTGAAAAATTAGAAGAAAATGTAAAATATCTCACTGAAAAACAACTGACCTGGAGAACAGATCCAGGAAAGATGCCCTAAGAATTATTGATCTACCAGAAAGTCATGATGAAAAAAACAGCCTGGAAAACATCCTCCAAGAGAATGCCAAAGAAAACTGTCCTGAGGTCCTAGAATCACAGGGTAAAATAATTATCGCAAGAATTCACTGGACTCCTCCTCAAAAAGATTTCAAATTTAAAAGTTCAAGAAATATAGTAGCCAAATTCCAGAATTACAAGGTCAAGGAGAAAATACTGCAAGCAGCCAGAAAGAAACAAATTCAAATATCATGGAACTACAGTCAGGATTACACAGAACCTGGCAGCTTCCACATTAAAAGATAGGAGGGATTGGAATTTGATATTTTCTAAGGCAAAAAAGCTTGGACTGCAACCAAGGATCAACTACCTGGCAAAACTGAGCATAATCTTTCAGGCAAGGAGATGGTCATTTAATGAAATAAGGGACTTACAGACTTTCCTGATGAAAAAGCCAGAGCTCAATGGAAAATCTGATCTCCAATTACAAAACTCAAGAATGACATAAAAAGGTAAACAAGGAAAACATACACACAGACACGCACATAACTTCTGATTAAATAAAAGTAACTGTTTACATCCCTATGAGAATCTGATACCTGTCAATATTGAAATTTATATAATTATTGTGACATTCAAAAGGGACATACATAGATAGAGGGTGAGGGTATAAATGAACTAAGCTGATGATTTTAAAAAATCTTATTAAGGGGAACAAAGGGAGTGTAATGGGAGAAAGGGAAAGGATGAGGCAGACAAGGGTAAATTACGCCACACAAAGAGGCATAAAAACATACTATAGGAGAGGGAAAGAAGGGAGGGAAATGAACTTTATTCTCATTGGTTCTGGTTCAAGGACGGATCAATATAATCAGATTCTTAAAAAGACACAAAAACTCAATATAATAGAGGGAAAGGAGGGAGGGAGAGGAGCATCGTATAAAATTTACTCGCATTGGTTTGGGTTCCAGGAAGGAATAACATACTCCGTTAAGTATAAAAGTCTATTGTGCCCTACAGGCTGTAGGACGGGTAAGGGGGGAAAAAGGGGAAATGGTCACAAGAGAGGGAAATAGTAGTAAGGAGAATGGGTAGGTAAAGGGGAACCACAGAGAGGGAATACTGAGGGAGGTGGTGGTCAAAAGGAAAACTCTTAAGGAGGGGAAGGGAAAAGGAAGAAATAAAAACATAAGCAGGGGAGGGAATAGGATGGAGGGAAAAACACAAATAGTAATCATAACTGAATGTGAATAGGATGATAAAACGAAAGCAGGTAGCAGAATGAATTAAAAACCACAATCCTACAATATGCTGTTTCCAAGAAACACACTTAAAACAAGGGGATATGCACAGGGTAAAGGTAAAAGGCTGGAGTAGAATACATTATGGTTCAGCTAAAGTTAAAAAAAAAAAGCAGGGTTAGTAATCCTTATCTCAGATGAAGCAAAAGCAAAAATAGATCTAATTAAAAGAGATGAGGAAGGAAGCTATATCCTGCTAGAAGACACAATCAAGAATGAAGCAATATCATTACTTAATATATATGCACTAAACAGTATAGCATCCAAATTCCTAGAGAAGAAGTTAAGGGAATTAGAAGAAGAAACAGACTGCAAAACTATACTAGTGGGGGACCTCAATTTCCCCTCTCTGAACTTGATAAATTTAACCTCAAAATAAACAAGAAAGAAGTTAAGGAGGCAAAGAGAATTTTAGAGAGGCTAGATATGATAGATCTCTGGAGAAAAATGAATGGGGATAAAAAAGAATATACCTTCTTCTCAGCAGCACATGGTACATACACAAAAGTTGACCATGTACTAGGGCATAAAAACCTCACAATTCAGTGCAGAAAAGCAGAAATATTAAATGCATCATTCTCAGATCATGATGCAATAAAAATCACATGCAACAAAGGGCCATGACAGACAAAGACATACTAAAAATTAATTGGAAACTGAATAATTTAATCCTAAAGAATGAGGGGGTCAAACAAGAAATTACAGAAACAATCATTAACTTCATTCAAGAGAATGGCAATAATGAGACAACATACCAAAATATTTGGGATGCAGCAAAAGCAGTTCTTAGGGGAAGTTTTATATCCCTGAAGGCATACATGAATAAAATAGAGGAAATGGAGGTCAATAAATTGGGTATGCAACTGAAAAAGCTGGAAAAAGAACACGTTGAAAATCCCTAGTTAAATACTAAATTAGAAATAATGAAAACCAAAGGGGAGATTAATAAAACTGAAATTAAGAAAACTATTGAATTAATAAAACTAACAGCCAGTTTTATGGAGGGAAAAAAAAAAACAATAGAAGTGATAGACCTTTAGCCAATATGATAAAAAAAAAAAAAGAAGAAGAAGAAGAAAACCAAATTACGAGTATCAAAACTGAAAACGGTGAATCTACCACCAATAAAGAGGAAATTAAAACAATTAGGAATTATTTTGCCCAATTGCATGCACATAAATTTGACAATCTTAGTGAAATGGATGAATATTTACAAAAATATAAATTGCCTAGATTAACAGAAGACGAAGTAAAGTGATTCAATAACCCCATCTCAGAAAAAGAAATTGAACAAGCCATTAACGAACTCCCTTGGAAAAAATCTCCAGGGCCAGATGGATTTACTAGCGAATTCTATCAAACATTTAAAGAACAATTGACTCCAATACTCTACAAACTATTTGAGAAAATTGGAGGAGTCCTACCAAATTCTTTTTATGACATAAATATGGTACTGATATCTAAATCAGGAAGAGACAAAAAGGAGAAAAAGTATAGACCAATTTCCCTCATGAATATAGATGTAAAAATTTTAAATATTAGCAAAAAGACTACAGCAACTTATCACAAGAATAATATACTTTGATCAGGTAGAATTTATTGCAGGAATGCAAAGATGGTGCAATATTAGGAAAACTATCAGTACAACTGACCATATCAACAACAAAACTAGCAGAAAGCATATGATCATCTCAATAGATGCAGAAGAGGCTTTGACAAAATACAACACCCATTCCTATTAAAAACACTAGACAGTATAGGAATAAATGGAGTCTTCCTTAAAATAATAAGTAGCATTTATCTAAAACCATCAGCAAGTATTATATGTAATGGGAATAAGCTAGAAGCATTTCCAATAAGATCAGGGATGAAACAAGGATGTCCACTACCACCCCTCTTATTCAATTTGGTATTAGAAATGTTAACAGCAACAATAAGAAAAAGAAATCAAAGGAATCAAATTAGGCAAAGAAGAGACTAAGCTATCACTCTCTGCAGATGATATGATGATATACTTAGAGAATCCTAAAGAATCAAGCAAAAAACTAGTTGAGACAATAAACTTGGCAAAGTTGCATAATATAAAATAAACCCACATAAATCTTTGGCATTACTTTGTATTTCTAACAAAACCCAACAGCAGGAGATAGAAAGAGAAATCACATTTAAAGTTACTGCAGAGGGGGCGGAGCCAAGATAGCAGCGCAGCAGCAGCAACATATCGCAGCTCTCACATAGCCACCCCAAAACACCCATAAAATAGGACTCTAAACCAATCCTAGAACTCCAAAACGCACACAAAGATACTCCCCACTAAAGTCAGCTCAGCTACAAGGAACCATATCAGCACTGTGAAGCCAAACCAGCCTGGCCTGAAACCAGGGCTGTGCCCCAGGGGCGGCTGGACGGGGGAAGCAGAGGAGCTTCAGGTGAGCAGATTAGCAGCAGCTGTGAATGGGAATTGTGAAAGGGGGAGATAAGCAGTTAAGCCAGAAGGCCTCCAGAGTGGAAAAGCGTAAGGCAGAGGTTTTGCACCAGCCTCGGCGTTGCAGCTTCCCGCCTGTGGCCTGCAGGCAGCAGGGGGACTGAGTGATTGAACTCAGGCCAGGGCTCTTGAGATGAGCAGACTGGATCCAGATCGCTGTCTTGGGCCTCGGTCTTGGAGTCCTCGCTATCCAGTCAGCCAGAAGTATATAGGAAGAGTTTCCAGCTTCTCCCTAAGAGCTACAGCAGCCGGGAGGACCCCAGAAATTTGGGACAGAGCTTTCCCTTCTGGAAGCAGAGCCCCACAGAGATTAAAAAAAAAATCACGGTCTGAAGAACCATGAGTAAGAATAAGCATAAGAAGCAAAGAACAGCTCCCAAACCCCTGATACCTTCTTTGGGGTAAAGAAAGATCAGGGGAGAGAGAGGGAGGAGGAGAGTGCAGCCAGGGCACCCCCACCAGGAGCCTCCAAT
>CM053582.1:171461987-171513135 GCA_028627135.1 Pseudochirops cupreus
ACATAGGAGAGAATAGACTGGGGGAGGGGGGAAACACTGGGATGGCTGTTTTGGGGTGGTGGGCGGGGGAAAGACGGGGAGAAAATATGTAACTCAAAAAAAATTTAATAAAATAAATTTAAAATTTAAAGAAAAAAAGAAAAAAAAATAAAGTTACTGCAGACATTATAAAATATTTGGGAATCTATCTGCCAAAACAAACCCAGGACCTTTACAAACACAACTACAAAACACTTTTCACACAAATAAAGTCAGATGTAACTAACTGGAAAAACATCAGTTGCTCATGGCTGGGTCTAGCTAATATAATAAAAATGATAATTTTACCTAAATTAAATTACATATTTAGTGCCATACCAATCAATCCACCAAAAAATTACTTTACAGAGTTGGAAAAAAATAATAACACAATTCATTTGGAAGAACAAATGGTCCAGAATATCAAGGGAATTAAGGAAAAGAAATGCTAGGAAAGGTGACCTAGCCATACCAGTTTTTAATCTGTATTATAAAGCAGCAGTCATCAAAACTACTTGGTATTGGCTGAGGAACAGAGTAGTAGATTAATGGAATAGAGCAGGTACACGAGATTCAGCAGTCAATGACTACAGTAATCTACTATGATAAACCCAAAGACCCCAATTTTGGGAATAAGAACTCACTATCTGACAAAAACTGCTGGGAAAACTGGAATACAGCATGGCAGAAATTGGGCATAGATCAATATCTAACACCATATGCCAAAATCAAGTCTAAATGGGTACATAATCTAGATATAAAGGCTGGTACTCTAAGCAATCTGGGAAAGCAAGAAATCGTTCACCCGTCAGATTTATGGAGTAGGGAAGACTTTATGACCAAACAAGAGTTAGAGAGCATTACAGAATGCAAAATGGATAATTTTTATTATATTAAATTGAAAAGTTTCTGTACAAAGCTAATGTAACCAAGATTAAGAAGGAAGTGGAAAATTGGGAAAGAATTTTTACAAGCAATGTCTCTGATAAAGGCCTCATTTCTAAAACAGACAGAGAACTGAGTCAAATCTATAAGAATACAAGTCATTCCCCAATGGATAAATGGCCAAAGGATATGAACAGGCAGTTTTCAGAGGAAGAAATCAAAGATATCTACAAACATATGAAAAATGCTCTAAATTACTACTGATTAGAGAAATACAAATCAAAACAATTCTTGAGATACCACATCTCACAGGTCAGATTGACTAGTATGACAAAACAGGAAAATGATAAATGCTGGAGTGGATGTAGAAAAATTGGAACACTAATGCATTGTTGGCAGAGTTGTGAACTGATTCAACCATTCTGGAAAGCAATCTGGAACTATGCCCAAAGGGCTAAAAATAACTGCACACCCTTTGACCCAGCAATACCACTTCTAGGGTTGTATCCCTAAAAGATCATAGAAATGGGAAGAAGTCCCATATGTACAAAAACATATAGCAGCTCTTTTTGTGGTGGCAAAGAATTGGAAATCAAAGGGATTCGCATCAATTGGAGAATACTACTGTCCTATAAGAAACGAGGAGCAGGCAGATTTCATAATAACCTGGAGAGATTCATACAAAGTGATGTTCAGTGAGAAGAGCAGAACCAGGAGAAATTTGTACACAATTACAGACACAACAAACGTGTGACAACCAACTTCGATAGACTGGGCTCTTCTCAGCAATGCAAGGTTATAAGACAACTCCAAAAGACTCATGATGGAAAGAGATGTCCACATCCAGAGATAGAACTATGGAGCTCGAATGCAGATTGAAGCAAACTACCTGCTCTCTGTCTTTTTCTTCTTTTGTTTCCTCTTTCCCATTGTTATAATATTTCTTTACAACCTGACTAATGTTTAAGGTGAAGATATTTACACATCTGATATTTTACTGCATGTCACCATGGTGGGGGGGAGAGGGAAGGGAGAAAATTTGAAATTCAAGAGAATGTGGAACTGAATCTTGTAAACTAAAAGCAAATAAATTAATTTAAAAAAATAAGTAATCCATAGACTTTACCAGATTGCCAAAAGGGTCTCGTGACATTAAAAAAGTTAATAATCCCTGCTTTAGAATCTGGAGACTGGTTCAGGAGAGTTAAAAATTTAACCAGAAATTCAGGCCATGAATAAACTTTGGCACTTTTATTCTTTGTTATAGCTCATGACCGCATATGCAGCAGATTTTCTCAGAGTCTAATTAAGTCCATAAAGATCAGACCCCTCTCTCTTTGATAGTAAACCTAAAGCTACTATGGGATGGATTGTCAAACTACACTTCTACCTGCCCTTTCTCCCTCTACCCAGTCAACCAATTAAGTCTAGTGTTCAGGAATCCCAAAGTAGAGATGTCGGAGAAGCTCATTTGATAAGCTACTAACATCCCTCCCCCCAATTGTTCTGGACACAGACTGGGAGATTTGCAGTACCCCTGTCTCTGTGCCCCCTGAGGTCTGTTCTGGATATAAAGAGTACCTAGCAATAAATACCAACAAAATCTGGTTGCAAAAGAAAGACACAGGAGAGCGCGTATCTAAGTTCTTCCCTCCCGGTGAAACCTAAGTTCTGAAGCTTACACGTAGATATAAATATACTTGCAGTAGGACACACCCGTACATTTCAAAGTGCTTAGCACTTTACGAGGAGACAGCATGGTGTAGCAGAAAGAACACTGGCATACAGTCAAGAGGGGTTCAGATCGAATCCTGCCTCTTACAGCTACGTCACCTTGACATGTCATTTAACCCTATTCAGGCCTCAGTTTTCTCATCTACCAAATAAGGGTGGTGTCTGAAGTCTCTTCCAGTTCTAAGATTAGACCAACACCTTACACCATGTACATTACACAATATATTCTAAATGGATGTGTGACCTTAGTATTAAAAATCATTATTATAATGAAATTAGAAGAGAAGCAGATTACAGACTTCTCACAGCTAGGGTTGAAAGATGCATTCTTAACCAAACAAGGACAAACACAAAAGATAAAATAGATCACTTTGATTACACAAAACTGCAAAGCTTCTATACAGACAAAATTAATATAAAAAAAAAAACAAAACAACTTTGAAACACATTTCTTTGATAAAGGTCTGGTATCCAAGACACATAAACATTTAACAGATACAGATATTACAATAACCATGCCCCAATAGATAAAATGGTCAATGACAGGAATAAAGAGTTCTCAAAAGAATCGCACGGTATTGACAGTCAAATGAAAGACTGCTCCAAATCATTAATAATAAGAAAATTGCAAATCAAAACAACCTTGCAGATTTACTTTACAACCTGAAAACCGGCAAAGATCACAAAAGATGGCAATAGTCAATGCTGGAAGAGTTGCAGAATGATGGGAACAGTAGTGAGTTGTTGGTGGAGCTATGGATTGGTTTAATCACTTCAGAAAGCAATTTGCAATTATGCAAATAAAATGAGAAACATGTCTATACCTTTTGGTCACGAGATTCTATAGGCTTTTATCACAAGAAAGCCATGTATAAGAAGAAAGATCCCATACACACAAAAATATTTATAGCAGAACTTCTTGGGATAATAAAGAACTGGAAACAAAGATGTCCATCAACAGCCAAATGGCTAAACAAATTATGTTACATTAAAATAATGGAATATTACTATGCTATGAGAAATTATAAATGTGATAAATAGACAGAAGCATGGAAAAATCTAGATGAACTGATGCAGAGTGAAGTCAAGAAGGTAAACAATATATATAAAGACAATGGAAATGGACAGAACCACCCCCACCCTACCCCACACACACATCTCAGATCAAAAGCAAATACTGTAAAATTACAAAGAACAAGTATGGCTCAAAAGAAAAGATATAAGAAGATGCACCGCCCGACTCACCACTTTGCAGAGGTGGGAGACCACAAGTGTTGCACTTTGCACATATTTTCAAACTTTTTCAATGCACTGATCAGTTAGGCTAATTTTTTGCTTTTTTGAATTAAAAAAATACCCATAATACCGTATAGATCTCTGGGTGAGGACAGAAGGAGATTTACTGAGGAAAACTATGATGATACATAAAACAAGACATATAAAAAAACTTATTCAAAAAAAAAACCCTGAAAAATAAGGTAAGTTTATGTCTACTAGAGGAAAAAAAGGTATGGCCTCACTGCAGTTTACATACCTCTCATTCGACCCATCTACTTTATAAACTAAATTAAACCCAGAGAGTTAAAGAAACTTGCTTTGAGGTCACACAATTAATTAATTAAGAAGATCAAGAAGTAAAATTCACAGCTTGACTCCCTGACTACTGTTCCTCTATATCAAGCTACTTAAAATTACAAACATTTCAAGCAACTTCCTAGCTAGCTGCTTCTCACTTGTTAGAATAGATAACTTCCATTCCAGGTCATTTCTAATACCACAGTAATACTTTCTGAAATTAGATTTGTCATTATCTCTTGAAAAAATCTGTTTACCTCTAAAACATCTCTCCCAAAAAAGGGAAAATGGTCCTATTTATTTCAATCGTTGGGAATCTCTGGGGCCCCACCTTGTGATGAATAGCAATTTCTGATTGCTCTTCCTCCTCCCCCAACCCAGGACAATCCCTGGGAAACTGCTCTCACCAGCAGTTGCTAACTGCCCCCCAAAAGACTCCTGAACACCTCAGCAGTTTCTAATTAGCCATGTTCCTGGACAGAAATAATTACAAGGACATCTATATAACACTCCCTCCTGCAGTTTGGCTATTCTTTGTATTCCAGTTATTCTTCCTCCTTCTGGTTCCCAAAACTAAACCCTATAAGAATTCCCTCTTTCTTCCCTCCCCAAATATATCCCCTGTGAGTAAGATAGTGAATTATTCTCGATTGCAATTCTTTGACTCTGGATAAATGCCTCACTATATTCACTGATCACCCAGTAGGTCTCAGTTTTTATCCAGGTGCACGTTAAGTATACAAATAGTAATAAAAATTTACTATGAACTTGTGATTCATCTTCAATTGGCTCTCCTAATTTTCTTCTTCAGAAGCAAGTCAAACACATAGCATGCTTTCAATGTATCTAAAAACTGAACCAATGTGAGTATCCTATCCAAAAGCACAGTGCACAACACTTTCATACCCCATGATGTACAACTCTAATTCATGTCCTCCCATAAATCTTGCATGTCTACCTGATATTTAGGGGGCCTTCTACTAGATCTAACTAAATTTTGTCCCTCATCCAGTTCTCTGTTGAGAAGAGGAACGTAATAAATGTCCATTTAATGAACATCATGAAGTCAAGAACCAAGGATGAGGGAGATAGGCAATGGAATATAATTGGGTTTTCTATATAAAGTTTGCTGGTTCATGCTGAGACTTGAGCCAGGGCCTTGCTTTTTCTAGCACCACTCCTCCCCTAGTTAAAGAGAATTACTTTTTCCAAATTCAGTTTTACCATCAAATCCCCTATTGAACCTAAAAAAATACTGCTCTCTTTCTACTCATACAAGAAAGATCCTTTTTAGCACATAAATTCTCTAATTTGTGGGGAAGAGGGAAGAATATCAAAGAGTATTTTAGTTTTGAGTACTGAAGAATTAAATTCACAGCAATTCTGAGGTTTTCATCTATGAAAGTCTGATAACCAAGGATTTGCTTCAAATTGCCTTTTTTTTTTAATGTGGCCTATAGCAGGGCTTCTTAAATTTTTTCCACTCTCAACCTCTTCAGGGCTTCTTAAATTGTGGGTCACAACCTCATATAGGGCAACCTATAGTTTAAGAAGCACTGAAGAGAATCTGTCTAGATAAACAAAAAGGGATTGATTACCAAAAAGAAATCTACCGCTGAAGAACCTTTGCAGTCAGAGCAATGTATTAGAAGCACAGCTGTGCAACAGTGGAAAAAATGTTGGCTCTTAAGTCAGATTTGAATCCTAACTCTCCTACTTACTACTCGTGTGACCTTGGGCAAGAAATGATTTCTATGGGCCACAAGTTTTTCATCTATAAAATGGAGGAATTACTGATTATGAGGGAATAGAAAGAATAGATTATGGGGACAGAAAGAAGAGGTGAAATTGTAGATCCCTGAAGAACTCAGAATTGTCACAATTCTATGGGAACTGTTTCCTACTTTGAGGTCTTAGAATTAAGTCATGTAACAAATAGCCCTGTCCTGGCTTTATTAAAATGTAACAGAATATCACTCAGTTTTCAATCAATGCCAAATAAAAATCAGAAGACTCTTTGCCCCAACAGTATGTCTATCACCTTTATCATAACATCCACCAGGCAGGCTAAAAGAGGAAAGCAAAACAAAAACAACAACAATCTTCTGGAATAAAGCTGCTCATAAGAAGATTGGTGATCTGCTAATCACGTAGTTGTGTGTGTGTGTGTGTGTGTTTGCACGCACACTTGTGTGCACGTGCACATGTGTTGGCCTGTGGCACAAAGTTCCTTGCAATGAAAAGGAGACATTCTACTAAAACACTGATTTGGGACTTCAATGCTTCCCTTGGTCCTAGAATCACTGTAAATGTACCACAATGACTGCTTCTGAGATATAGGAACCACAGAACTGGATCCTCTGGAGACAAATAATCCTTAAATCACAACAAAAAGAAGTGAGTGATGCCCAGTGAAGTAACTGAGGCAACATAGTTATCCTAATCTATTTAACCTCTCTGCAATTTAAGTAAAGGTCCCAAAACCTACCTCTTCTTTTTAATATAGGTGACCAGCTCCTCAGATCAGTACTAACAAGAGGGCTGAAAAAGTGTAGTATAATCAGCAGCATGTAATGGGTAAATAGGAACATTCACAACTTTTCTAAAAGAAATAGGAAAAAAAGAATGTCCCACTGGAAAACTTGACTTAATAAGTATGAGAAGCACTTTTTTTAATTTACTTTTTTAGGAAGGAGAGACAAGAATTAGGAAGGAGAGAATTAAGAGAAGGAGAGTGAAAAAGAGATGAAAGGAAGAAGCAAACAATAAAGAACAAAAGGGACAGAAAGGAAGGAAAAAGAAAAGGCTATTATCTCATCTTCCTCTCTTCCATCCTTTGAGAAATGTCCCTCATCTCAAATTTTCCATTTACCTGTAAGAATTAAATCTGTTTACAATGATTGGCCCCCTCTACAATGCAAAATGGGATAAAATCTGCCTTTGCATACATCACATTTCATCCATGAACTACCAATGTTTCAAGAACCAAGCACGGTATACTCTGATCGACTAAACAGTTATTACAATGTCTTCACTGTATTTTAAGTCAGGAGTTTTTCTTCCCTATTTACACAAGCTAGATTCAATCCGCTTCTACACTGATAGGGAACAAACCAATTGATTTTATTTCCATTCTTGTAGGGTCAAAATCCTAATATCCCAGTTACACTGTGACTACATTTTCATTTGTGAATGAAGACAGGTAAAAACACTATACTTTACATCTCTGAGAAGGTTAAGATACCAGAAACAGATCCATGCCCTAACAGCTAGGCCTGGAGTCAAGAAAACCTGTGTCAATCAGCCTCAGATACTTACTAGTTATGTGACCCTGGGCAAGTCACTTATTCTCTGTTTGCCTGTTTCCTCATCTGTGAGATGGGGATAACAATAGAACTTATCTCCCAGGCTTGCTGGGAGAATCAAATGGGGTAACAATTGTAAAGCACATAGCACAGTTTCTAGTACACAATAAGCACTTTGTAAATGTTAACTATTTATTATCATTAACAAAAAAAAAATTTAAATGAGGGATTCTCTAATAACCTCTAAGCCACCAAGGAGAATTACATTGATAAAGCATTTAGTAAGGACCTTCTATGTGTCTGCACTATGCTAAACATTGAAGATTACAAATATATGTAAACAAGAAAACCCCTGCCCTCAAAGATAATATAGAATGATAAAGCAAAGATTTATCATTTTGGCTCACTTTGTTCAAATACATTTGGAAACAATGACTATAGCTTCTCATCTGAGATTATGTTAGGACAAACCACTATGAATTTTCCCAAAGAAAGCTATCATTAGACACTAAACAAACTGAAACACTGACAACTACAATATGCAAGATCCTTAGCATTACTAAAGAGTATTGGCCCGTATTGACAAAATAACTGCGCAGATAAAGAAATATTTAAGATAAATAAAACTCTGTATGGAAGTCACCATGAACTTTTATTCCACTCACAGAGTAGGAATAAATTCCTAAAAACAACTGCTACTTTGGAGTTTGAAAAATGTAAGTTTTTTTTAAAAAATTTTAAATACATCAACAAAGATGTTTCCAGTTGACTGATTTTTCATTAATTTACTTTCCTTTCATCTGAGGAAGGCATTCTATTTCCTCCCTCCTATACATATCCTTTTAAAATCTGTATCATAACTAAAGGTATGAACAAAAGACAACATTCCCCAAAAAGGAAAAAGAAAAAGAAAACAATGAACACATTTTGTTTCCAAAAAGTAAGTCTTTAGGTAAGTAAATCATTAACAAATTGAACTGTCTCACATGTGACAAGCAGATATGAAATCCACAAATCTCACCAGAAAAGCAAAAGCAGCCAAATAGCTAATGCAGTAAGCAAGGGATAAGGTCTTTCTTAAATAGTCAGCTCTAAGAATGAGATGTTAAGGGGACAGAGCCAAGATGGCACAGTAAAAGTAGGAACTTGCTTAAGCTCCCTCTCCAACCACCTCCAATACCTACAAAAAAGTGACTCTAAACAAATGTTATAGCTACAGAACCCACAAAGTAACAGAGAGAAACAAATCTCCTGTTGAAGGCAGCCTGGCAGGTGAACAGAAAGGGTATATTGCACCAAGCTGGGAGCTGAGCACAGTCCTGCATGAGTCTTACTGGCCCAGACCCAGGGCAGCCTGAACCAGCAGCACAGACCAGCCAGAGGAGACTTCAGGAGTGAATCACTAGCAGCTGTGGCAGTTTCCAGGCTTATCAACACATAAATACCAAAGAGAAAGTAAAAGGTCAGTAGGGAACTCTGTTGGAACTGAGTGACAGAAGAAGGCAGTCTGGCCCCTGCCCCAGGATGAGGGGTATGGGGCACCACTGCAGCTGCAAGAGTTGCTGCATGGCTGCCTCCAGAGCTCCTGGCCTCCATATCATAGAGGACCAAGTGACCATTCAGAGAGTAATCACTCTTGCTTTGGCCTGCTTGGATCTGGGTCTCAGTCTTGGGTGGTGGTCCTAGGATGAGGAATGCCAGTCTGCCAGAGCTTGTGGTGGCGGTAGAGAAGGTGTCCCCCTCATAGCTCTGACAACTGTGAAAACTCCAGCAATTTGGGACACAGATCTCTCCACTCTGGAAGCAGAGTTCTACCGTGAAAGAGCTCAAAAGTCTAGTAAATGGCTGGCAAGATGAGCAAGCAGAGAAAGTGCAATCAGACTACAGTATCCTTTCTTGGAGACAAAGAAAATCAAAACATAGAACCAGAAGAAGATAACAAAGTCAAAACTTCTGCATCAAAATCTTCAAAGAAAAATAAGAACTGGTTGCAAGCCACAGAGGAGCTCAAGCAGGATTTTGAAAATCAAGCAAGAGAAACAGAGGAAAAATTGGTAGGAGAAATGAGAATGATGGAGGAAAATCACGAAAAGCAAGTCAACAGCCTGACTGGAAAAAATAACACCTTAAAAAATAGACTAACTCAAATGGCAAAAAGAGGTCCAAAGAGCCAATGAGCAGAAGAATGCCTTAAAAAGTCGAACTGGCCAGATGGAAAAGAAATTAAAAAACGCACTGAAGAAAATAATTCTTTCAATATTAGATTGGAACAAATGGAAGGTAATGACCTTATGAGAAATCAAGACACTATAAAATGGATCCAAACAAATAAAAAAATAAAAGGCAATGTGAAATATCTCATTGGAAAAACCACTGACCTGGAAAATAGATCCAGGGGAGATAATTTTAAAATTACTGGACTACCTGAAAGCCATGATCAAAAAGAGAGCCTAGAAATCATGCTTCAAGAAATTCTCAAGGAATTCCTAGATATTCTAGAAACCAAATATTCTAGAACCAGCGGGCAAAATAGAAATGGAAAGAATTCACTGATCACCTCTTGAAAAAGATCCCAAAAAGAAAACTTCTAGGAATATCATAGCCAAATTCCAGAGTTCCCAGGTCAGGGAGAAAATACTACAAACTACCAGAAAGAAACGATTTGAGTATTGTGGAAACACAATCAGGATAATACAAGATCTAGCAGCGTCTATATTAAGGGATCAAAGGGCTTGGAATATGATATTCCAGAGGTCAAAGGAGCTAGCATTAAAACCAAGAATCACCTACCCAGAAAAATTGAGTTTAATGCTTCAGCGGAAAATACGGTCATTCAGTTAAATAGAGGACTTTCAAGTATTCTTGATGAAAAAACCGGAGCTGAACAGAAAATCTGACTTTCAAATACAAGAAGCAAGAGAAGCATGAGAAAGTAAACAGGAAAAAGAAATCATAAGGAACTTATTAAAGTTGAACTATTTCTATTCCTTCATGGAAAAACAATAATTGTAACTCATGAGACTTTTCTCAGTATGAGGATAGCTGAAAGGAATATATATATGTATACATACATATATGTGTATGTATAGAAGGGTGTATGCATATATAAATATATATGTGAGTGTATGCATATGTGGGTACATGTATACATAGACAGATGGCACAGGATGAGTTGAATATGAGGGGATGATATCTAAAAAATAAAAGTAAGAGGTGAGAGAGGAATATATTGGGAAAAGGAGACAGGGAGAGATAGAATAAGGTAAATTATCTCCTATAAAAAAGACAAGAGAAAACTGTTACAATGGAGAGGAAGAGCAGGAAGATGAAAGGCAGTAGGGCAGCTTTACTCTCATTGGAGTTGGCTTAAGGAGGGAATAACATACACACTCAATTGGGTATCTTACCCTATGGGAAAGTAGGGAGGATGGAGATAAGAGGGGGAAAAGATAGAAGGGAGGGCAGATTGGGGGAGAGGGTAGTTAGAAGCAAACACTTTTGAAAAGCAACAGGGTCAAAAGAGAAAACAGAGTAAGTGGGGGGCAGGATAGGATGGAGGGAAATACAGTGTCTTTCACAATATAACTACTATGGAAACGTTTTGCATAACTACACATGGACAAGCTATATTGAATTGCTTGTCTTCCCAGTGGGGGTTGGTGAGGAGGGAAGAAGGGAAAGAAACTGAAAATTAAAGTTTTAAAAACAAACATTTTTTTAAAAAAAAATTTCCATTCAACTGGGAAATAAAATATACAGGCACTGGGGTATAGAAATCCATCTTGCCCTATTAGAAAGTTGGGGGGTGGGGAGGATATAAGAAAGAACAGATTGGGCGAAGGGGTATTCAATAGGCTCACTATTGTGGAGTGGAGGGTAGGGGAAAGATGGAGAAAAAATCTGTAACCCAAAATCTTGTGGAAATGAATGTTGAAAACTAAAAATAAATAAATAAATCAGTGGGAAAAGATACATCTTAAATTAAAAAAAAAAGAATACAATGTTAACAAAACCATATTCTATAACTTACTCTTCCCTTGGTTACTAAATATTAGTTTAAAAGGTCCTCAACAAATGTTTGTCAATAAAAGATAAATGTAACATTGTGCTTAAAGCTCTTAGCACAATGTCTAACATAGTAGATGCTATGGAAATACTATCATTATCGTAAATAGCTGGAATATTTACACATCAAATCTTGGCACTGACTAGTCCGAAATAGACAAGACCTCTGTGAATAATTTGCTGCATTCTTACACCATCATATTAAGGTAGTAGTCCATTTTTAAGATACTATGAGAAATAATTCATGGACTTTCCATTTGAAGAAAACAAAAATGAACACCTCAAGTAAAAATTCCTTTTCAAAATAATTTCTAGTCTAGTTTGGAAGTTGTTCAACTCCAATGAAGATAATATGATAACTCTAAATTTATTTTCTTTTAGTATATAATTGAAAATGCATGTCATATGTGGAGCAGGAGTTCTGAATCTGGGGTCCATGATTTTTTAAAATGTTTTTATAACTATTTCAATGTAATTGAATATTTCAATATAATTTCCCTTGTAATCCTATGTATTTACTTCATCTGTTCGAAAACATCATTCTGAGAAGGGGTTCAGAAGGTTCACTGCGAAAGGCATCCATGACAAAGAAAAGGTTAAAAACCCCTGCTTTTGGAGGTCTAGTATTACTATCCTTAACAAGATGGTTCACTGTGGAAAAGTTCGAGAAGGGGGAAAAAGTACACAATTCCTTCTTAAAACGGAGGTGGAAAAGAAATACCTAGAAGGGGAACCTATAAATAAATCACAGCACAACTGTCAGTCAGTCATTCCATCCGCATAATATAATTTTAGAAATGCCACATCTGTAGAATTTTTTGTAACTTTATTGTTCTTGTCACAACATTGTATTTTGTCTTATGTATATTTGTTTATTTGTATATTGTTCTATTCCCTCTACAAAGATAACATCATTCCTTTACACTTAGTGAAGAATACCATAATCTTCATATACTAAGTAGTCAATAAATGTTTGTCAATAAAATTAAATATCAAATTTTTACTCATAATCACTCCAAATTTCTACTCAAAAATCCAATTTTTTTTAAAAATAAGCTCCCACTATCTACAAAGCACATTATTTCCAAAGAATGTACATTTTTCAAGGCCATGATTTACTGATGGGACATTTTAATGCCATAAGATTGCCCAGAATTCAAACTAAAAGGGGCCTTGGATAAAAACTAGTAAAATCCAATCATTGTAAGAAATTGAAGGCCAAAAGTGACCTTCCCAAGGCCACACAGCTAGTAAGGGACAGGGCCAGAGCTTTAGCTACTGCTAGAATTCAATACTCCCTGTCATTCTGCTCAAGAAACTAAAATAACTTTGAAGAGGGAACGTTAATTTCTAATGAATCTCCTTTTCTTTATCTCGGCGTGAGAGGAGCACAGAATGTTAAAGTTGGAATGTTACAGCGCATCTAGTCCAACCCCATTTTATTGGTACAGTAAAATCTCACAAATTTCTTCAATCTATTTCACAGCACTGCAGAATTCTAGATATGGAAGGGTCCATAGCAGCCATTTAGTCCAATCCACATATCAGAGGAATCCCCATTATAACAAACCTGACAAATAGTACTGAGCCTCTTCCTTGAAGATCTCCAAAGAGGGTAAACCCACAACCTCTCAAAGTAGACCATTCTACTTTGAAACAATTCTAATTTTTAGAAAGCTCCTGATAATGAGCTTTAATTTGCCTCTCTGCCAGTTACACCTTTTACTCCTGTTTCTGCTCTTTAGGGTCTGACAGCACAACCTTAATCCTTCCACATGACAATCTCTCAAATACTTTAAGACAGCTATTTTATTTCCTCTCTATCTTCTTTTCTAGAAACTAAACATTCCCAGTTCTTTCAACCAGTCCTCGTATGGCATGGACTCAAGGACTTTCATCTTTCTGGTTATCTGCCACTCAATACGCCCCAATTCTGAAGAATAAAGTGAGAAATACATTGTCTAAAATAGCTGGTTTTTTAAAAAAACTTACATAGCAGAATATTTTTAAAGAAAAATAGTCTTATTTATTTATATCCTAGTAGCATACGTGGAACTGGCAAGTGTTCAGTACTTCAACTTATTTTATTAATGAGTTAGTATGTCACAGCAGCATTTAAATGCTGTCATGAAAATGCATTTATATGGGTAATTGGTTTACTTGTAAGGTGAACATCTCTGTTCCCAAGTCACAACTTCAAATGTGTTTACACTCTGTTTTCCCAAAGCCATTTTTCTTCGTTGGGTGCAAAAGTAGACTGACCATATGAAATTTGTACACTTGAGGATTTGTGACTTTAGCCATCTGGGTGAACTCATAAAATAGCCCTCTACAACTCAATAGATGGCTATCAATCGTTACTATGGATGTTATTGCTATAACTTACAGCAGAATAGTTTCTATATCTGTCTATTTTCATATAATCCTCCCTAATAATTAAAAATAGCTTTTAATTAGGAAAAGGCAACATGGGAAAACTTGAGCTCAAGTCCTGCCTTTGACATATACATCTGCATAACCCAGGGCAAATCATTTAATTGCTCAGAATGTGAGAAGCAGTTTTCTAAGGCTATAATTTGGCTGTAAGTTACAGAGATGGTAGTGTCAACCTTCACTGGTAGGGAAAGGGAAATTACAGGTATAGTCCCTAAAAATTTAGCATCAGGTTGATCCAAATTAAGAGAGCATTAATCCTAGGTCTACATCAGAAAAAGATCAAAGAAAAGTGGAAAGGACCTAAGTGTACAAAATATTTAAAGGAGCTTTTTCTTTTTAGTGGTGAGAAAGAATTGGAAACTGAGAGGATGTGCATTAACTGGGGAATGGCTGAACAATTTGTAGTACATGTTCGTAATGGAATACTACTGTACTATAGGAAATGACAAGCAGGACAGTTTCAGAAAAAACCTGGGAAGACTTACACAGAGTGATGCAAAGTGAAATAAGTAGAAATAGGAGAACACTGTACACAGTAACAGCAATATTGTAACCATGATCAACTGTGAAACACTTAGCTATTCTGACCAAGACAATGATCCAAGATAATACCAAAAGACCTGTGAAAAAAATACTTACCCACCTCCAAAGAGAGGACTGATAAAGTCTAAGTGCAGATTGAAGCATAATTTTTTTCACTTTCTTTATTTTTCTTGCTTTTTGGGGGCAGCATAACTAATAGGAAAACGTGTTTTGTATGACTTAACATGTATAACTGATAGCTTGCCTTCAGAACAACTGGGAGAGTGACAAGAAAAAAAGACGCGATTTTTAAACTCTAATTTTTTTAAAAATAATGTTAAAAAAATAAATAAATGAATAACTAAAGGGGGAAATAATTAATAGGATACTACTCTATTTGAATTTGGAAAAGTACCCTGAAATACAACTATATTGTCCCCTGATTCAAGTAGGAAATTTGGAGAAAAAGAAGATGGACTTTGTTTCTGCTATAATCTCACAAATGAAGACTAATAGATAGAAACCAAGCCTCTTAGAAGATCTGGAGTCATGTCCTGCCTCTGGCACACCCTGATTGTGACCCTGGGTAAATTGCCTAAACTGCTAGATCTATATTTGTGGACAGAATTTTTTTTTTAAAATCAGGAGTTCCTGATGGCCGTTAAATTATAGGTCTAGAAAGAAAAGGAAAAGCAAATCCATATAAAGAAAAAATATCAGATCTATTTTTGTAAATCCTTAGTTTTAAATGAGTAAATAATGGCCAAATCCTTAAAATAACCTATAGAACTTTCAAAAATAACCTGCCCAGGGTGATGCTTCTGCTTTTGTTGTTTCCTTTAAAGTATATTACGATGAAGGCAAAGATAGTCTAAATGTACTTTTTAGAGTTTAGACTATAAAAAACAAGCTAGTAGGGAACTGAGCAGTCAGCAGAAGCTATAAATATGGAGCAAAAGTAAGAAATGAAGGGAAACTAGTCAAAATATTTTTGAGAATATAATGATCCGGCATATAAGAAAATAAACATTAAACCAAATGTCTTTTGCTTTCCTGTGTGAATTTACATCCTTAGGAATCATCCTCATACAAAGCACAAATAGTTTTCAAAAAACACATACAAAACACAGCTCATTAAGTACTCTAAGTTTTAAGTTGCAAATTAACTGATTCAGAATCGGAAACAAGCTTAAATAATACTGGAGTCAGAAGAAGAATGCAATAAACAGCATATCCTCTTCTGGTAAGGGCTGTGCATGTGTGCATGTGTGTGCGTGTGAGATTGTGATATATTATAGATAGATAGATAATATATCTCACACATACATACATAGACAATGGAATCCATATGGGTCTCTAATGTTTTGTATTATCTACACTACTGCTCCATTCCATTAATAAAGATAATAAGAAGCACAGTAGGTTTTTTCCTAAATACCTGAATAGAAAGGCCATAGTTCCTGATCACCTACTAGGTTCTGATATTCTGAAGTGATGTCCTGAATGTAAAAGACCACAAAGACTGTCCCCAAGGAACTACCAAATCAAGCTTAAAAAACAAAACAAAACATGTATATGAAAGAGTTAGGAACACAGATTTAGAGGGAGAGTAGGTCAAAGAACTCAGGTCAAGAGTTGAGATGAAGTCACCCAAGGTCTCACAGTTAATAATGAGTCAAGAGTTAGGATTTCAATTTAGGTCCTCGAATTCCAAATCTAGTGATCATTCCACCATAAGACATAGACTTTTGAAGTAACAGGAAGTCAGTGTTTGACCTTGTATAATGAAAAATTTCCTAATATAAGAGTTTTCTAAAAATGTAATTTTGTTGTTGTTGTTCAGTCAACTTTTCAGCTGTGTCCAACTCTTCGTCAACCCAATTTGGGGTTTTCTTGGCAAAGAAAACTGGACTGGTTTGCCATTTCCTTCTCCAATTCATTTTACATTGAGGAACCTGAGGCAAACAGGGTTAAGTGACTTGCCAGGGTCACAAAGCTAGTAAGTATATGAGACTCCACTCTATCCACAGAGCCACATAGTTGCCTGGAATGCTTTAAAAGATAGGGAATTCCCTCTAAAGCTCTTCAAGCACAAAGCCCAGATGACAACTTGTTGGAGACTATAAAGAAGATATAAAGGCTGCATTAAGTTCTAGGTAATAAAGAACTTCAAAGCACAGGTGGTGTTTTTATTGCAATTGCCAACAAATGCTGTTGAATCAAATGATTTAGAGGTAAAAGGAAAAAATAAAAAGTGAACAACTCACTAACAAGATCGTATCAGACAACAGGATTTAGATTTCTAGACAGAGTTGTACACATGCAGATTTTGATTCAACGCAAGGAAAATCTTCCTCATAATTGTAATTCTACAAAAGTTGCATGTGCTGCCTCAGGAGGTAGCAAGTTCTTAACCATTTTTATCTGGGGTATTTTGCAAGGATTTTCCGTTTATACAGGGATTGGATTGGATAAGTTCTGTCATCCTTTACTATGCTGAATCTAATAAGTTCTTTCTGAGGTTTTTTAAAAATAATCAATATTTTTCAAAAATTTTGCATATCCCTACTTAGACACTCACCCTCTATCACTTGTTCTAGAAGTTAGACTCTTAAACACTTTGCAACTAAATAATCAAACTAACCAAATCAATGACCAATGACGTATTGACATGCAATTATTTATTGTCCCATGATAGATAGAAGGATTCTCAGGAACTCCATGGGAAAATCTTGGTTATGTATCTCCTTCATTTTTCTATCTCATACTTTCACCTCTCCAACTTTTAAGTAAATATATACATTTTGTTCATTCTGACAATTTAAAAACTTAAGGAAAATCAATTTTAAAACAAAAAGCATAAATAAAATTTTAAAAAATTAAATCAGCAGTCTCATTATTTTATAGTTAAACTACGTAAGTACTGAACAGTACTTGAAACTTTTTTCAACAAGGCCAATAAAAAGCAAAAAGCTGTACTCTGCTAACATGTACATTTCACTACTCTAATGCAAAGTGCAGGACTGATAGCTAATGTGGAAATCCTAAATTCTGCACAACTGCAGTTCAAATTTATTGTTGAGTACACCTTTAGTTCAGTCACCATTCCAAGGTTTTCAAGTAGGCATTTTAAAAAAAACTCTGAAGCAACTCTATAGAAAAGAACAAAAGAATGAAAAATTCAGTTCAAATAGCATCAATTCATGCATTTTAGAGGCAGAAAGAATAAAACCAGGAAGAAAGGCAAAGCTGTTAGTGCTGATGAAAAAAAAACTTAAGGTTTTAATGTTAACATCTTGATCACTAAAATCTTCCTGAATTTAATAAGCATCAAATAAACATTTTAATATAAAAAGGTTTATATAAAAATTGTGAATTTCTATTATATATTTTGTTTTGTATATATGGATAATTTAACAAAGTAAGGAAATTACCAATGAATCCAAGACAGCAGGCAGTAAATCATACATCTGTGAAAAATCAGTTCTTCAAGAAACCATTTAGCCATTCCAAATCTCTCCAAAGTATCCTCAATGATACTTGTGACAGTCTCTCCCTAAAAACCTATTAAAATTCCACAACCTTCATGAAAGCAGATAACTTGCTACAGCACGAATCGTAGTAAACACACACTATTTTATCTCCCTTAATTAATATGGATGTACTTTGGAAAGTTTCATCACAGAAGAATTAACAATTTGTAGTTGATTACATGTTTAGATTCCTTTTTTTTTTCTTTTTGGAGGGCAATTGGGGTTAAGTGACTTGCCCAAAGTCACACGGCTAGTAAGTGTGGCAAGTGTCTGAGGCCGCATTTGAACTCAGGTCCTCCTGACTCCAGGGCCAGTGTTCTATTCACTGTGCCACCTAACCGCCTCCTTTAGATTCCTACCTACAAAAAGCCAGGCATCAGATCCAAAGTCAAGCATTAAGTGATCAGACCTCCTTCAAAAACACAAAATTTCCATTATACTAGTATTCCTAAAGGAAAATCAACTTCAATTTATACTTCCTCCTTTCACGAATGAAATCCACCATAAGCATGAAGTTTGTCCATAATAAGGAACATCAACTATTCTCAACTGCAGAAAGCAGGAGAATACAAACAGCCAGAAAGTCAAATGCCAAGGGACACAAGTTAATCCAAGTGTGAGCAAATCATCTGACATTTCAAATAATGAAATATTTTCCTGCTTCTCACCTCTCAAAATGGCTTTATAGGATGAAAATAAAATATCTTAAGAAATACTGATTTTAAAATCATTAACTAGTGGACTTCAATACAAATCTAAATCAAAAGGCTTTGCTACAAATTTGTATGATTTCAGATTTAATCACTGGGATCATTAAAAGTACTGAATTTGGGATTGATTTTGTTACATACAGAACATTTCTAGGCCCTTATTTAGTAAATAGCATGCTAGAAGAATACATCTGCTGAAAAGTGACCAAAAGTTTCACCTAATTCTCAATGAAACATATAATCAATACTTTGATAATCTCAGATTGAAACAGTCTGCATAAATAAAAGAGAACCTTTATTTCTCAAAACATTTCTACTATAATGAATACTGAAGAATAAACCTACTCAAAGATGCATTTGCCAGAAGAACAAGACATTCACAAATACTTTTAATAAACCTTTACAAAGATATATTCTCTTTCTAAACTGCTGGTTGAATGTTCAATAGCAACAGTCTCATTAAAAGCAAAATTCATAATAAAAAAGGATAACATTATTATACCGTAATGATTTTAATTAGGTGGTGTAGCATGAATTACAATAAAAGGACCTAGGACCAAGAAGCTTGGAGCCACATCAATTAACTTAATGTTCTGATCATGATTTTAGGTGCTTTTAGGTACTTCTGAGACAGCAGTTGAAAACCAGTAAATGTACAGAGATTAAAGTTGTCAAACTTGTACAGCTCCCAAAGTTATAAAAAATAAAATGACTCCTCGCTCTCCGTTAGGATGGATTTATTAATTTTCACAGGCTCGCAAAGTGGGTGATACTGCCCTCTGGGGGGTGCTGGAATGATCCAGGGGGGTAGTAGTAACCTCAGTGACACAAATTTGAAAAAAAAAAAGTTAAAGGGTTAAAGAAAGTAGATTTCCAGGGGGGTGGTAAGTATTTTTTTTTAAAGCCAGTAGGCCAAATAAAGTTGGGAACCTCCGATTCAAATCCTTACTTTTCCAAAGGTTCTGAAATGCAGTCAGTTAATATGCAATAATTTATGAAATGCCTACTAAGTACCCAGAACACAGTAGTGTAAAAGGACAAAGTAACCTCCTTTTGGAAAGAAACTTACCTGTATTGTGGATTCTTTAAGGTCTAATCCAAATACATTATGTCGTTTCACTTTAAAGAAGTCAACATCAAGACCATCTTCATCCTCTTCGTCTACATTTAAACTCTGTACAGAAATCACTTTGTCTTTTGAAGTGTCATTAGGACCTGGAAGAGCTTGAATTTCAAACATTTTGACTTTTTCTATTTTCTCCTCTCTAACCTCATCTTCCTCCACTTCTTTCTCTTCATCTTCATTCTCTTCTTCACCAACAATACTTGCTAGTTTCTCTTTGTCTGTCTCTCCAGGTTTCTTCTCTCCTTTCTGAAGGATGGACATTTTCTCATTGAAATATGCTCTAAATTCCTCCACTTCATCATTGGTGAGAGAAGAAGCAACAGGTCTCTTTCCACTTTTGCTTTCACCATCTGTTTTACTTATCACTGATTCGTTTGTCATCTGTTTCTGTATTCTCTGAAGAAATCTCACCCGTGGTGCCACAGCAAGGCCAAGGGAACTGAATTACAAAAAGAAATAAAAAATCATTAACAATATTTAAAAGCTGAAATACTTTTATTATATACTCACAGAATTTTATACAGAAACAACAGAAGAGTAATTAAATTTGTTAAACTTACTCTAAAAAAGAAATAACCCTATAATTATAGCTAAAAATGATGGCAATATTAGAGATGGTCCAAAATAAAGATTTAACTGATCACGACTATCTCAACATCCACTCTTACATTTATCAATAGGCTGAAGTTTTCTGACAAGGAAAACACAAAAGAAATTAAAAATAAAATTCAAACTAAAGACTGAACGAGTCAAATTTGAGTCAAGATTGAGAAAGTGATTAAATCATGCTTTGTTGATAAGGTTCAATTCAATGATAAACTCTATTCAACAAACTTGCATTGCATTCTATGTACAAAACAGAAATACTTCTAATTCTGATACAAGGCTTAAAGAAAATTACACAATGCAAAAAAAAGTTAAAATGAACAATCAAAGACCAAGATTTCACACCAAATTCAAAAATACATTCTAAATGGATTTATGACCTTAATATTAAAATCAAACCATGAAAACACTGGAAGATAAGTAGATCATATATCTCTTACAACTATGGAAAGGAGATATATTCTTAAACAAACAAGGAATAGAGTCAATTACAAAAAGTTATTTTGATTACATAAAACTAAAAGCTTCTGTATAGACAAAATTAATGTACCAAGGATAAAAAAGGACGGGGTCAAATGAGAAAAAATTTTAAACAAATTTAGCTGTTAAGAATATGGTGTGTATACACACACACACACACACACACACACGTATATACACACATATACCTATATGTATATGTACATATATATACATGCATGTGTGTTTATACCTGTGTGTTTATGTGTATCTCTGTGTATACATGTATGTATGTGCCGTATATACCTGTGCATAAATACATGAATACGTGTGTGCATGTGAACATGCATGTGTACACATGCACACACGCATACCCCATGGGCATTTTCCCACAAATCAGTGGTCAAAGGAAACAAATCATTCTCAAAAGAACTGCACAGGATTGACAACCACATGAGAGAATGCTCCAAATCACTAATAATAAGAGCAATGAAAACCAAAACAACCGAGGTTTTCCCTCATAACCTAGAAATTGGCAAAGATGACAAAATATGAGAATAGTAAATATTCCATGAGTTGTGGGAAGATAAGAATATTGGTACATTGTAAGTGAATCTATGGATCAATATAACTATTTTAGAAAGAAATTTGGAATTAATAGCAAATAAATAAAAGCAAAATGGAATTGATTAATAAAGCAAAGTGGCAAACGACTATCTTTTGAATGAGAGATTCCATTAATGGGTTTATACTGCAGATAAAAAGAAAATTCCCCATTCATAAAAATAGCAGCACTTCTTGTGATAGTGAAGAATTGGAAACAATGAAGACATCCATTGACTACAGAACAGTTAAACAAGTTGTGGTACATTAATGCAATGGAATATTACTATATTGTAAGAAATGATGAATGGGATAAATATAGAGAAGCACAGAAAAATCTACATGAACTGATGCAAAGTGAAGTAAGCAGAGCCAAGAAAACAGAATACAAAATGACTATAGCAATGTAAATGAAAAAGAACAACCACATATATATACATATGCAAAATGAAAAATAAAGTTACTAAAAATTAGGCATAAAATAAGCCAAGAGAGGTTCTGACTAACTGTCCACAGGGTTCACTGACATGTCATAACCACAACCTGTATGAACGTCAATCACAGCACTCATTTTGACTGCCGGGGTCTTTTCTGCCTACCTCAGGGTTTTAAAGTATGTCCAGAGAAGTTAAAATGTTAGAAAAGTGACACGTAAATTAGCAAGGTATTAACTAGTACACCATTTTTATTACATATGTCTAAAAGGATCCAAACCCAGTTTGGGAACTCAAATAATGAGAGGACAAACTGATTTACACATTAAAGGAATGACAAGGTCCAATTTGAAAAAAACAAACAAACAGATCTTCTCTCTCTAGGCTAAGAAATGAAAGTCATAGCTTTGTTACTTATAAATAATCAAAATTCTAACAAAAATCTGTCTCTCCACCCACCGAAAGTTTTTTTTTCCTTTAATGCAAACCCCTCAGCAGCACCTGTTTTGTTCTAATAACTTTTTAAGGATAGACAGAAATGAGCCATCTGCAGAACAGCAACCATTTCCCCCTAAGCTTAAGTGACTAAACATTGTGTTTTAAATGAGTATCTCCAAACCTTCATGATCAGTTCAATGTTATGTAAAAGAAAACCACTGAAGTACAAGAATCATCAATGTTTAGATGGTAAAGCATAGGAAATTCCACCGTATACAAAAATAAGTAAACATGAAACTCCTTTCATACCCTGGACCACGGACTTACATCACTTTGTACAAGTTATTTATTAACATGCACAGTAATCAGCCTAATTTTATTGAATGGCTCTGGGAAGACATTGCATTAGGCCAAGAAAAAAAGAAAAAAGAAAAAAATTTCTGGAAACAGGTAGTTCTATACATTCGTTCAGTGTTACTATGTGGCTTGTTTTGTAATGTATCTCACTGTTAAAGTTGGAGGGGTCAACATTATGTAAGTAACAACTATATCTGGACACCATCTATGGGTTCACTTTGTATAATTCCAAATAAATTGCTACACATGCATCTAAAAAAGGAGAGAAAATACCAGGAAATATGACACAGTAGAACGTGTGTTCAGGATCCCTAGGTTCAAATCCCACCTAAGATAACCACTAATGACTACATGGGACCACAGTCAAGTAATGTAATCTAAGAAAACTGATTTCCTCACCTATAAAACGAGTACTTAACTTATACTACCTACCTCAAAAGTGTATCATGATGAATGACCTTTAAAAATTTTAAAGTTGTAATTAAAGAGTACAGCATGGTACTATGGATAGAGAGCCACCCTTGAAACCAGGAAGACAAGGGTTCAAGTCCAACCTCTACGTGGCCATGGGCAAACCAACTAAAATCCTCAGTGTTCTAAGCAAAACTAAAGCTATGAATCGCAAAGAAGGCACTGGGCCTGCACTGGTAGAACAAATTTCATCACTGGAAGAAGTTTCCTCACCAGTAAGTTCTCTATATCAATGAAATCACAGATGATATCTATTCTTTCTGAAATGCCAGCAGTTCTAAAATTTAAGACACACTGCCATCCTACAAGCAATGCTCTAAGTCTGATCTACTTTTCCACAGAAACATTATTACAAACATTATTAAACGGGGGATTATGTCCCTGATCAATGGCCTAATAATCAGGTTTTAATATAAATGACCCCCCATTAAATATAAATGACATGTGATATAATTTAATCCTAGAAAATATAGAATCACTTGTAAACTGAACACTTGTAAACTGTTCACTTCTCAGCTTATTTGCATTTAGGAGAAATACAACCTCAGGTTAAAGAAATATGACCTCAAATTTTGGGTTTGGATTCTGCCTGTGATACATACTCGCTATGTGACCCTGAGTAAATTACTTAATCTCTCAGTGCTCCGGGAATTCCTTAGCTAAGGGTCTAAGTTATAGAACATGTCCATCTGTATCAGGAGAGGGAAGGGCTTACCAGGAGCTTCTTAAAGGTCACCTGAGACCTAGGTGTTTCTAATCACCAAAGTGTATCAGGAAATAAAATAACAGGGAATGTGGTTTGAATATTAATTGCTTTATAGATAAAATAATATGGATAACCCATATGTATAAAAATAGTTATAGTATCTCTTTCTGTGGTGGCAAAGATCTGGAAACTAAGTTTCTATCAATTAGGCAATGGCAGAACAAATTATGGTAATAAAGGTACTAAAATATTGTTTTGTTACTGGAAAATAACCAGAGAAAGCCAAGAAGACTTTCCTAACCTTTGTCTGAAGGGATGCAGAGGAAGTAGACTGTGTGAGCAAACCAGAAAATATTTCTACGTTAACAAAACATTGGAGAAGTAGACACTTTGAAAGTCTTAAGAATTATGACCAATGCAATGACTCATCCTGATTCCAGAATACCAATGATGAAGGTATTCCAGAATACCTCCTGATAGAGAGGGTGATCGACTCAAGGTGTAGAATGAGACACCTACATTTTCAGACTCAGTAATGGGGAAAGTTGTTTTACCTAAATATACACATTTGGTATAAGTATTTTGTTTTTCTTTTTTTTTGGGGGGGGGGGGTGGAAGAAGGGAAAAGGAAGATATCACTAGGGTTATCAAACAAAAAGAACAGAGAAAAAAGGGCCACTGACACATTTTTTAAAAGCAAAGAATGAAAAAATGTGAAATTTATATGTTGCATTTATTATATACTTAAGAGAAAAAACAAGCTATACATAAAGAGAGATTTGCAGTTTCATGTATAATTTTTTTTTTCTGTTCTACTCTGTATATGGAAGTGTTCATTTTATTTGGTGCTAAGTTCAGGATTAAAAAACAAATGAAACAAAATAATATGGCATAAGCTGCAGAGTACGTAAAATGAAACAGCGTTTAATTTGTATATTAACCATACTCCAAAATTGTACTGTAGTGGTCTATAATTTCTGCTATCTTAATTTTGAGAAAATAAGAACAAATAATTAAGTGATGACAGTGTTCTAGACCATACCAAAAGCTATGCAAACTAAACACATGACAGGCAGTCAATAAATATTTTGGGATAGTTAAGTACTGGATATGGTCCATGATCTCAAGAAAATTACAGTTTAAGGAGAAATAACTAAGGCGGGATAAAGTCATTACAGAACAATTAAGTACTATACTGTGTTATACTTAGGACATCAGCAAATGGAACAATCACATGGGTTAATGTAATCAAGGAAGGCTTATGGACAAATAGAACGTGAATAAGCTTAAAGAAAATTTAAGAATATAAGAATTACTCAAAAATCATATGCTGTTACAGCTGAGGTACTCTAAAAAACTAGAAGTACAAGCTCCTTCCTCTCCCTCCACCCTTTCTAAAGATAAGAAAACCAAAATTAAATGACCTGCATCAAATCACATGACTACTTAGTGACAAAGCAATGTGCAGACTCTAGGTTTCCTGACTCCCAGTCAAATCTTTTCCCTACACAGTCCACTGTACTGTCTAGTGAGAAAGCACGAGTTTAAAAAAAAAGAAAGAAACAAACCTAGGAGTAATGCTATATCTTATATGAAAAAGACTGTTATGTATATCTTCCTGACGTTGACCTGAGATTTTCTACATGGATATATTATTTAGTTTAAGCTTTCACAAAGAAAGCTGTTGCTTTCTGAAGAGATTCCGTTGGCCAAGCTCTCTAGGCACTGGTCAAGCTCTGATGCATGGGCCTCCATAATTCTGGCACTACCTGAACCTTTCCCCTCAAAACCCCAAAACAGCCCTTCCACAAAATTTCCCTACCTAGTAGGTTCTAGCCCCAATAGGATTTTATGTAGGCCAAGAATTCTGTTTAACTTTTTAAATAACACTATCTTCCTATTTAAATGCTTCAAATTGAAGAAGGCTGCATGATGTAATGGCAGAAGCTCTGAAGAGCTAGGTTCTCTGGTCCTCATACTAGTATAACAGGGCAATGTTTATACTTATAATTTTAAAAAAGCAATTTGGTAGAGGGACTCATGTCTCAAGTAATGTGTACACTAGATGACCACTGATACCACTCTAGGACTCTATGAATGTGGAAAAACAAATCAGCTCCACACAACCAGGATGTTTAAGTGGAAAATGTGAAGTCATTAAAGACAAAAGTGGTTGTTTTTTTAAATACCTATTATTTTAATGAAAAGAGGTCTCTCCAATGATCTCTCAATTGCCAAAGCCTTTTTTTTCCCTCAATTCTCAGTCTTCTTGACCTCTTTTGGTCTTTGACACTATTGCTCACTCTTACCTCCTTGATACTCTCTTTTCTCTAGGTTTGCAGAACACCACTCTCTTCTAGTTTTCTACCTACCTATGTCTCCATTCCTAAACCCTAATTCAGATCACACCCTCAAACCACAGAGGTTTGTTACACAGAGTTTTGTCCTGGGCCCTCATCTCTACTACTTTACTTGGTGATCTCATCAGTTCCCCTGGATTTAATTGCCACCTCTATCCTGATGATTCTCAAATCTACCTTCTCCTACACTAACCTCTGCTGATCTCCACTTTCACATCTCCAAATGTCTTTCAGATACCTCAAAATGGACGTCCAGGAGATACCTTAAACTCAACATTTCCAAAACAGAGCTGATTATCTTTCCTCCTAAACCCTTCCCTCCCTCCCACCTTCATTATTACTGTAGAGGGAAATACCACCTCCTGGTCCCTCAGGCTCACAACCTAGGAGTCATCCTAGATTCCTCACAATCTTTCACCTCCTCATGTCCAATCTATTAAAAAGACCTGTCAATTTCACCTTTGCAGTAACTCAAGAAAACTCCCCCTTCTATCCCTTGACACTGCCACCAATCTGGTACAGGGCTTAATCACCTCAAACCTGGACCGTTGCAATAGCCCACAGGTGGATCGGCCTCAAGTCTCACTCAACTCCAATCCTCAGTCAATGAAGTGATTTTCCTGAAGCACAGGTTGAACTTCCCAGACTCAAACTCCAACAGCTCCCTATTGCTTCCTGGAGCAAATATGTTCTATTAGGCATTCAAAGTCCTTCATAACCTAACCATCTCCTACCTTTCCAGTGTTCTAATACCTTATTCTCTGAAACATTCTCTTCATTCCAATAACACTGGTTTCCTTCCACAAACAAGACACTCCATCTCCCAACTCCATGTATTTTCTCAGGCTGTGCCTTGAGTGCTATGCTCTCCCTCCTCCACTCCAACTACAGACCTCCTTGGCTTCCTTTAAATATCAAATACAATCCCATCTTCTACTAGAAGCCTTCCCCAAACCCACTTAATTCTAGGGCCTTCCTTCTGTTAATTATTTCTTTATAGATAGAGATATAAATATATATGTATGTATATATGTATATACATATATATACATACACACACGTGTGTGCGTGTGTACATGCGTGCCTGTGTGTGTGTGTGTGTGTGTGTGTGTGCGGCTTGCTTGATTTATATTTGTTTGCATGTAATCTTCCTCATTAGAATGTAAACTCTCTCAGGGTGGGGACCATATTTTGCCTCTTCCTGCATTCTCCAGTACATAGAACAGAGAAAGGCATATAGTAGACTTCATAAATGTTCATTGATTGACAATAAGATGTTTGATAATTAACTTCAGAGATAAGTAAGCATTTTCTATTTCATATTTGTTAAAATAAGGGTACAAAATCTACCTAATTCCCCTACTCAATCAATTTTAAATATACTGATATGCACCAGAGAATTGGAGAGGATCCATTTACTTTGGATAGAGCCACAGAAATGGTAAATGCAAGTTACTGTCTTCTCCAAAACAGCCTGGCTGAAGACTCATTTTAGAACAAATCTGTAATATCCAATTCTTATCAAAAATTTTGTTATAAATCAGATAGCAAATAATAATAATAATAATAATCATTATTTTCACCTTCACGGACAGTCAAGCTATACAGTTTCACATCTTAGGCAAGAGCTAATAGTTTTCACAAGGCTCACAACGGGCTGGCAGTAAAACCTTAAATTCCTATCAGCAGGCATGCTATAAAAGAACATCTCTAACTTTACCAAATGGTTTCTGGATGATGGAAAAGGATATATAAAAAGTGGTAGGGAAACAGAGTCAGGGAAGGGGAAGAGAAATAAAGTAGCCTAATTTATTAATATTTACTCATGTGAAGAAATCCAAGAATCCTAGTTCTTCAATTTCGGAGTTCTAGAAGGTAAGCAGGATGGAAATTAATAAGGGGAAAATGAAAATGACACTGTCATACAAGTACAATATAGATCACTGGGACAGAAGAAGGGAAACCTCATAAGCCTATTAGCAAGGCATCACAGGGATTTCAATGATAACAGTCATCTGTTTTAAGTCCTTCTCTGCCTGCCCCTTACCCCCAAAAAAGGACAGTAAATAAATTCTTGACTTGCCTCAATAATTCACTTTTCAAAAAATAGAGAAGACAACAAGGGAAATTGCTATTTTGGATTTGATTCTGGTCACGAAGCAGAAATTGGCTGCTAAACTAGAAATGTTGGAAACCACGGAGAGAAGTCAAGTTTTTCAATTCATTTTCAATCATGTCTGATTCTCTGTCACCATGGTTTTCTTGGCAAAGATACTGGAGTGATTTGCCATTTGCCAGCTCATTTTACAGATGAAGAAACTAAGGCAAACAGGGTTAAATGATTTTCCAAGGCTACTAAGTGTGTGAGGACAGATTTGAACTCAGGAAGATGAGTCTTCCTGACTCCAGGTTCAGAATTCTATCTACTACACCACCACCAGAAGTCAAGACTCAATCTTCAGATGAGTTAAGGAAAAAAATGAGAAAAGCATAGTTAATTTAGAGAGACTACATCTAAAGTAGTTCAGATAAGGGAGAGGTAGGCCTGTTTTAACACTTAAAGTCCCTAAATTAGAGGCTCAAAATAAGAAAAGAGTTTTCCTAATAATTACAGACATCCTGTTGCGGAGAGGCTGCCTTGCATGAAGATGTCAAGAAGAAGCTGGATGACTATTTATTTAGAATGCTGTGGAAATGATTTTTGTATAAGTACAGGTAATACTCTATATAAACATGTGTATATGTGTATGTATATATTACACTACACATACATACCTTATATATAGACACACACACACACACACACACACACACACAACCTGTGTGTTCCTTTCCAGCTATGAGAGTCTTTGATCTAGTGTAAGGTTACAGGAAGAGAAAGAATCAGGCAGTCCAGATCCATGATAGTCATAATGCTCAGTTCTGATCATACCCTAGTTGCTGCCAAAGTATCCTTTCATTCATCTCATTTAGTTTCTTCACTACATCCCCCAAGGCAACTCTTCTAACACCCCAATCTAATCCAGTCTCCATGTTCCATATAGGGTAAAACAGGAGGCATGAATGTCCCATCTCCTCCATTCTCATTGATTTTACCCTAATCTAAGCTCTCACTAGTACTCACTTTGCCCACATAAATGTTCTCTTCATCCCTCTCTAATCTTTTGCTCCTACAATTGCCAAAATAAAGTACAAATGTGCAACCATATTAGTCTGGCATACAAAGTCCTTCACAACAAAGCTCCTAAGAGGAGGAGACAGCAAGATGCAAGGAAAAAAACAATGGATTTAGATTTAAAAGTCTCAAGTTCCAACCCTAGCTCTACCACTGGCTGCCATGTGGTTTTGGGCAAATCACTCCAAATCCCTAAGTCTCATTTTTCTCATATATAAAATGAGCCCTTTGAGGAAGATGAGCTCTATGATCCCACTTAGTTCTAAATTCTATGATCTTATAAGCAAAGAGTTTCAGAACAAGGAGCCACCAACTAGAGAACAAAATAACCCCCTACTATCCTTGAGTCTACTCCCATATAGCACTGGAAGCAAGCAGGAGACCTTGCATCAGCCATAGATACCCAAAATGATACAAGCGGATCTTCACTTTAATGGACTAAAAAAAGCTGCAGGGGTTGGAGCCTGCAGTCACCCAGAAAAACCACTGGGCCCAAGGAGAGCAAGGAATCATAGATAAAACTGATCAGTTTTAGAAAATAGTGGCTAACTTTAACTGAGTCGGTTAACTAATGAGCAAAACACAAAGAAAATGAGAGCATGAAGGCAAGCAGCGCACATGTCAATTGCTTGAATCCACAGAAAAGAAAAGGAGGACCTAACAGCAACTATTCCAAGCTCTATTAGCAAAAAAAGAAAATGCAATTAATGAAGCTAGTGGCTAGTGGCTTTATATTAAGTAGAAGCAGAATGAAATGAATTTGCTGACCAGCATATTTTTTCATAACAAACTGATTTTGTAGCACATGAAGCTGAATGCTGCTATAGATATAAATATAATTTAGGATTGTAACAAGTGTTACATCCTACCTTCCCTTTTACTGTAGAGAGCAAGGCTATTCTCCCAAACCCCTAAAACTCAAAACCTGGGTTGACTCCTCACTATCTCTCATCCCTCAACCCCCCCCCACCCCCCCAAATCCAATCTGTTGCCTGCTGATTTCACCTTCGCAACATTTCTCAAATGCATGCCCTTCTCTTCTCTGACACCGATACCAATATTGTATGGAACCTCATCCCTTCACACCTAGACTATTTCAATAGCCTGCTGGTAGGTCTAACTAGCCTCAAATTTCTCCCAATTCCAATCCATCTCCTCTTTGGCCAACAAGTAATCTTCCTAAGTGGCAGGTCTGACTATATCACTCAAGAAACTACAGGAATTCCCCTATTGCCTCCAGAAGAAAATACAAAATCCTCTGTTTGACATTAAAAGCTCTTCATAACTTAGCCCCCTCCTACCTTTCCAGTCTTCCTATACCTAACTCTCCAATATGTACTTTTCAATTCAGTGACACTGGCCTTCGGGCCCTTCTCATTTCCATCTACTAGCTTCCCTGTCTTTCTTTCAGTCCCAACTAAAATCCCATCCTTAACAGGCAGCCTTTCTCAATCTCTCTTAATTCTAGTGCCTTTCCTGTATTAACTAATTACTTATTCTTACATAGTCTGTTTGCTTGTTGTCTCCCCCATTTGATTGTGAACTCCTCAAGGGCAGGGACTGTCTTTTGCCTCTTTTTGTATCCAACGTCCCCCAGTGTTTAGTATGGTGCCTGGCACATAGCAAGAGCTTAACAGATGTTTATTGATAACTGATTGATTGATTGTTAGTTACATTGTACCTTGTATTCTTGAACTGACTGTGTGACATGGGAGACACTGGCACAGGACCACTCAGCATGGTGTGCCTTCATGAAGGAAGTGCTGTGCTCTATGAGCAAAGCAAAATTGAGACAGCTCAAAGGAAATGCAAGATGCACAAATTTGGAGTATCCACCCCAAATGTTCACATGGACTGTTCATACCTGACCTTGGTAGAGCATTCTGAGCTCATATTGGTCTGATCAGCCACAGTTTACAGACATACTGAAACTTGACTCTAGTATAGTGATGTCACTTTGGCCCTCTTCAAGAATGAAGGACAACAACCAAACAATTAACCTTGTATTCCACTTATTTTTGTTCCTTTACACACATTTCCTCTATCCTCCAACTCCACCACCGAATTTTAAGTTACACAAGACAAGATGACATTTTTCACCATGGGGAAATAGTACAAAGTTTCTTCTCAATGCAAAGGTTCATCTTCAAAATGAATGTTCTCACAGTGACAACTTATCACTTTCAATCTTAGAATATCATAATCGCTCAGGAATAAAAATTGATACATGGTAGTTGTATGTAAACTGAAGCACTGATGACCCATAATCTATAAAGGCATAAGGGATACTACTAATGAATGCACAATTGACAGACTAAGTATATACTCCAAAGAGGTCAAAGATAAAAGACCCTACCAAAATGTTGACAGCAGCATGATTTTCAGGGCAAGAAATTAGAAACTAAGTGGATGCCATCCAATTTGGCATGGCTAAACAAATCATATTACGTGACTATAACTGAATACCAATGTGCCATACAAAACAACAAATAAGAGGAACTCAGAAAACATGGAAACACTTATATGAACTGAAGAACAAAGTAATTAGAACCAGAAAAAAAATAACGGTTATAATAATATAAATGAAAACAATAAAAAACAACTCATCTCAAATTAACTGCAAAATCTTAGTTCTGGTAAATAAGCTGAAAAAATATACTTTCAGACTATCAGTAAAGGGTAGGAAATTATAGATATATAATGTTGCATATGCTGTGATAGAATCATAGACGTGGAGCTGGAAAGGTACCTCGGATCTCATCCAGTCCAACCCCTCCAGTATGTTATGTCCAACCCCATTACAGTATGCTTATATGAAATTTCCGATGACAAGATATCTAAAGATTGCCTCCTTCTCTCCTCCAGAATTTAAGAAAAGCTTAGTAATACTTAGTAATAGCAATGAAGTGTCATGGCTATCCTAAGAATCTATGCTTAAGTCTCCTCGGGATTCAGTGAGAGATAAGGGGCATAACCATGTTTGTTGCAGCGTAGAAGTAGAGACAAGCAACTCTCCTCATGTAATACTCAAAGAAAATATGAATCCAGTACTATGGTGGGAACTGGGTTCCAGTATCTCTGATGTCCAGGAGTTGATGCGCCTACGTGGAAGACCACAACCAGAGATGGGGGGAAATGGTCCCTATTATGAGGAAATAATAGGGCACGCGACACCTCAGTAACAACACTACTGAAATATTCTAACCCTGGTTAGAAGATACAGATTACCATACAATCTATCATTGGTATTTGTACTAAATTCCCTAAAGATTCAATAGCCAAATACATTCAACATCTAGAAGATCAAAGACAGTAAAAGGGAACCAAATGGGCTTTTTCTGATAATGCAGGGCTCTGTAAGCACCTACTGTTCCTGAACAACACTGCTATCTACCCACAGATCTGTCCCAGGGACATTTCCTTAAGCTAATGGCAAAAGTTGAAGACAGTGAGGGGTGGTCTAGATGACAGCTTTGAACTTTTACTCCTTCTAGAAATCTTTCCTGAAAAATACTCAAGAAAATGACTGTCACATACAGTCATTTTGTGAGTTGTTTTTACTTAACTGTTTTTGTTGCTGTTGTTATTATAAAGGAGGGTTCAGTGGGCAGGGAGGAAAACAGGAAATGAAAGTGGTATGTAAATAGGGCATCAATTTTAAAAAATGTATGAGTGGAAAAAGGAGATGGACTGGTCATTGAAGTTGGCCAAGGAATAATGTCCTTGGTCAAGGACAGACCAAATACTCCACTGGTTGCCCTTACATTTAAGAAAAGACCTACAGATTCTCTTTCACATTGGGTGTATCCTGTTGAGGATCTATGGAAGAACAGAAACAAGAAGCACCAAGAATGAGCAGGCATGGATGATTAGACTGCCATGGGCATCAAAAGAAGAAATAATCACATAATTGAGAGCACAGATCTGCTAAAAACAAGTATCAATCAGGGCTCTGCACAGAAGCAGGCGCTCAATAGATACGTGCCGCATTGGATTAATGGTCCATAATGGCATCTTAAAGCTATAATATATACTTACAGGGCATATTCAGGTAGAAGCAACTTGTTCACATCAAACACTTCTTTATTCTTCATTAGATATACTGAACGCAGGTAGGACACAAAACACTGTAATGAGAATTTTTAAAGTATTATATATAGATAAATGAGAAAATAATAGAAATTAAATCAATCCAAGTGAACACATTGAGTACAGTGATGGGTAACCACAGAAAAGCACTTTAAAGTTTGCAAAGCACTTCACAAATATTATTTAATCCTCACAACAATTCTATGAGATATCCCCACATTAAAGATTAGGAAACTGGGCAAAGGTTAATTGACTTGCCCAGTGTAACAGAGCTAGTAAATGTCTGAAACAGGATTTGAGCTCTCTCTAATCTCCTTGACTCCAAGTCTATCACTCTTATTATTTATTCTCTGTGCCATCTATCTGCCACAAATAATCTTGCAGTTATTTATCAGCATAAACATTGTATTTCCCAATAAAATACAAGGTCCTCAAAGGCAGGAACTACTGCATTTGTGTCTGGCATAATACTTTCTATTAAGTGCTGAGCATGCAGTTAATAGAGAAGTCTGAAATGAATTAATTCCTGTTCATTGAGAGCTAACAATCTAAACCTTGGAAATTTGTTAAGACAATATTGGTAAACAGCTGAGCAAGTAACTTCTTAATATCATATTTAATTTTCCTGCCATTTCCCCCTTCCTCTTTCTCCATTCTCTCTGTATTTTTCTTCTCAGCCTCATACTTAATCCTTTCTTCAAACTAATCTCTACTCCATTTTTCTTACCCAAGAGTTATTTCCATTTATCTGCAGCCTCAAAAAAGCAGGAATTTCGTGGCCATTTTTTACCCTGCATTGCTCACTGGGACCTATGCTAGCTGCTTATCAGTTCTGCTCTATCAAGATTGTAATCCAAAGCCAGGAAATCATTTCTATGAGACTAGAGCACCTGCTACAGGTGACAATATTTTAACATTCCGCTTGCTCATGCCTGTCACCCACTAACAACAGAGTCATTTATTTCAGTATGCCACACTACACTTTTTGCTCTGGCAGACTTTTTTTGTTGAACGCAGAGCCCAACGCAGCAGCATTTTTCAGATATTATATAATTGTTGATTCATTCATGAATGACCTCCGAGGCAGCAAATTTTTTCCAACTCAAAAATTATATGACTATTTAGACTTTTTTTAATGTATGCTTGAGTCCATTTATTTCATTAAAAATAATTTTTCATGTCATTCCTAAATCTCCAAAATAAATTTAACTACCAATTTCATATATGCTTACTAGATAAAACTCACAGAAAGTAATAAATGTGCCCTCTATAAATATCATATTTATCTATTCAAAGGTCTTTTACTTTGTATTTCAACTAAGTACACTGAACTCAAATTCCAATTCTGAATTTTCTGACATTCATTAAGGATTAAAAATGGAAATCTAACCAAATTTCAAATTTTGCACTTTTTTTCAATCTGGTGATTAGTTGTTGGGTTTTTTTTCCTAGTACTTTTCAACATGATTATACCTATTTATTTACTAAGTCCCATCATTATGAGGCTACACTTCAAGACCTGTGACTTCAACAATGTAGGGAACTCCCAGTGTGTGAATTTCTGCTGAAGAGATTAGCAACTTGTAAGTCTTAGACTTGGAAAAATGCCTGGAATACTAAGCAGTAAATTTAACTTGTGTGTCTGACTCCAAAGCCAGCTCTTGACTCCTACTGCCATGCTGCATCTCTACAAAACTTCATAGGGAAGTTAAAGCCTTCTTACCAGAAAAAATATGCACTAAAGAAGTGACCATATATAAAATGGAGACAAGTCACTTAAACTCTCTGAGTCTCAGTTACTCATCTCTAAAAACAAAGAGGATGGACTAGATGACTTCTAAGATCCTTTCTAGATCTAAATCTATAATCTTATTATCCTAATCCCTACCCAAACAGCCCTAACCACTTAAAAACAGCATCTATTCACCAGTACCATTCCTACCCATACTGTCAAAGTCTTTTTTTGGTTAGTCTCTGCTGACTGTCCACAAGGTCCTTAAAAGAGAATTATATGAATATCAAAGGATGTCATATTGCTCTTTTGTACAGTTTTGTGTGAAAAAATTATACCTTCACCCAACAAATAATCATAGCTAGAGGTGTACAACATTGTGTGGTTTGCAAAATGCTTTACAAATATTATCTTATTTTATCCTTATATAATAACCCTTGAGGGTAGGTGATATTATTATCCCTATCTGAGGTAACTAAGGCAAGAGATGTTAGAGGACTTGCCTACGGTCACAGAGCTAGGGTCTGAGGTTAAATTTTAACTCAGATGGCCCTAACCCTAAGTCTAATATTCTCATCTACTGTGTCCCGTAGAGGTCTCTAACTGCCAGAATTTAATAGTGCTACAGGATTTGCCAAAGCACCTTCCACGTACTTACTCATTCTAAGACCACATGACTTCTACATTATCTAAATATGTGTGTGTGTGTGCGTGTAATTATAATGTAACTTAAGTAAAACAAATTTTTCATGACTTTAATTTCATTTTTCAAGATAAAGTCCCAAACTTTCCATTTATGATTCTCAAATGAATCAACATGTAAAGTGTTTTTGTGACCCTTAATAATGCTATCATTACAAAACATCAGTCACCCTTTTTAAATGTGTTGTTTAGTTGTTAATCAAGTCTGACTCTTCATTTTGTCCATGGGGTTTTCTTGGCAAAGATACTGGGGTGGTTTGCCATTTCCTTCTCCAGTAGATGAAGTGACATGGCCAGGGTCACATAGCTAATAAGTATCAGAGGCCACATTTGAACACAGGTCTTCCTGACTCCAGGCCCAGAATTCCATCCACTGAGCCACCTGGCTGCTTCCTATTTTGAGTGTATTTACTTTAAATAACCTTTTTATTTTCTGCTACCAATCATCCTTGGATAAGGAGCTCCTGTAAATAACATATTAAGCAAAAATATAGGAAGTCTGCCCTTTGGCAAGCATAATAAATTCCAGGTTGGCAGCACAGGTCCTCATCTACAAAATAAATCAGACAAATGACTCCACCCCCATTATTCAAGCTGTGCTACTGGCCTACAATGTCCCCACGCAACCTCTGCCTAGAGAAATCAAACTTGTCCCTCCAAGCTTAATGCTAACAGACTCACATTAAGCCTTCCTAGATCAGCTGGAAGTATTCTTTCCCCACTCTGAACTCCTATAACTCGTCTGTACCATTTTTATAGCTCTTGCCACTTACTACCTAATAGGAGTTGTTCATGTATACATAGCACATTACAACTTTCAAAACCCAGCTCCAACTTGCCTTTCTATGGTGTGTACATATTACTCTCCTTCATATTCTCTTCAATCCATCCAAATGCATACATCATGTTCCAACTCCATACCTGTGAGCACAGGCTATTTCTTTATCTGTAAAAGACTCCCTTCTCACTCCTGTCTCTTAAGAATCCCTAGTTTCAAAAAGAAATTTTAAAAGTCCCTAGTTTCCTTCAATGTTCCACTCAAATGCCACTTGCTGACGCTTTTACTGTCAACTTAATCTCTGCAATATCTCTCATATATCACCCCTTCTCTCCTCTGAGACTGCCACCACTCTAATATAGGCCCTCATTACCTCACACCTGGACTACTACAATAGCCTCAAGTCTCTCCCTACTCCAATTCACCTCCATTCGGCCACTAAAGGGATTTTCCTAAAGCACAGATCCAACCATGTCATACACATAGCCTTATACTCAATAAACAGCAGTGGCTCCCTATTGCCTCCTGGAGCAAAGAAAGACAAAATGCTTAATTTGGCATTCAAAGGCTTTCATCATCTAGCCCACTCCTACCTCTACAATCTTCTTACACCATACTACCTAAGTGTTCTCTTCTATATAATGCCAATGGTTTCTTAGTCATTCCACAAACAAAACACTCAACCTTTCAGGTCCTGGCATTTTCTGTGACTATCTTCTATGCCAGGAATTCTCTTCCTATTCCACTCTGACTACAAACCTCCTAGCTTCCTTTAAGTTAAAACTAAAATCTTCTTTCACTGAAAGCCTTCTCCAACTCCTCTTAATTCGAGTACCTTTTTTCTGTTAATTACTTCCAATCTATCCTCTACATAGTTTACTTGTCTCTCTGGTTAGATTGTAAGCTCTTTGGGGATAGGGACTTTCTAGCAGAGTGCCTGGCACACAGTAAGTGCTTAATAAATGTTTACTGACTGATTAATTACCCCCAATTACTTAGAGACTCTACACACAAAAAATTACCTTGTATAAAAGCAACTAGCTGGTGAAATAGAGAGGTCAGACTTGGAATCAGGAAGACTCAAGTTCAAATCCTGCCTCAGATACTTAGTAGCTATAGTAACAGAGCTAGTCAAATCACTTAATTTCTGTCTGCCTGAGTTTTCGCATCTCTAAAATGGGAATAATAATATCATTTACATCCCAGAGTTATAAGGTCAAAATGATACATAATTTATGTAAGGTACGCTGAAAACCTTAAAGGGCTATGTAAATGCTAGTGATTATTAATTTTGTATCTGCTTATATGCATACATGCTACTTCCCCAAACAGAAAATTAGTATCTTAAGAGTAAGAACTGTTTCTTTCTTTCTTTTTTGGTCTTTTATCCCCAGAGCCTTTACACAATGACTGGCACATAGCAGAGGCTTAATAAGTGTTTGTTGATTTTGTGTTACCAAAAGTACTAAACTAATCTTTACTGGCAACTAAGCAGACCACGATAAATGGCAAAAAGTGGCAATAAATAAAGCCTCACCCCCTAAGAGGGATAGAGAGTACGATAACCAGGGAAGTAAAATGGAATAGCTAAAATACAGGTGGAAAGGGGGAAAGAAGTAAATAATTACACTGAATCAGATAAAATTAGCACTTGACTAGACTCCTCCTGGAGACCCACACAGAGAAGACAACTAGGAGTTTCTCCCTGCATAAAGGTGTGACAATCATCTTCTAATGGCCAATAAAAGGCAGCTGATAAAAACAGCACTACCTGGCACAAAAAGGCCAGAAGCTCAACATAAATAAAGCATCATTCAGGATCTTCCCATGTAGCAAATAGGCTGGAGTTAACCATGAGAAACAGCCACAAGAGATATCAAGAAGAACCAATCTTGATAAACTGAACTATCCTCAACAATGCACAGCTAAAAGACAACTCTACAAGCCTCAAGATGGAAGGAGATACCTAAACTCAGAGAAAGATATAGAAAGACTATAGTTTAAATGGAGACTGAAGCAAAACACGTTATCATTCTCTTTCATGTCTGGTTTTGCTTTTTTTTCCCAGTGATCACTCATAGGTTACAACCCTTCTATATAACCAAACTATTGTACAATGTGAAAGTATTTGCAGATCCTATACATGACTGCACGTCACCATGGGGGGGAAGGGGGGAAGGGAGGGGAGAAAATCTGAAACTCAAGTGATTGTGGAACTGAATCTTGTAAACTAAAAGTAAATAAACAAGTAATTCAAAAAACAATAAATAAACAAATAAATAAATCAAAGAAAAGAAAAGAAAAGAGATATCAAGAAGAATGACAAAGGACTTGGACACTAGCTTCAAGCAAGTAGAGGGGTTCTGTTTTGCCCTACAATGTACACTATGTTTCTGCAAGGAATAAGTAACAGCTATTTCTGCATAAAAAGCAAGGAAACATCAGTCTAGAAAAACTAAAAGAATAGACAGGTATTAATCTCTATATTCCAGTTTGAAATGTTCCTTGAAAGGATGGAAGAAGTACAATGAATGGGTAATTTCATCAATATAGTCACTCCCTATACTTATGGAGACAGCAGCCTGTACTGTGCTAATTTGTCCAAATGATCCCATTAAGTTTGATGTAGGGTCCACCTACATCCTACAAACTCTCCCCTCTCTCTACTGACATTTTAAGTATTCTAGCAGATAATTCAGCCTGTCCACCTGTTATGCCTCATTCTTGCCAAAAGAGCAGCCCTTCTTTACATTTATACATTTCCCTGACAACATCCTTTGCTCAATTTCTTTTTCAAAGTTCTTTGATATATATGTTAGACCCTGATCATACCCACCATGAGCATCTACACTGCCCTTAATGTGATGTTCACTTTTAATTACTCAGGGGCTGTAGAGCTTCCACTACAAAATGGTACCAAAGGCAAAGAAGCACATAATTTTCCTCACCAAGACAGTAAAAGGCTGTCAAAGACAAAAAAGCACCGTATGTATGCCTACAAAAAAAGAGGAAAAGTCAAATGTTTCCTACCTTCTGGCAACCCAAAACACTACATATAACACGATATTCAAAATCAGAGAGTTGAACAAGTAATCTCTATTGTTACATTTTTCAAGGACTCTCATATAATCTGAATAAATGCTTGCTGGTGAAGATACCCTTTGGAGAGGATAGCCTTTTTTTCATATTTTGCTTTACCAAATCAAATGCTTTTTTAAGTCCACAAATAATAAATACTCCTTTCAGTAAACTGTGTTTAAAAAGATACTGGATGAAAAAAAATATCATTTGCAAAATGCTGCCTTGTGTTCTCCTCTCAGACATTCATCAAGGATACCTTTGATACACATATAGATGATTTTCATAAAAAACTTGTCAAGAGGTGGCAAGAAAAGTTTATCAGTCATTAATAAAAGGGAAAAAAAGAGAAGGAAACTGAGGGGCAGAGGGAAATTCTAAACCGTATCAAAAACCTCTGCCCAAGATATGGAATATGTGCTTGGTAGATAACAAATTTGCTCTCATCTGAAATCATTTCCTTCCTCACTCCTTTGAGCTTTTGCCTCTCACTGAAACCTGGCTCCCTCCTGATGACACAGCCTCCCCAGCCATGCTTTCCAGCAATGTTTGCACCTTCCATGGTTCCCCAAACCATGGGGGGGTTAGAATATGCCTTGCTCCCCAATTGTCGCTTCCATTCTCTCCCTCTTCTTCCTTTACTCAGTAACTTCTCCTCCTTTGAGGTTCACTAAATCCATATCTACCACCCTATCCAAAATTCTGGTAGCTGTTGTCTACTGACTTCCAAGGATACTGCCCTTCCTTTCTCAGTGCCTGGCTCACAGTCTTTCTCTCTTTATCATTTGTGGCCTTCATACTGTAGGACTTCAAAATCTTAAATAACACTCCTTATCCCCTAACCTCACAGTTGTTCAACTTGCTCATTTCCTATAATCTCAGCACAGCTATCATAATCATAGGATTCTTGCCATCATCCCAAAATGCTCCATCTCCATGTTAATGAACTCTGAAATTCCCTCAGCTGATCAAAATTTTATCATTTCACCTCTCTCTAACTTATACCCCAACCTTCTTCTTCTTCAATGTGACCTCCAGTTCCTCAATTTTTTAGTTTTGTTCCCCAGGCTTATAAATTCTGCACTGTCTATACTCTCCTCCCTTCCCTACCTTGACCCACTGGAGAATCTGTTTAACTCCTGAGTCCCTTGCCCCCTTAAGTTATTGCCTATCTTTCCCAAAAAAGGTTCAGTCTTGGATTTCTCTCAGCATCTACTATCTTTGTTACTATTTACAAGTGGCCAAACAAAGCTGGAGAAAATCACAAAACTGGATCCACTACAAAGTTATGTTACATAATCTCAACAGGGCCTTCACTGCAGCAAGGCAATCCTTTTACACTTCCCCAACTGATTGACTTTCCCACTCTTCACAGTGGCTTTTTTCATTCCTCTTAAGCTTCCCACTGGTTCCTCCTCTCCCCTATCCTTTTGGTGGAGAAACCTGTTTCATATTTCAATGAAAAAAACTGAGTTGAAAGACAGAGAGCTTCCTCTTCTCTTCCCTCTTCAACTGATCTCACTGATAGTTGACACAATCTCTACTTACACTCAGTCTCACATAATGAGGTGGCCCTTCTGATTGCAAACCACTTTATATGTACAAGTGATCCCATTTCACCCCATCTTCTTCTGCAGATTGCCCCCTCTCTCATTCCCACCCTCTCAGTTACCATCAATTTCTACCTATCTACTGGCTGCTTCCCTACTACTGCCTATATATTCAAGTCTCTCCCGTCCTCAAAAAACTCTCACTTAATCCAGTCATACCCAATATCTATCATCCCATATCTCTCCTCCCTTCTGTGGCTAAACTCCTTGAAGAGGTTATCTACAAAACGTGACTCCATCTCTTTTCCTCACACTCTCTTCTCCCCTCTCTACAGTCTGGCTTCCCATCCCATCATTCAGACTTTATCATTCAACCAAAAATGTTCTCTCCAAAGTTATTAGTACTCTCTTAATTCCCAAATCCAACAGCATTTTCTCAATCTTTGTCCTTTATGACTTCCCTGTAACCTTTGACACTGTCAATCATCATCTTCACCTTGACATTCTTTTGTTTCCAGGTTTTCATAACACTATTCTCTCCTGGTTCTCTTCCTAGTCAGTCTGCCAGTCAACACACTAGGCAATATCCTATGAGAAGCATTAAAGACACAAATAAGAAATATAAAAATAGTCCTTGCTCTGAAGGACTTTACAACCTAATAGGGAAAGATAACACAGAAAAGGAAGGTGAAAGGAGGGAGGGGTAACCTAGTGAAAGGGGAATGATGGAGAAATCTAAAGGAATGCAGCCAGTTGGAAAATGAAGAGAACGTGGGCCTGGGTACCCTCTTTAAATGAAGGCTCTGGGAGGAGCTCTCTGCTATACACTCCAGTCAAAGGATCTCCAGGAGCAAAGGGTACTGATGAGGTGAGAGTACCAGGGCTTCTATAATCTTGCAGGATACAGAGGTTCCTAGGGCATGATGAAGAAGTCCAGAGGAATTCATCTGGTATGGCAGCTGCTCTTTCTAAATCTTCTTTGCTGAACTTTCGCAGGTCATACTCACTAATTATGGGTATCCCACAGGGCTCTGTCCTGAGCCCTCTCTTCTCTTCTTTCTATATATGCTATTTTACTTAATGATCTCATCAGCTAGCATGGATTCAATTATCCTCTCTATGCAGATGGTTCTCAAATATATTTAGCCAGTCCAAACCTTTCTCCTAACTTCTAGTCTCACATCTCCAATTGCCTATTAGACATCTCAAAATGGATGTTCTCAATACGTCCAAAACTGAATTCATTAACTTTTCCCAAAACTCTTCCCTCTTCTTAAGTCCCCCATTATTGTTAACAATTTTCTCATTTGTTGATTATTCTGTTATTACTCTCAGTCACGTAGGCTGCTCACAACTTGGGTGTCACCCCTCAACTCAATCACTGTCTTATACCCCAACCCACCCAATCTATTGCCTTTCTACTTTACCTTCATAACAGCTCTCATATATGCATAAGTGTGAGCAAATGAAAATGCTTAGAGTCTAGAGATGGAGTGTCTTATGCAAAGAAAAGCAAGGAAGCCAATGCAGACTACATGATAGGAGAGGAGGGAGGGAAGGAAAGTATAAGAAGACTGGACAGACAAGAAAGGAATAGATCATGAAAGCTTCTGAACACCACACAGGATTTTATATTTGATCTTGAAGGTGAAAGGAAGACACTGCTGAGTTGGGGTATTGGGCAGGGATATAATATGATCAGACCTGCATTTTAGGAAGTTCAAGTTGACAGCTAAATAGAAGATAGACTTAAAGAGAGAGAAATGAGGCAGGCAGACCCACCAGCAGCTACTGCAGTAGTCTACGTATAAAGTAATGAGGGCCTATACCAGGGTGGTGGTAGTGTCAGAAGAGAGAAGAGGGAGTATATTTAAATATATGCATATATGTATGGGGGATAAGGAGAGACTAGATCTGTGATTTCATCAGTATAGGGAGGTCCCTATGAGGAACTCCCTCTATCAATGCAGATCTGTACACATCCTGCAAATTACAGTCTTAGATACTTGCCTGAGGTTAGGTGCCTTGCTTAGAGACAAGGAGACCGGAACTTGGTTCTTCCCTAACCCGAAGGACAACTTTCCACTATGCTCTACTGACTTTCTTCTCTCGTATTTAAATAAGATAACATAATATCATGACAAAGTAACATAATATAGTGACTAAAAAGCTAGACTTGGATTCAGGTCCAGACCCAAAATTTAAGTTCGACCTTTGACACATCCTGGATATATAACACTGAACTTAACTAGCCAATGCCCTAGACAACTCTCTATAACTTTAATTTGCAGATAATTAAAAATCTGCATTGGTAGAGGGAGATCCTGAACTTCTCTAGACCAATGAAAGCAGTGAGTGCTCACACTCGCTCACACACACACACACACACACACACACACACACACACACACGCTCATTCACACACTCTTTCTCTTTCTCTTTTTCTTTCTCTCTCTCTCTCTCTCTCTCTCTTATTCCATAGCATCACAATTCAGGTACCCTTCCTTCGCTCTAAATAAATCACCTTATATGCAATTACAAATAGCACATTTTAGCTAGAATTCTATAGTCAAAAGAACTCCAGCAGGGCCAACCAAGCATATACCAAGATTGAAATGCTTCTAAGATCTTAATATCATGACATTTATATGTGATATTACTGATTTTATGATCAAAATTTAACATATACCATCTCATTTTTCTCAAACACCATCAACTTATAACTTACAAAGGGCCTTTATATTAAAAGAACATTTCCTTAAACAAGGAAGATAATGGAATTCAACACAATGTGAAGCAGATGCCACAGAATACCGAGATATTCTTCACTGCCCCTAAAACCAAAATTACCATTTCCTAAGTCATTGATTTCTTACTTTCTAGGCTGAGAGCACAAACATTTGCATTAGTACAACTACATAAACTCAAAATATATGAAACGGTTATTCTATTCAAAAACTACTTACCCTTTGAGCCCGTTCCTTTAGGTCTTGATCTTGAGCTAAAAATGCTTCCAGTTTCTTCTGGATATCTATAAGCTTTTCTGGATTAATTCTAGATAACAAAAGAAAACAAAAGTTTAACTACATCATTTCACTTTCAAAAAAGTCTCTACAGAACTGATTTATTTTCCACCTTTATTATCTATAATTTTTTAAGTATATGAAACTATTACTAGTCTCTAAACATGGTTTAGCTGAAACCTTACTGGGCATAAAACTCAATCCTGTTGGCTTTTACGAATGATTCAAGGCAAAAAGATAGATCAGATCTCTTATCAAGAACACGATTCAAATTGAACAAGGTAAAGACGCTTCAAGGTAAAAATCAAGATTGGCATTAGCTATTTCTTGACTTTATAATAGGTGAAGACTGGGATAAATTGCAAAGGACATGACATTTAATAACATAGTAATAATAGCTAACATTTCTATAGTGCTTATTATGTGCCAGGGCGCTCTGTAAAAAGCTTTATAATTTTTAGCTCATTTTATCTTCACAACAGCCTGGAAGGTAGTTGTTATTATCATCTCTATTTTACATGTGAGCAAACTAAAGCAAACAAGCTAAGAGACGTGCCCAAGGAAGTATCTGAGGTCACATGGAACTTGGGTCTTACTAGCTCCAGTCCAGGCACTCTATCCACTGTACAACCTAGTAATTTTATAATCATATTGTTACTTTAATCCCCAAAATATTGAAATAATTTTTTCAAGTAAATAATAACCAATTTGCTTGTGTTAATAAATATTTTCCCAATCTAGAAATTAAGAATAATATAATAAGTTAATCAACTAAAAAGCATTTATTAGGCAACTACTGTGTCTAACAGCCCTTGAGAAGCTTACATTCTCCTGTTGGGTGGAAATGTGTACACATCTAAGTATATACAAAAACATATAAAAATAAAAACAATGTAATTTTGCAGGAAAGGCATTAACAGCTGTGGGAATCATAAAAGTTCTCAAAAAGAAGGTGGTGTTTGAGACAAGCTTTGAGGACAGATTACAAAGACAATGAGATAGGATATCAAATGCCAAGGGTGAGTAAAGACAAGGCCAATTTGACAGAAACAGAGAACATGAGAGAAATAACATAAAATGAGTCAAAATACAGGCTGGTTTCGTGTTATCAAGATCTTCCATTACATGTCAAACAGAACAATTTGTACTTGATCCTAGAGATAGAAGGGAGAATATGCATGTGACATGTTCAGACCTGTTCAGACTTGTTCAGACTAGGAATATTACTTTAGCTACTACAGGAAAGATGAGTTAGAGAAGGGACTTGACAAAGATAGACTCCTTAGCAGCTATTACACAAGTTCACATGAAATGTGAAGAGGGATTAAAATACACTGACAATAGTGTGAGTGGAGAGAGGCTGTGGCAGTAGATCAACATCTGACAAATGAATGGATTTGTGTATCAAAATATAAAAAATTTAGAGCTAGAAGGGACTTCAATGGTCATAAAACCCAACCTTCTCAGTTGAGTATAATGAACCCCAGGAAGGTTAAGTTATTTGCCCAGGATCCTCCTGCTTCTAAATGTAGGAGGAAGATTTTTAACCCAAGAAGAAATTGAAGGTAACCACAGAGTTGTGAATCTGGATGAATGGAGGTGCCCCCCTTGAAAGAAAAAGGGAAGTTAAGAAGAGGGCTTGCTTTGGGATCAGGGAGATGAATTCTGTTTTGGGTGTCTTGAGTTTGAGATACCTTCCAGACCTCTTATTTGAAATGTCTAACAGGCAGTTGGTGTTGCAATACTGAAGTGAAACCATAATCCATATCTAGGTAACACTACATCTTTCAAAGAATTTTCACATAATTATCTCCTCTAACTCTCACAAAACTGTGCAGTAGGAAAACAAAAGTAATACATAAATCAAAGAATATGAGAATTAATGGAAGGCTCAAAAATCATTTCATTCAACTCCTTAATTTGAAAAATGAGGAAAATTAGGTCTGGAACAATAAAGTAATATGCCAATAGAGTTGGTTAGTGGAAGAGCTTTGAGGAAGACTCCCAGTCCAGAATTCTTAACATTGTAGCATAAAACCATACTCCACATCTATATAACACTTAATATCTTTCAAAGTGTTTTTCATCTAATTATCTCAATCTGATTTTCAAAAATTTGTGAGGTAAACAATGGAGTTTTACTATTTAATCCATTTTACAGATAAGAAAACTGAAACTTGGGTAGAATTATGAATAGTACAATATCTACTACAATAATGGTCACAAGGATGATGACAATGAATATTGTTGACATTTATGTAAGTACTTAAAGCACTTTAAATAAGTACTGAAAAGCACTTTATTTTTCTCACTTTCACAAGAACCCTGTGAGGAAAACACTGCAAGTATTATCTCCATTTTACAGAAAAGGAAATGAGACTCAGAGGGCTTAACTGACTAGCTCAGAGTCATTACAACTAGTACCTGATTTAAAGCAGGTCTTCCTGACTCCAAGTTCAACATTCTAATCAACAGTAATAGCAGGCTGCCTCACAAAATAAAAATGTCTCATTTTACTCAATAGTTTTAATCTTTTACTCAACGCTAACAAGAACCACATCAAAAATCTAAGTTTGGGGAGGCTAGGTATTGCAGTGGATAGTGGTGCTGCAGCCTTGGAGTCAGGAGGACCTAAGTTCAGATCCACCCTCAGACACTTACTAGCTGTGTGACCTTGGGCAAGTTACTTAACCCCAATTGCCCTGCCCTCCTCCCTCCAAAAAGAAAAAAAAAAGAACTTTTAAGGTTAATCTGTTGTCTATGCTACTTTCTAATAAAATATTAAGGGGAAAACTTTTTCCAAAACAGACAACAACTAGAAAAAAAAAAGAAACAATGACAATGAAGTATTATGAAGTGACTACAGTAAGAATAGCTTCACACCTTCGGTTTTTCTAATTTCAATATTAAGGAATAAGAGACATTTCTTACTTGATTTCCTTCACAGGCACTTTCTTCTGGGAAAGTTGATGAACCATCCCTTTTTCTTCAGAGGGAAGCAAAATTAACAATGACTCACCACCTTCCTTATACCTAAACAGGCAGAAAAAAAAAAGAGGAAACAAAACAAAAAGAAACAAAAGTGATTATTCCATTTAACTTTTTATATGAAATTCAAACATTTTTGAATATGTAATGAAGAAATCAGAAGTACTTTTACCTAACATAAATTTCAATACATATTTTCAAAAAATTTCTATTAGCAAAAGAAAGTCATGATTATTACCACCCTCCTTCAATCTGTAGTCAAACATTCACAAATCCTGATCACATTAATATTTTTAAAAAAAAACATTATTGAGAAACCATATGCTCAAAAAAAAACATTTATTCACTGATTAAATACCCAATGATTAAGAACCTGCAATGGGCAGGACCAAGCTCTGGAAGAAATAAAAAGTTTTTTGTTGTTTTTTTCCCCAGAGCTTATAGTCTAACATAGTGCTAACTCTCAGATCACTAGGGAGCCATGATAAAATATTGCAATAATTTTAAAAATTGAAGCCTAATTAACATCTTTACTTCAATTCAAACATTTAAGTACCTACAATATGAAAGCCATTGTGTAAGGCAATAAGAAGACAAAAGCAATACAACTCCTACCCTCCAAGAGTTACAACAATATGCACAGAGAAGTATAACCAAAAAAAAATGAACAGATTCGATAAAAGCAAAGAGATAAATGCATTCTGGGAAAATTTGAGGAAGAAAGCACTATTAACTGCAGGGGAGAGAGCAAGGAAGAGAAAGGAGGATCAGGAAAGGATTCCTAGAGAAGGTAGCACCCAAACTGAAGGAAGATAAATATTCTGAAAGACTGAAGTGAGGATGGTTTATAATCTAAGCATGGAAGACAACCTATACAAATAAAAGAAAGCAGGAGATACAACAAGTTTGCAGAACAGCTAGTAATCAATCTACTTTGGCTGGAGAAGAGAACATGGACCCAAAAAAAAAAATTTGAAATTAGTCTAGAAGGTAGACCTTTAAATGTCAGAATACGTCACTTAATCCTAAAAGCTAACAAAGTTTTTTGTTTTGAGCAAAGGAGTGAGATAGACCTGAGTCAAAGAGACATGGAAAGAAAACCCATAGGAGGCTATTACAATAGTCCAGGTAAAAGACGATGATATCCTTAAGTCAAGTATCAGTTGAATGGGTAGAAAAAAGCAATACGTGGAGCAGAGGGATCCTTACATTCAGATTATTGGCCTCCATTACTATTTGTACTTGCTACTAATGAACTAGGGTACGATAATCTATATGGCTAGCTATGATCTGAGTGGATACACAGGTCAAGGAAGTAGAAAAAGCTGATGAAGTAGAACACCCAGGTATTTTATGTTGTCATTCACCAATGAGAATACAAGTTAAGAAAAGGAGGCTATAGAATTGAATTGTGAGCCAGGTTCTGAAATACTTTTTAAAAAAGAGTGAGCGACCTGAAGTCCAGCAGATGACAACAAAGTCACCATAAATAATGATGAAAATGATTCGTATTTTATAACACTCAAAGGTTCAAAAAACACCTTCCTCCTAACAGCCCTGGGAGGTAAATAGTACAAATATTATCTCAAATTGACATTTGATAAAATTGAGGCTCTGGAGTTACATGTCTTGTCAATAATTACTTAGCTAATAGTAGGTATCTAAAGTAGGATATGTTTTCCTATCACCTACACTCTAATTTCAGTGCTCCAAATGCTCTACAGTGAGACTTGGGATAGAATGAATGACAAAGGAAAAGAGGATTCTGAGTAATTGCATAAGAACATTCACGTACCTCAACCAAATGTCTCACTTGACCTTACCAAGTAACTTGTTCAGAATTAAGTGGTCAAAATCCAACTTTTTCTTAGCAAAGTTCTACATCAAGACGAAAGGCATTATTAAAGCCAAAATAAAGATGTAAATGGAAAAGATGGCTGCTGTCCTTTCTTGTTGCTCAGCTTGGACTCTTTCATATTTATATATTCACATTCATACATCATATTTGTAAATCAATGAAACAGGAAAGTTTCACCTTATCTATTATTATCTATAGCTCTGTGGCAGCTAAGCAGTTCAGTGGATAAAGTGCTGGGCCAGGAATAAGGAAGATTCTTCTTCCTGAATTCAAACCTGGCATAAGATACTTAGTAGTTGTATGACCCTGAGCAAGTCACTTAATCCTGTTTGCCTTAGTTTCTTCATCTGTAAAATGAGCTAGAGAATGAAATGGCAAACCACTCTGATATCTCTCCCCAAAAAGCCTCAAATGAGGTCAGTGGGTGAGACATGACTAAGAAACAACTAAATATCTGTACCTCTACATTCTTTCTGGGAGGCTAGCTACCATGTAAAACACAACCTAAGAGGAGAACAAAGGCAACATTTCAAAGAAATGAATGGATCCTGCCAGAGCCAAGTAAATAAGAAAATGGCAAATGGCAAAAAAATGGCCCTGCGACTTACACACACACACACACACACACACACACACACACACACACACACACACACACACACACACGGAGTCATCCCATAACCCAATACTGAGAAATCTGAGGTGATTGTTCATATGCTAATTGCCTGGGAGTACAAAAAATTCATGATCTACAGCAGGGTTGCCTGAAATTAAAAAGTTGCCTTTTCCAATTTCTGTTGATTATTACACATATTTTTCCAGCACATAAAAGAAAAAGAGTATTCATTCAATAAGCATTTATTCAGTGCAAATCATATGCATGACAGTTGAGTATGTCTACCACTAAGATATAGTTTTATGGTAAAGAACTGTATCTTATGATATTCAAAAGAATTAGCTCTGGGAAGGAAAAAAATATACCAGGTAAAGAAATATGTTCTTTTACAGAATGTATCCCAAGGAAAGAAATCTGGACAGATACTACATTATCCAAAATACAGCATGTAAACTCATTCAATAAAATTACTCCCATAACACAGGCCATGTAACAACTTGGAAGAAAGTATAAGGAGAAATTCTGATACCTTCCCATAACATCTTGATCTAACTTGCAAAAACTGATATTTACTTGTTTTTATTTTTAAACCAAAAGGAAGAGTAAGTAATAACCTAAAATGGCACAAAACTCAAATTACAATACTTCAATACACAATTAAGCTTTTTTAAATGTCCTTTTTATCCTCATTGTGAAATTAGATTTTAAGAAATGACCCACTTCCATATGAATCAGTTCAACTGATAGAAACCTGTATTAAATGCCTTCTTTGCTACATTTCAAAAGGAGTAAGATAGACCTATCTTGGCAAAAAAGTGTTTCAGAATGTTTAATCTTCACTTACTACAAATTATTATAGGGTAAAAGTATTTCTCTGAAACAAGAACTACATTACTTATATAGACAGGCAGATTATCAATATATAAAAGCTTGGGACAGGAATGATGATAGGGAAGTTTCAGAGAACTGAGCATCACTGGGATCTAGGATTGAGGACAAGGATGAAAAAGGTCTAGGAAGCCAACTGTCACTGTTATATCACAATCCAAAAGGCCTTTAAGGTAGCTTGTGAATTGGCCTTCAAGATTAAAAGGCCTTACTTCTGTACTTAAAACATATGCCTGGTTTTTAAAAAGCAGGAAAAATTAGGAAGAAGTGAGATTATAACTATCATGATAATTTACCTAAGCTTTAAAACATTACAAGTTGGAAATAA
>CM053582.1:171513235-171526711 GCA_028627135.1 Pseudochirops cupreus
TGAAGATAGATAAAAGCTAGGATAAAGCTAAGAGGGACTATCCATCTCAAATCACTTTAAAAATGGACTACACTACACTTTCCCACCAAAAATCTAGTGAGGAAAGGCTGTTAAGAAATCACATCCCAAAAAAATAATTCCTGAATATGTTTGATCCTAAACAACTAAATGGTGTTCTCCTTGTTTTACAGATAAGCAAAAAGAGGTTGAGAGAAACTAATGATCAGTTACCTAGCTATAGCGGCAGAATATGAACTCTGATCTCTCCAAGTCCGTCACTCTTTACACCTAATAAAAACAATCAATCAGCAGCAAACAGCTTACCTATTTCACATCTCACCTAATGTCACCTTCTAAAAAATGTAAACCATATAGTAATCTCTCACGTAGAGCATCCAAAACATCTTTTAAAATCTATATATTTAAATGGACTAGTCAAAAGGAAACAGAGTAATGAAAGGAAAATCTAAAATGCTATTCTTTCCACTATGATTCTTAGCACTGTACAAAAAGAGTCAGTTTGATTTTAGCTAAGAAGTACATCATAGGTGATGACCATCACTACCCATACCTCTCTCGGCAGCTTTGCTGGTATTTTTAGCTGTGCTGAAAAGTTCTTATTAGGTGTCTCTATTTACAACCTTCCCATTTGAAATGCTGGTAGAGAATACTCTACCAGAAATACTGGTAGAGAATACAAACTTTCAATCTTTCACTTCCAGGTCAGGAAAAAAACTAAGCAGTCTGGAATGTATTCTCTTCTCACCTCTGCCTCCTCCAATTTCCAGTTTCCTTCAGATTCAGCTCAAGCAACCATATGAGGTTTTTCTTGATCCCTCCAACTGCTGTCAGCTTGTATTCTAAGATTACATTTTACCTACATTGTACATATCTTATAAATGCAAATGTGTATGTAAATATAAATGTATACATACATATACATACTGTGTATGAGTCTTCCTGAGTTCAAATCTGGCTTTAGATAATTACTAACTGTGTGACCCTAAACAAGTCACTTAAGCCTGTTTGCCTTAGTTTCATCATCTGTTAAAATGACCTGGAAAAAGAAATAGCAAACCACTCTAGTATCTTTGCCAAGAAAACCCCAAATTGGGCCAAAAAGAGTTGCACATGACTGGAACTAAACAACATACATATACATACATATGTGCGCACATATACACACATGCTATCTACCCCTTTGAGGGCAGGGACGGTTTGGATTTGGGGGGTTTTTTTTGCATCTCTAGCTCTTAGCACAATGCCTAACACATAGTAAGCACTTAACAAAAGTTCGCTCATACATGGTTGTATTCACTTTGTACATGTTCCATATCTACTTATATATGAACATGTTGTCTCCCCACTAGAAAAGAAGTTCTTTGAGGGCAGGCACTGTTTTACTTTTGTCTCTGTGCTTGACATAGACATTTAATAAATGCTTAAATGTTAAAGATTCAAAGATAGGCCCTATAACCCCTGAAGGAGTTAATAATAATGTGAAGACAGACAAGCACACAAAGAACTATGAAACATGATCAAATAGATCATTCCAAGGAGAAGATATGAGCAAAGGAGCCACGGGATTTTTGAAAACAAAGAATTTTCAAGGTGGGGGGATGCAAAGGTCTATTCTGAGGGTATCATGGAGGTCATATCTTCTAAGGCAGAATCTGAAAGAACGGATTTAGAGGTCATGGGGGTAGGAGGAGAAAGCACCAGGCAAAGTTCCGTTTCAGAAGCATGGATATTATGACTAAAGGCACAAAGTCAGGAGAAAGAATAGGATAATGGTGGAAGGCAAAGAATTGTATAATTTGGCTAAGGGGTAGAGAACTAAAAGGTATAAATAGGAGATCAGGTAGGAAAGGCAGGTTACAGTCAAATTGTGGATGATCTTAAAATGAAAAAAATCAAAAGAGCTTCACTTTATAAGTAATGAGGAGACATTGAAGATTTCCAAGGGCAAAAGTGACATTTATTCAAGCAGTGGAGTGGAGCATATAAACTGGTGTCACAGGAGATAAAGCGCTAGGACCGAAGTCAAGAAAATATAAACTCAAATTTGGCCTCAGACACTTACTAGCAGTGAGGTCCTGGGCAGATCGCTTAATGTTTGTTTGCCTCAGTTTCCTCAGCTGAAAAATAGGAATAATAGCAACTACTTTCCAAGGTTGTTGGAGGCATAAAATGAGATATTTGCAAAGCACTGTGCAAACCTTAAAGTGATATATAAATTCAGACTATTATTACGATGATGATGAACTGGAAGAGACAGGCTGGAGGCAGTAAAGTCAATTAGGAAGTTTTTATTACAGCCTTAGTGGGAAGAAATCAGGGTCTAAAGGAGTCTGGTTATAGCGACAGTGAAGAGAAGGGTCCAGATACAAGAGATATTGCTCCCAATACAAGCTTAACACAATGGGTGATAATCTATCAATGCTAAGGGAGCAGGACAGCATCCTCTGTACCATGTATCTATCTTCTTTCACTTTCATCATGCTTTCTTCTTTTTTTTTTTCCAATCTCTTATTCCTTTTTCTTTTCCCGATTTGTCCTTCTCCTTGGCTATGGCTTTAGGTCTTTTCAGGGATAACTTGCTATATCAAAAGCAATGCTCATTATCTCTAATCATACACAGGGATTAGGATGTTTGCTAAACCCCGATCTAACCTTTCACCTTCATTTGGGACAATTAAAAACTTCTTGTCAGATATACTCATCCAGCAAGAGAGGAGGAAAAGAAATACATATCAGAGTCAGAGGGAAAGGAAAAACCACGAAGGAAGAGACACTACGTTTGAGACTCCTTTCATTGTGGATATGGCTACAAAACAGACTGTGAACACACTAGCAATGGAGATAATTATTCCAAGGAAATGAGGCACTTTGAAGAATGTTTCTGTGCTTTGTGTCTCAAACATCTTAAACCAATATGAAAACTGTTCTACTGAGAAGACACTTGCAGACAAAGTAATTAGCTACCCAATAGTTAAACAATATAAGCAAGAACAATTCTCTGCTCAACACTGACAAATGCAGTAAGCTGTAAAGTAAGTGGCTTTTCTGGAGAAAGGAACCATGTTACCTAATATATGCTGAACACAAGACTACCAGCATACTGATTAAGAACAGGAATCTACAGAGTTACTGTAGTGCGGAGTGGGGGTAGAAGGGAGAACTCATTAAAACCTATCAGCTCTGTTCTCAAAAAAGATTTTAAAAATTTTAATCCTATTTTTTTAAGTAAGCAGGGAAAACACAGACTGAAAACCTAAAAAGGAAAACGTAATGGAAATAGGACCTTTGCTAGCATTACCTAGCTTAATACATCCACATAGAAAAAACACTGGCTCTCAGGAAACAGTATGGGAAAGTGCTTTTTTTTTTAATCTCTATTATTTTTTTTCAAAAAACCCTTTTTATTTAGAGTTTTGATTTCCAAATCCTATCCCTTCCTCCCTCCCTTTTTCTCTCCCTCCCCTCCCTGATAGGGTAAGAAATCAGGTATAGGTTATACATGTACAATTATGTAAACATTTCCATATTAGTCATTTTGTACAAAAAGACTCAAATTAAAAAATGAAAGAAAGTAAAAAATAGCATGCTTCAGTCTATTCAAACAAAATCAGTTCTTTCTCTGGAGGCAGATAGTGTGCCTCATCATTAGTCCTTTGGGATTGTCTTAGATCACTGTATTACTGAGAATAGCTAAGTTATTCACAGTTCCTCATTGAACAATATTGCTGTTACTGTGTATAACATTATCCTGGTTCAGTTCACGTAAGTCCAGGTTTTTCTGAAATCATCTTGCTTATCATTTCTTATAGCACAATAATATTCCACTACAATCATATACCACAGCTTGTTTAGGTATTTCCCAATCGATGGGCATCCCTCTGATTTCCAATTCTTAGCCACCACAAAAAAAGCTACTATAAATATATTGTAGAAATAGGTCCTTTTCTCTTTTTTTAGATGTCTTTGGGATATATACCTAAAAATGGTATTACTGGATCAAAGGGTACGCACAGTTTTATAGTCTTTTGGGCATAGTTCCAAAGTGCTCGCAGAATGGTTGGATCAGTTCACAACTCCACCAACAGTGTACCAGTTTTCCCACATCCCCTCCAACATCCAACATTTTCCTTTTTTGTCATACTAATAAGAAAGGCACACATTAAAATCAAAGGGAGAGTTCAAATGGTTTGGTCTCCTAACCAAAGAAAGCTGAATAATCAAGCTCAGGATGCTAAGGGACAGACAACCAAGAGAAATATATTGTTCCTCCATTCAAAACAGCTTCCAAAAATTAAGGCAATAAACACCAGATAAATTGCAGCACTGTGAATAAAAATGATAGCTAGGGAAAGAAAAGTCTGGAGAAAGGAAAAGGGCATGGATAATCATCTAGAAGACAGCAGGATGGCGCAGGATGGTACATGATGGTACAATGAAGAGAAGAAATGGTCTGAGCCATTTTACCAGCCAATTTACCAGCCAACTCAAGTTGCTATTATCTTTTCAGTATGTATGCCATAAAATACTTGTTAAATGTTTCCAGTCATGATTTTCTTCAAAAGAAAATCGTGAACTTTTCACATCAGCTATCACATTCCAAATGTTAAAATATTTTCAGTCTTAATATGCTTGCCTCTTGAGGCCCAAACATGTGTCATTAATTCTGAAATGATAAGGTTGGGTTTCTGCTGTCCCCTAATGGAATCAATCATAATCTGCCTCCTGAAAAGGAACCAACCTCTCACGCTAACACAACACCTCAAAAATGTGGCACAGGACAGATTATATAAACTTATTATGAGACATAGAATAACTACAATAATGTTATTCTTTGCTACCCTCAAAATCCTAAAACTTATTCCTATTCAACTCTCCAACCCCTACAAAAAAAATAATAAGAATACATTTTAAGACAGACTTTCTTATTTTCATTTATTCATTTCCAAAATAATAACAGCAGATTCGTTTCATGCTTTTCCAAAATTATAGTCCTTAGAAAGAAATAATTGGAAGTTATAGAATATAAGACAGAAGATATCATTAATTAAATCAGCTTCCAAAATCCTTAGCTCTTTTATATACAGGAAAGTGTTTCCAAGGAATTATTTTCTTCAATTAGCTTTTGTAACTCCAATTCTACTTTTCAAGTAATTGTTTTCTTCAGTGAATTTTTTTTCCAATTTGGCCAACTGTATTTTTTAAGGAATTGTTTTCTTCAGTCAATTTTTGTCTTTCCTCTTCTGAGCTGTAGACTTACACACCTTCTCATGTCTTTTCCCAATTTTTCTTCCACCTCTCTTATTTGACTTTTTTAAATCCTTTTTGAGCTCTTCCAAGAAGTCATATTTCCCTCCGAGGTTTCACATGTAGGTATTTTGACAATGTAGTCCTCTTCTGAATCTGTGTTTTGATCTTCCCTGTCACCACAGTAGCTTTCTATAGTCAAGGCTCTTTTTAGTTTCTTGTTCGTTTTTTTTTCCTAACTTTCGTGACTTTTAAAGTTGAGCTCTGCCCCTGGGCACAGGAGGCACTGTCCCAAGCTTGTTGTGCTGGGGGCCAAGGACCTGGTCACTGGCATGACCCGGTTGGTGCCTGGGTTCCAGGGATGGTAATTTGCCCTCTGTGCTGAGGCTGGAGGCCTCACAGCTGGCCTGCTGAGCCAGGACCAAGGGGTCTTGGTTGCTGGTCTATGCTGTGGTTAAGCATCTCCCACTGATTTATCTGGACACTTGCCTATGCTCCCTTTACCCAAGTGAGACAGACCTTTCCTGAAGTCCTTATAAGTTATTTTAAGAGAGAAAATTGTTTCACTCCATCTTTTTGTAGGTTGTCTTATACAGAATCCCTTTTGAAGCTTGATTTAACATTGTTTACAAGGGAAACTGGGGAGAGCTCAGGCAACTTCCTAGCTTCTCTCCACCATCTTCAAGCAATGTGTTTCAGCAAAATTTTCTGGGGGAAGTCATTTAGTTTGCGGAAATATTAAAGTTTTTGAGAGACAGAAGCAATTTTCCATATTTATTGTGATGTCACCAAGGTTAATACCTCAATCTTCCTCAACTCTTCACTTTCCCTCATTCCCTACACATTCCAATCTCTCTCCCAGAATATCCAATTAGTTGACAAATCTTGTCATTTCTACCTCCACCTCTCCAACATCTGCCAGAAACCTAGTTATGCCTTCACTAGACCTACTGGACCCCGTTCCTAATTGGACCTCTGCCTCAAGTCTCTCTCCATCTTCAAATAATCCTCAACATTCTCTCCTCATCTCCACCTCTCAGAATCCCTTCAAAACTTAGTTTAAGTACCATCTTCTTTTTATATGAGGCATTGATTCCCTCCAGCTGCTTATGCCCTCCTCCCCAAAATACGTTGTATCTATTTTATATATACCGATATGTACAAGTTCTTTGAGAATACAAACTATTCAGGTTTTGTCTTTGCATACCCAGGGCCTAGAACCTGGCACAGGGCAGAAGCTTAATAAATGCCTATTGACTAATTAGCACAACTGCCAAAATTATATTCCCATACTTCTTTGGCAATTAACTATATGTATCCCTTATGTTAATCTGCCTATAAACATCTGACCTATTAGATTTGTAAAATTCTTGAGGAGCACAGAATAAGGCAAATTTTATTCTCTCTATATTCAGGACCCTGTATGTATTGCCATCTTCCCTCCACACTTAGGACACAGAAAAGTGTATTTGATAGTATTTTAATAAATAATGAACAAACAAATCAACACATAATGCAATAATTTGCATCTCAATGTTATGAAAAAATATAAAGATCCAAAAGGGAAAAAACCAATTCCCCAAACTTAAGTTATAATACCCTTCAAGTTCCACAAAGTATTGAGTTTAGACTTTATTTTCATGTATGCTGCTTCTTATATTCACATATCATAATTCAATGCCAAAAACAAATACTATTCAGAAGCCTGGTTTTAATTACTGCATAACAACACAGGATTTTAATTAGTTTCAAATTTTAATTTAGCCTTTATTCAATTCAATTATGCACTCTCATGGCCCAATAAACTTTCTAATTATCTCCAAACTCATTAATGACAATTTTAAACAGCAATTTGGCTGGTTTTTATTAAAATTTCAAAGAAAGAATAGGCACTATATATGCTAACACTTTCCCATGAATATACAACTAAAATAGTCAGTTCAGAATATTTTAGATTAATTAAGAAGGATCAAACACACCCATGCTTTAAAAATTAATGGTCATATTAGAAACTGCATTAACACTTTTTCTTTTTCATCTTCAATCTCTAGCTACAATGAAGTTCTATTCCAACTCCTCTTCATCTGTTCGGCCATCAATACAAAGCTCAAAATACAAAGATTTACAATTATAGTTCTCAGAGGCAAAAATTTTGGCAGATTTACAGCACCTTTAGAATGCTATAGATGTTTAATAAATGTTTATTAAAGATATTTAAATTTACCATTTATGAACTCTATCCTCATGCCTTAAATTTCCAACAACATCCATCTATCATCAGGAATGAACATGCACATAGAAGGGAACCATTTTGCCCTTTTAACTACTACACTACTGATACATCTAAGAGCCCCACAGGCACTTCTGTTAAGTGTGACAATTATATCTGAGATGTAAATGAATCAAAAACTAGGTGAGGGAAAAAGGAAAGAGACACATGCTGACATTCTACTACCATTGACAGAGAAGGACAAGGAGAAAAGAGCAAAGTGGCAAGCAGTTAGAGCCAGAAAGACTCTAAAAAGGTACAGGTTCAAGTGTACCTCTGGCATATGCTAACTGTAGAAGCTTGCACCAGCCTCTTAAGCCTCAATGGACCAAGAAAGTCTTTAAGATCAAGAAATGCAGAGTAGGATCCAATCTGCATTGGAGCTTCCTCAGTAGTGAGTGAGGTACACTCTCTGCACCCTCTGTGAAGTCTCCTCAGAATGAGAAGAGAGAGAAACCATCTGGAAACCAGAGCCTGAGTCCTGGGTTTACACAGCCTAGGACTCTTCTCCCCTTCCCTTGCAGTCATCAGCATTAGGTCCCTTTCAGGAGTTTTAGACCTCCACCTTTGTATACCACACCCTTAAGCATTAGGCCTCTTTCAGGAGTTTCTGACCTCCACCCTTGCTTATGACCTTTTCCCCTCCCTTGCTTTGGCATTTACCAAATAAGGCCATGGATGATACCTTGGCTTGCAGTCCCCCCTCCCTGCCAATAGGAGATAGTGAGTGGTGGGCTTCTTTGTTATCCACCACTGGGTTAGACTTTGCACCAAGACTGAGAGCCCACCTCCCAGCCAACAAAGATAGTGATGGGCTTCTTTGTTATCCACCACTGGGTTAGATTTAGCACCAAGACTGAGAGCCCACCTCCTAACTAATGGGAGAGGGGGCTTGACCACCTTAGGGTATAAATTCTTGTTCTGTCTTTTGTAACATGCCTCCTCTCCTTGATCTCTGCCATGGAGAGGACTGCCCTCTTCCTGCAGGGGAAGAGAATAAAACTTCCTGTTCCTTCCTCAAGATGCCTCTGACTTTTGATTTTTCTTGGGTAGGGGATTTTTGGGGCCCCCATACCCCACAAAGTAAGAGTTCTATCTACTTATGAAATCATAGGAAACTGATGATGATGATGATGATGATGATGATGATGATGATGATGATGATGCCACCATGACTACCATACATTTATACAGCTCTTTTGAGGCTTTCAAAGTGCTTTATCCATAATGGTCCTAAACTCCCAAAGCACTTCCCTTTTCCCCCTCCAACAACACTTGTTATAGTTTGCCTCTTATTAAGATCATCTTTCATTTTACTTCTTAAATGTACAGTACTTGAACAGAGAAACTTCTTTTTATCTTTGTTTCTCCCACAGCACCTGGCAGGAGATCTTATCTTCTTAGGAGGAACTCAGTAAATGTCCACTAAATTGAACTGCTAGAAACATCCCATTATAAAAGAGAATGCCTCACACTATGAAGAACTGACTGATATGATTCTGAATCTGGACACCAGGGTGAGTGTGAACAATGAAACGCATAAATAACAAGTATTAACTAACTGAAAGAAAATGCTGTGATTCCATTAAGCGTATCTATAGAGCAAGCAGGGATCCTTCACTGAGCAGAAGGATTAATGCAGGAGTAGACACACTGGTCAGAAGCCCGGTAATGCCAAGCAAAGGCAGCTTCCAAGGTTTGGATTACCAGCACAGCAAAACCCCACTTATTTGGTGACAGATTAAGGCAAATATTCATAGAACAGAGAAAATCAACAATGTAATTCATTCCTTTAGCAATAAGTTCTCAATTCAATTGCAAAGCACCAAGGTCCAAGTATCCCACCCCTGACCAGTAGTCAAAGTAGGCCACTCCTGGGCAGTACATTCATTTAGTCTCTTCTCAAATGGATATTAGTTTCCAATCATAAGCAAAGTGCATTCATTTGGTCAATCACAGAGCACAAAAAAGTCTAAGTTTTCCCAACCCTGAATCACAACTGAATTACAATACCATCCATTAACGCCAAGCACTTTCTGAAAAGGGGCAGGAGAGCACAAAAGGCCATCTATCCTTAAGCTACAACAAGGTTAAGATATCATCCCAGCACTGAAAACCCAAGGAGAGGTCCTGTCTTCATCTTGACTGAGGCAGGTTCTCAGCAATCCCTGTTCCTGGGGAGACAAGGCTCAACAAAGCCGTTGCCAGTGTCCTCATCAAGTCACTCTCTGCCTGTAGAACAGTCCCAGAACTCCTGAAAACATCAGCAAGGCCCTCTTCCAGGATTTCTGTAAACATACAACAGGAAAATCTTCCTTCAAGGCTTCTGAATCAACAGCAAGGTTCCAGGACCTCTACAACAGCAGCACCGTCCTTCACCAGCAGGTAAATCTGGCAAAACAACATCAAAACAGACAAGACAAAATACTGGCATCACAGCCATGCCTCCTCAGTTCTTAGCAGCTGCGGATGGCAGTTCTCAAAAGTCCTGGGCAGCTCCAACTGGCCCTCAGCAGTCCACAACACTGCTCTCCAAAAGTGCCTCTGGCCTTTTCTACTTGAGCCCTGTCTCCAAATTCCCGGCTCCTCCCAGTTCAGTCCTCTCTCTTCACATAAACAAGTCTATCCCACGAGTGGGATTCACAAGCTCTGGGTTTTAACATTCAACCCATAAACCGAGCCAACACAGTGGGATCTCCAAATTCCATTACCATTACAAGCCCACGAGAGATGACCAATAGGAGCCAATTATTTTAAGTTATTAACATCTTTGAGTAAGAATGAGAAAACTTTTATAGCTAGAGAACTAGGAAGCTGAAGACTAATTCTAAATGTTAGTTGTGTAACTGTTTTTAACAAATTTATGCTTAAATGTATTAAAAACTAGTTATAAAGTGATGTAATACTAATAAGAATTGATTTAAGAAAAAAAAAGCAAACACTTCAAACACACCAATGCAATCCTACCTGTCCTTTTTCTTCTCCACAGGGAGAGGTTGCAGCCTATTGAGTCTTCATTAGATACAGAAATAACACTGAAAATCTGGGATTAACCAAATTAAGAAACAGGCCTCTTCTTCTACCTATGTGCTACTCTGCATAGAGAAGAGAATCCTAGAACTAGAGGGGACTTCAAAGATCTGCTAATCCAGTTGCCTTGTCCAACAAAATCCCTTTATGGTATCTCCAACAAGCAGTCACCCTAGCTTCGATGGGAAGAGATTCAGTTACCAGAAGAGTTCTATACTCATGAGATACCCCATTCCAGAGAGAGAGAGCTCTAAAGAATTAGAAATGGTTCCTTATATTAAGACAGAAATCTGTCATATCCTTATAACTTGAACTCAACAGTTCTCATTCTCTCCATGGTTAAGCAGAATAAATCTAAATCTTCTTCTAGTTCAGGCAATGACAGTCCTCAGATAAAGGCAATGACATGTGTCTCTAAGACTTCTTTCTCTAGGATGAACATATCCATTCATCAATTCAACAAGCAATTAAGTACTTACTAAGCACAAAGCACTAAGCTAGACCCCAAGAATATAAAGATAAAAGAAAGATAGTTTCTGCTCTCAAAGAACAATTCAATAAGGAAAACAAGGACAAAAAGATAAAAATACTGTTGACAGATTAATATTCACAGGAAATAGCTTGAAATTCCTCATTATTCTTGAACAAGCTTCTGACTCTATGGACTTTGTCAATACAAGCATGGTGCCTTCTCACTCTGGAACCTCCCACAGCACCTAGGGCCATCTCACCCTGAAATATCCCTCCTCCATGCAGGCCACCTTGTCCATCAGTGAGTTGCATTAAGCACCTGCATTTTGTGGATAGGCTGAGACCAACAATGCTTCATTTCTTTCCTAGCTATACTTCTGCTATCTTCCCCTATTAGAATCTATGTTCCTTAATGGTAGAGACCATCATTCTTTTAGCTTATAGCTTTATCCTAGGTACTTAACACACTGCCTATTCTATAGTAATTGCTTGTTACCTGCCTCAACCCTCTTTTAGGCAAATGACCATATCAAGTCCCCTTTAAAATATGTCTACAACTGAATACAATACTCCTAACAGCTGAACACCACAGAATACAGGGGATGTTATTGCCTTTGTTTGGTGGAATCAATGTAACATCAGGAATATGATAAAGCACTTCACATTCAAAAAGTTTGTCAATTTTTATAGACACCTTCACTAAAACAAGATAGTAACAAGTATATAGGCAAAACTAGCTATTACAAGAAAATATGAGTTCCCCCATTTTCAAAAAGAAACCTAATTCAATTCAATGCTTTCTTTTAAAATTAATCAATCATTGTAAGAAACAAGAAATGAAGTAGGTTGGTTAAACAAATTGTGGCATATGAACGTAATAGATTGTAACTGCACCATAACAAACGGTGAATGTGAGGAATTTGGAGAAATAAAGATTTCTACAAACTAATGCAAAGTGAAGAAAGCATAACCAAGAAAACAATATGTATGATAACTACAACTGAACTGAAAGAGAAACCAAGAAAATAATAATATGCATAATGCCTCCAACAGTCTGAACTAACATTAAATGAAATGACCATTTTGGGATTCAGGACAGTAAAATGTACTTGCTGACAATGGCTGGGTCCTATTATTAAATCCTACCCTCTGGTACAGATCACAGATTAATTCTCCAAGCAAATTAATTTGACAGGGACACCATATTAACCATCTTCCTTCTTCCACTGGGACAAGCTGATAACGTATAATAGAAAATCAAATACTGGGCAATAATTAATTCAGAAATTTTATAAGGTTAAAAAAGTTTTAAACTTTCATTCATATACTCTTAATTTTTGTTAAGATGATTTCACAAAAATACAAAACAATGCTAGAGAGTATTAGGGGATTTAATTCTGTCTCTGAATCCTGGGGTGTAACAGAGATGCTGGCTTATTAAAAACACTCATTCTCCTGACTAGAGAATGATGATTTCCCCCAAAACCTAATGCTTATTTTATCCACACAAAATATAATAGCTAAATATGTGAAAATAAACAATGGTAAGACAAAAGGCACGTACAATTTAATGATTTTTAATTAAGATCCCTCCAATACAATAATCTTCTTTTAATTCACTGTGTTTCTTAACATAGTATCAAACCACCCCATCCCTGCCAGGCAAAAAATGAACAATTTAAATGAAAAAAGGCTGATTATAAACATTAAGAAATTCAAGTTCATATCTGAAGATGGCCAAGGGATAATTTCCAACAATCAAAACAGCTTTTTGAAAAGGTAAAACATGATATTATAAGAATTTGAAAATGAATAAGCAAATCTGGTTCCAAAAACCAGAAATACTGTTTTCAAATCACATTACTTGAAAACAAAAAATGTTTTTAAGAGGCAAATAATGGATAGAGAAATGGCCTTCAAATCAGAGAGAGAGAGGCAGGGGTCTCTGACTATGTGAGGCAGCTGGCCAAGTCACTCAACATTTCTGTCCCCCAGAAAACTCTTTAAGACTATAAGTCAGAGAGAAGGTGCTCAACGGCTTTGGTAAGGAAGAGTTTCCTCACCTAGAATTCCCTATTGAATAAAATCACAGGTCCAGATTAGCAAAATTCACTATAAACAGGTCAAGTTTATGGCTTGTAAGAGTAAAATACTAATCCAATGATATAAGAAAACCTTATCTCTTCCAACATACAGTCACCACAATTGTGAGTACTTATGACATCAAAACTTTATAAAAATATGCTAGACATAGGATCATAAATTTAGAATTAGATAAACCTGAGAGGTCATGAAGTCTAACCCCTTCATTTTTTTTTTTTATATGAGATTCTTTATTAAATTTTTTTGAGTTACATCTTTTCTCCCCGTCTTTCCCCCGCCCACCACCCCAAAACAGCCATCCCAGTATTTCCCCCCTCCCCCAGTCTATTCTCTCCTAT
>CM053582.1:171527211-171597559 GCA_028627135.1 Pseudochirops cupreus
GGGACACACTGGGATGGCTGTTTTGGGGCGGTGGGTGGGGGAAAGAGGGGGAGAAAATATGTAACTCAAAATCTTGTGGAAATGAATGATGCAAACTAAAATAAAATTTAAAAACAAAAAAAAAACAAAAACTGTAGGATAGAAGACGCCTTCAAAACTCTTTCACATCAAAGCAAGGAAAATTCAAAATTCAAATAACGCAAGCGAATAAAAAATAGGAGGGGGGGGATGTTTTGGCAACCAAAGGAATCTTTAAAATACCTTTAATAATATATTTAGCTGTAAAATTCTATTGTTTCATTTTCAAAGCACCCTAATACCCATTATAAGTATTCATTTGTAATTAGTTTGCTCATTACAAATCATTTATTTCTACTCATTAAAGCAGAAACATTGTAGACTTCTATCAACCTACATTTTGTTAGTTTACACATATCAATATAACATATTTTTAGATGAATACACTTTTCATTTAGACCTTTCACTAAATCAGAATAGCATTTCCTTGAGTTAAGCCAAATTACTTAATATTGCTGGGCTCCATGAACCTCAGCAATAGACGCTGGGCTATAAGAACTTTCTATTCTGATGAAGAGGGAGATGGAAGAGAGAGAACAGGGAAGGAAGGTGGATCCGTAACCTGATTCTACAAGCTGACAGAATTCCTAGCACCTCTACTATTTCCATTAAAGGCTAAAAAGAGAAAACAAAAAGTTATACTCACCCATCTACTTATCAGGCTCTCTGATAAAAGGTTTAGAGGTAGGAATAAGTTAAAATGCTTTAATTATTTTGCTTTTATTCATAACTTCCTACTCCCCAAACAGAACTGATAACCAATGCTTAGCTATAATGACTTCCAGTAGCTTTTAAGCTATCATAGAATTTAGAGGTAGGAGAGAACTTGGAGAATAGCAAGTCACACCACACAATGCCAAACTATTGAGTGCCTTCTGCCATAGTACCTGGTTTCCTCCACTTAATTTGCTTGTAGGTTTGGGGCTAGTCTTTTTGGGATATTCAGGAAGGGGGAGTGACTAACAGTATTTCTTTTATTTTCTAAGTTGATAAACAGCAGAAAAGAACTGAGATGAATACCCACCTGGCTGTTCTGCCTGCTCTATGGATATAGGTGTTGGCATCTTCTGGACAATCAAACTGAAGTACCCAATTCACAGCTGGAAAATCTGCACGAGAATAAATTTCAAGTTTTTAAAAATTGATTTTAAAATTGGCCACTCAACACTATTTTTAGTTAATATTGTGACTGCTAATGAGGGCTCTCAGTCACATCATCCAAATGATGGGCATCATCTGCAAAGAAGATTAAAAGTAAAATTAATTCCAAACACTAGCAGATAATTACGATTCTCCCTTTTATTGAGGTGAACTAAAATTAACATTACCAACAGTTCCTAAATAATAACAGTGCTAGAACAGAAGATAATTTTACATGACATAAGGGAGATAAGACCTCATATAGATTATAATTCCCCGATATTTAATGATGAAAATGAACAGGATGTGACCCACTTCTCAGAGACACCCAATGAGCAATAAGATAAACTTTTGAATTTGCATATAGTCCCACCAGTTAATCTACCCTCAGATTTTGCCTCATCTTTCTGCAACTAAGATTAACAAGTACAAAGAGCATATTTCTGGCTGCTGAACTACTGGAGACCTACTTGTGACAATGTAAATACTTGTGACAACGTAAAGTAGGATTCCTTCAACAGTTTATGAATTTCACTTTAAGACTTTTGGATCAATTTTTATCCCAGGGATGGACTAACTAGAAGGTAGTATGCAATGAAAGGCCCTACATAAATCAAAATTATCTTCAAACCTTATAATCCATTCCAAAGAGTAAAACATAATTTTGAAGAAATGGATATTAACTAAGAAAAATGAGACTGTTGTAAAAGAGGAAAGAAAAGAGGTCATTGGCCAAAGATCAGAAGGAATTACACTTCATTAGTCTGAACTCAGCTGTTCTATTCTTGGTCACCCTGGAAATATGACAAAAATTGATTTTTCATGTTGAATCATTTTTCCTCCTCAGATTCAAAAAGCAAATCAAACAAGTATTTTAATTGATCAGGTACTCAGTCCCATCCTAGAAGCTTATAGAGAAGTACCCTGCTCTGAAAACTTACCATTTAACTCAGGAGACAAAATTAAAACATATGAAATAGTAAACAACGAGACAGTACGTAACTGAGTAGTAAATCATGTGGAACACTTTTACAAGTTGTCCAACATCTTCTGGGAAAGTGGCAATGAATACTCTAAAGAAACAATCATGGATACACTTTTTTCCTTTAAAAATTATCAAAAAGATAGCATTAAAATATGATCAGAGAATCAGAGTAGATGGAAGGGATCCTAGAGATTATTTAATTCTACCTCGTCATGAAGTATGAATTCCCTCTAGTCTAGAATATCTGCAAGAAACCTTAGCCTAAGTTCTCCAGTCACGGAGAACTTAGCTTCCAACGACAAAGAAATTCCCCCCAAAGAAAGTCCTGTTATGCTTTTGAATAGCTCAATTACAAAGTTCTTCTTTGTCAAAACTTTAAAGACATAAACACTCCTTTAAATAACTGAAGACAGTGATCAAGTCCCAGTCTAAATCTTCTCTTCAAGCTAAATAGACTCGATCCTTTCAATCATCACTAATATGACACATTTTCAAGTCCTTCACCTCACCATATCCTTCTCTGCATTTATTCCAATTTATCAATTCCCTCAAACTACAGGGACAGAACTATAGAAACATTCCATTTAATCTACAGATCAAGCTTTAGTCAATCCCAACCACCTTACAGAGCAAGATATAATGAAAAATGCACTATATTTTGAGTGAGAGAACCCTAAATTCAAATGCAAGCATGTGAATTTACAGTAAGTAGGGCAGGCCATAGTCTTTCTGGGCCTCAGTTTCCACATCTGTAAAATGAAGAGGTTGAAGCAGATGACTACTGGGCAGGTTTCTTACAGGGGGAAATCCTATGTAGAGGTTGGGCTAAGTGGCTGCATAGGGACTTTCCTACTCTCAAATTTGGTGATTAAATGATCTCTATTAAATGATGTCTAGCTCTAACTATGGCAGCTAGGTGGTACATTGGATAAAGTGCCAGCATTGAAGATGGAAAGACCTGAGTTCAAATCTGGCCTCAGACACTTACTAGCTGTGTGACTCTAGGCAAGTCACTTAACCCTATGTGCCTCAATTTCCTCATGTGTAAAATGAGCTGGAGAAGGAAAAGGTAAATCACTCCATTATCTTTGCCAAGAAAACCCCAAACAGAATTACAAAGAGTCAGACATGATTGAAAAATGATTAAATAACAGCACCAACCATCTATCTGGATCTGGATCTAGAACAAGGGAAAGATCTGGGTAATGACTATAGCCATCTAAGAAGGAAAAATACTTGTCACAAAATGCATGCAATAAAGCCCATAGGTTTTATTGCAAGAAGAATATGTAACTCAAAACCTTTTCTTTCACTTGACACTTAACAGGCAACTATCTTGTTATCTGGTTTCTAAACTACAATAGATTAGAAGGGCTTAGAAGGCAACACACTAATACTGACAACTGAAAAGCTAGCAGAAAGAGAGGACAAAAACCAACTATAAAAAGCAGAAAGTTAACAGAATCATTTAGTACGAACAGAACCAAATATTTCAATAGTGATACTAACAAAGTTTTTTTGCACAGCCCGGAGTACACTTGTGTACTCTATTACAACACAGTAACAGATGCCTGTCATAACTACCCCGAATCATTGTTAAAAAAAAGGTTAAATAAACACTCTGTAAATTGCATGGTATTATATAAACGTAAGCTAGTATTTTGACAATGTGAGCTGATAAGATCTCTGCTACAAACTCGTCACAAATCTTCAGACAAGTCATTTTACCTCCTTCAATCTCCGTTTCTTCATACAATGAGCAAAGTTAATTAAACCAAGAGGCGGCAAGCTATGGGCCGGATTTGGCCTTCAGAGTTTACTACAGTTTGCTGACCTCTTGGTTAAGCTAAATTACCACATCACTATCAAGATCTAACGGTCAAGCTGAAACTGCGTAGCACCTGAAGAAGTAAAAGACATGTAAAGAAGTACAAAACACAAAGAAAACACAGATCTTGTTTACTCACGTTCTGTTTCCTGTAAAATCATAGGACAGAAAAGTCATTCCGGTTCAGTTCCCTGCCCATCTGAATTCTGGCTAGCTTTTTATAAGTAAGCAACGAATACTGTAATTTACTATGATCACAGGCCCCTTTCCAAATTGAACGTTACCTACCTAGCCCCCTTGCTGCAATATCAGTGGCAAAGAGCACTGCAGATTTCTTGCGGACAAATTCATTATAGATTTCCATTCTTCTCATCTGCTGCTGTTTGCCGTGGAGAGCAAGGATAGAAATACCTGGTCGAAGCCTGCAGAAAACTCGGAACAGATACTGAACCTATAAATGGATGAAAGAGCAAACTTAGCACTTTTGGAACTATAATGGAGGAAGAGGAATAAGAGCTCAGAACTCTACCTGACCCTAAGTATAACCAATTTCATTATCACTAAAACTTCAAACTCACGAACCTAAATAGAAATCAGTACAAAAATAATGGAAATAAAGAAAAGGCCTCTTCCCATTTCACTGAATGTTGCAGCTGCATAAGCACAGTAAAAACCAACACAGAAAACCTTTAAAACTTTTCCAGGGACTCCCTCCTAAAAAACAGAAAGGAAATAGGAATAGCAATAGGAAACTGAAACAGATTCTATGTTAAAGCTGTATGTGGCGGCCCTGCTGCAACTATAAACACCAACATGAGACTGGCAGGCCTTTCTTCTTGGAAATTTCAAGTTCTTTGCCTGCCATCACACAAGTATGCAACATTATGAGGAGAGCTAGATGCTCTCTACTGTTTAGAAGAAAAGTGCCTAACTCTAGGTCACACACTAGGAACAAAAGTAGAATTAATTCCTTCTTTTATATTAGGATGCCTCACTTAAAATTTAAAGGTAACTGTTAAATACCCAAATTCACAAGAGCATTAGTATAAAGCTTGTATCCAACTCTTCCCCCGGGGTCATGTTTTTTCTTAATGCTAAGTTAGCCAAAATATACTAAGTTCAAATTAACCTTAGGGCATTGGGGTTGGTGGAGAAAAACTTAGAGGGATGTCTGACTCAGATAGCAAATATTTTGTAGAAATTAAGTTTCTTAAAAAGCTTTCACTTTTATTACCTTATTTACAGTACGGTATACTAGAAAGAACAGTGACAAATCAGAAGACTCTGAAGGGTTCCTCCTGTGAAACTTACTAATCACATGGCCTCAAACAAGACAACTCCCACCAAGATATTACCACCACTAGTTTACTAAAGAGGAAGCTGAGACAAAAACCCCTACAAATGCACCCACTAAATGAAATGTTGAAACAGCTTTGGCTCCTCAAATATAGAAAGAAAACAGCAAAGACTGACTCTAAGGGGAAAAAAAGGAGAAAGAGTACCTCTTTACAACTTGCAAAGAACACAATACTCTTCTTTTTCAGATGGCTCCTCAGGAAGGAATAAAGCACACTGATTTTTTGGTGCAGCTCACAAATGATATAGTTCTGGTCCAAAGTGGCTGGAGTACTGACAGAATTAAGGAGAAAAATTCAATTAACAGCTCTGATAGGATAAATATAAAAATCTAGACCTAAGGAACAATCTTTATTCCACTGCAATAGCTCTTTAGCATCTTAAAACAAAATCCTAAAAGAAATGTTTCTTTGTTCCTCACCCCTGGTTTCTAAAAATTAGTTTTTTCCTAAGCAATAAAAAACACCTAGAAAGACTCTTTCTTTTAGGAAAGGGGAAAAATTATTTAAAGTCCAAATTTTAAATACAAATAAATTGGTTTGATAAAAAAAAAACAAACTGTTCTCAATTCAACAGTGATATTCAAAACCCTTTCACCCCAAAACTATTGTGTTTCAAGAAATCATTGATAGGACTATTTGTACGTATGACAGGAAACTGCTGGTGCATTATTTCACTATGTGCTTTTTGCTGTACATAATAGCTTCAAAAGATTCTAAATTACTGTCTTAAATTACTTCATAAACATAAAATGAACAGAAAATGACTGTCTACAGTGCTTCCCTTAAAAGGTTCTTAAATACAAATTTTTGCATATTTTGTTAACCAGGTTGTTCATAATAAATTCTTTAAAGAAAAAAAATTTGCTTAGCATTAACATTAAGCTTAATCCCCACAGCATCTATTTATTCAAGCTGCTGCCAGTGAGTAGATTTAAAATCACAGTGTACTAAAAGTCATTATTGTAACCAGCAACTAGGCTGTCGTACAGAAGCTTCTGCCTGGTAAAGCTTTCTTGGAAAGCAATATAAGTAATGAAACACCATGTGAGCCTCAGTATCATTTCTGAAATACTTTACACATTTATTATTTTCTTTCACCTTCAGGTATAATACTGCTTGTACCTAACTGTCCATTATTAGGCTGACAAGGGATCATACAAACAATTAAAATACAACAATAACACCAAAATCTTCCATGTTTCAACCATCTTCCAAACTAAAGCTTTTTGCAAACTTCTAATAATCAATCAATCCTCCAACATTTATTAAGCATATATGTTAGTGCTGCAGATATACAAAGTAGCAAGAGAGACTGATTAGTCTCCCTTTTTCTCATCTTTAACTACCATCTGGTAGAAACACAAATGAGTTTTTAAAAGGCCAAAGAGTAAGCAACAAGGAGGAGAAAAGAGGGGTAAAGAGCAGATGACCACACACAAAAATCAAGTTAACTGACCTGAAAATTCCAAAGGCTCTCTCCTAACATAGCATTACAAAATATGTTACAGGTTAAGCAGTTAAGGTAGGGGGAGACCTCAGACCTTCAAACATTAAGGACCAATGAGGGGACAATACCCCAAGGCACCACCTGGAACTGGAGAAGACAAAGACCCTAGGACACCAAGAGGCTGCTTCTGAGTAAGTTGCCTAAAGGACAAGGAATAGGGTGGGAGTAGGCCAAAGAATCTGAAAAATGGGTCCTTTGGATTGTAACTAATTATTCCTGTTTAACTAGGTGTTAAGTTCCATTGGTTCTACTGAAAATAATGGTACCTACAATACTGCCAGCATGCTCTAAATTACTTACTAAATTTTGGTAACATGAGGCAAAGTCGCAGTAACCTTGTCCTAGATTTATTTCAGCTTACAAACAAGGGGAAAAGTCTGTTGTCTAATTAATTGAAAAAAATTTTTCTGATCATCTACTGACAAAGAGCATGAGCCAAATCTATCTCACAACCTCCAGTACCAGCCCAACCTGTTCTGAAGCAATTTGCAAATCCCAGGGTTCAACAGAGAAAAGTCAAGTTGGACCTAAAGGCAACAGAAGTACATGGATATTACTAAAGTGAATTTTTCATTTCTAAGTTCAAGCCTTTAGAGGCTTGATCATCGAGAACATTTCCAATCAGCACCTAGCAGGGTACTGAAGGGTAGGAGAAGGACCTAGGAGAGTAATGTCAGAAGAAAAAGGAATGGTGTACTCCTTAAGGTCTCTAAGGGTCTACATGAACCCAAAAACCATAGATATAGACTAAAATAGAAGAACCATGTGGAGCAAATGAAAAAGTTCCTCCAAGACTACTCAGGGCCACGATGCTTTGTGGGGTGCTCAGGGCATAGTCTTAAGTCAGTGGTTCTTTAAATTCTTATAGTGATGTACCACCACTTTCAGCAAAATTTCTAGAGTGCTAGAAGTTGCAGATGTTAAATGACTTTAAAACGTCTATTATTAGTGGTAACAAGTCATAACACAAAGTATTGTTAAGAATATGCAAACATTTTCAGATCAACTTTATTCCAAATTTAAGAAAATCACAAACAACTTCAACTAGGGTATGACTGCCATCAAACAGATGTTTTATATAAAGATCAGATTATTAGCCATACATTTATCTATCTAATATCTATCTTATAAGAAATCTGAACCCTCTCAAAATGGGTGTTACTTTTTAGTATATACTCTACTTTTTTCCCTTTCAGAAAGATCTCATTTTGGAGCAGGTATCTTATTTTCTGAACCTATTCAATAACTGGTAACAATATTAATACAGCCATTAATTATTTATTAAATTTTAATTTAAATTTTTATTAAAATATTTATTCAAATCCAATTATGTTGCAGGCACTGTACTAAGCCCTTAGAAAGTAAAGAAAAAATTAAACAGCCTATCACCAAGAAGCTTACTTTGGTGGAAGAATATGATAGGTCATTTTGTAAATACTTCACAGTATCATTCCCACTGTTTGAGGAAATTATTTCAGCTTACCCCAGTTTCACTTTAAAATGCTCCAAGTTTTGTTTTTAAATTTGTTGTACTTTGTTTTACATTTGCAATATTGTGGGAGCTATAGAATTATTTTTTGTAAATATGATAATAGAGTATCACTGTAAACAGAATCAAAACTGAAGCGGGTTACTGTTTTTTTTTTTAATTTAATTATTGAGGATTTGATACTTAAATTAGTTTCTTCAATATGTTTCACTATCAAAGTCACAGTTATTGATATTTCTGATTTCTTGTTTCTTCAACCTTTCTGATTTTACTCAATTATCCATAATACTGCAATGACTCTATGATCTCACTGATTATAAGTACTCACTCAATCAATAAACATTCATTAAGTATGTACTCTGACTGAAGCAAAACACGTTATCGTTCTCTTTCATGTCTGGTTTTGCTTTTTTTTCCCCAGTGATCACTCATAGGTTACAACCCTTCTATACAACCAAACTATTGCACAATGTGAAAGTATTTGCAGATCCTATACATGATTGCACGCCACCATGGGCGGGGTGGGAAGGGAGGGGAGAAAATCTGAAACTCAAGTGAATGTAGAACTGAATCTTGTAAATTAAAAGTAAATAAACAAGTCATTTAAAAGAAAAAAAAATATGTACTGTACCAGGCACCAGGCTAAGTGTTAAGGATACAAAAAGAGGCCAAAGACAATCATGGGAACTCTCTCTGACAATGCAGATCACATGCCCCACCAACACTTTCTGACCTTGTGAAATTTTTGTCCATGTCTTCCAAAAAGGATTTACCTAGAATGATGGAGAGCTTCCTTTAGGTCTTTTTATATTCCTGGGGAAATGGTGCAGCACTCGAAATATCTTAATCTGTTAACCTTTGCTCTAGCTAAATAACACCTCTTTTTCCAAACATACATTTATTTAGTCTGTCCCAAACTACCTACTGAAGGGAAGGGGGAATCACCTGACAACTGAGCATGGTCTCTTTTCTTCCCATCCCACCCATGGTATCCCAGCTCTCGACAATTAACTATAATAATGCATGACTGAATTTAAAGCATTTATAATTGTCTCTTGGTAATCTTCATAGAGGCAAGAACAGTATTTATTCATCTTTTTACTGCCTGCTGTACCAAGCACAGAGTAATTATACACGTAATATGTACAAGGCAGTATGGAGCAGATACTCAGATAATGAGTAAAAAAATGATTAATTTACTTTAGTTTGGGCCAGGAGGTTACAAATGGAAGCCCACTTGAGATTCCTGGGACTCCAGAGCAAGCTGGAGCTGACTCCAAGGACAAAAGAGAAGAAAGTGACAAGAAATAAGATGTGTATTTAAGAACATGAATATAATGCCATCATAGGACTCTTAAAGTATATCCAAACTCACAAGGATAGTGGTGAAGTGAGAGCTAACAAAGAAAAACTTGTATAAATCAACGCAAGGCTGGATCCTCATGGAACTACAAAAGGGTTTGTTTTGTTTGTTCCATTAGAAACCAGGCAATAGTATACTGAAACAAGTGTTGACATTAAGTCATCAGACCTGGTGCTCCCCAAGCTTCTGTCTTTGATTTCCTGCTCTTCTCACTACGCTCTCTCCCATGATTATTTCATCCATTCTTATAACTTCAACTCTCAACTTTATACAGATGAGTCATAAATCTATAACTCCAGCCCTGATCTATTTCTATCTAGATGGCACCTAGAATCCAATAATTCCAAAACCAAGCTTATCATCTTTTTTTTATTATTATGTTTTCAGCAATGCTTATCCTCATGATTACTTTCCTATTTTTTCCAATGGTACGACCTTTTTCCCAAACACTCACATTCAAAACTTTGATATGCTTTCATTTTTGCCTTTTTCTTGCTCTAACAACTATTTCTTAGATCCTGTCAAATACTTCTCCCATTATCTCCTTCTCTCTATTCCCAATGCTACTCCTCTAGTACATGCTACTCCTCTAGTACAATTACCACTCACCTGGACTGTAACCTCCTAAACATCCTCCTACCTCAATATTCTCCTCTCCTTTCCAATCAATCCTCCACAGAAGTGACAGATTTGATTTATATAAGAAAAGTCAATGATGTCATTCCTCTGCAAAAAGGCTTTTTAATGGTTCCCACCTACCAAATAAAACTCTAGCTCCTTGGCCTGGCCCTCCACAATCCGACAGTGAGGATACTTAGCACAGGCAAGAGATAATAATTATCTTGGGCTTAGAATCATAGGATTTATGGATGTTGGATGTTCATTAGAAAGGATCTTAAGAGAGCATGCTCTGTTCGGCACGGAGGACAGAACTAAAGGTAAGAGTAAGAAGTTACAGACAGGTACATTTAGGTTACATTATACATTTAGTATAATCAAAAGCTTCCTAAAAATTAGAGATGTCCAAAAAGTAGAATGGATTACTCAAGAGATATTAATTCTCCCATCAATGAAAGGCTTCATACAAAGGCTGAATGATCACTCAATAGGGATGCTGTAAAGGAGCTTTTTGTTCACAGAAGATCTGAACTAAATGGTCTCTGAGTTGTCTTATACTATACTTTTCCAGGCTCTCCTCCTCTAGGCTAAATTCCAAGCAAACTACTCAACATCCCCTGTACAACCTAGAAAGCACTTTGCCTCAAGCTCTGCTTCTTAAAATCCTACATATCTTTTCAGAGTCAACATAAAGGCCATGTCTATGAAGTCTTTACTGGTCTCTCCCTTCCATTCAAATCAGTAATAATTCTTCTCCACTCAGACAACACATAGCACTTGGTTTATACAACTTTTGTGTGCTTATACTGAAGAGAAGTATTTATATATTATACTTCTTCCTATGCCATGGGAACTCCAGGAAGGCAGAGGCCGTTCTCACTTAACCTTCATATATTCCCAAATACCTGGAACAGTAAGGTACTTAATAATTTCTTTAAATTAAAGTTGAGTGCCAAGCTCTTTCATTCACTAGCTGTGTTACCATGGGCAAGTCAGAAGAGCACTATGACTCTGTTTTCTTATTAGTAAAATGGGAATAATAATGTCTGCACTACCTACTCCACAAGATTGGGAATGACAACATCCTCACAAAATTTTAAAGCACTATACAAAAATGTGAGCTAATTACTATTAGCAAATTCAGGGCTAAATTCAATAAATGTTAAAAAAAAAAACAACAGAAAAGAAGATCACAGAAATTAACGTGAAAGAATCATTCTGCTCTAAAATTCATTGCTATAGACTCAAAGCTGATAAAAGAGAAAAAAAAATCCTCAAAAGAACCTCAGACTTTAATTTGGAAGCAACTAAAAAAAAGTGTTTTTTAAACCCATTTTTCCTTTTTGTGGTTATTCAGTCATTTCAGTCATGTTCAACTCTTCATGACCCTATTGGGATTCTCTTAGAAAAGATACTGGAGTAGTTTGCTATTTCCTTCTCCAACTCATTTTACAGATGAGGAAACTGAGATAAACAAGGTTAAGTGACTTGCCCAGGGTCACAGAGCTACTAAGTGTCTGAGGTCAAATCTGAACTCACAAAGAGTAGTCTTCCTGATGCCAGGTCTATGTAATGGTAATGGGAATTTGAGGATCTTCCCTGCCTCTTGTATTGGCAAGCTAACAGGTACTTAGCACTTAGTTTCAAGTTCAAAATTGCATCAAGTATTAAGACCCAGAACTTGTGAATCTCACAGTGGGATGAACTTGCTGATGTAACAGGAAGGAGTAGGGCAGGGAGGAGAAAATACCATATATAAGGAAAAGCCCAAGCTGAGAGAGGTCAGAACTTCTGGGAGCAAGCATCATGTACGTAGAACTACTGCTGGAGAGAGTGAGAGAACTGCCTGGAACGAGAATTGCTGAGAGAGAGAGAGAGGGAGAGACAACTGCCAGGATCCCGAGAACTTCTGAGAACTGCTAGGAATTGCAGAACACAACTTGTGGTGCCAGAACTTCTCCTGAGAACCAAACTGAGAACTTCTGAGAAATGAGAAGAAAGGAGAACTGGGAAGAGGCATGGCTGTAGTGTTGCTAGGTACTGTTATTACAGAAGCCCTGGGACCTTACTGCTGGTTCAGAAGCCCTGAAAGAGGATTTTCTTGTTGTATGTTTACAGAAATCCTAGAGGAGGGTCTTGCTAACAGAGGTCCTGGGGCTATACTAATGATCTGTGCTGATTCCTCAGACCTTGTTGTTGGGTCTATGTTGATTTCACAGACAGAAAGTGAATTGATGAGGAAGCCGGCAATGTGGTGAATGTTATTGTGGCTTTCTTAAGCTTTGTCTTCCCAGGAACAGAAACTGTGAAGGACTTGAGGTGGACCAGACACTGTGAGCTTCAATCTGGAACAGGAACTGCACAAGAAGCTGGACAAAGAACTGAGAGTTGTACACCTTTGAAATCAGGTGGGAATTGGATAGATTCAGGCAGGAGCTGGGACCATGGAAGAGGAACCATGGAAGCTGAGAGCCTGCCTCAAGTCAAGATGAAAAGACCTCTCCTTGGGTATTTAATGCAAACTGAGAAGATCATGATTTACTAGGGGTGGAGCACTTCTGACCTTTGTACTCTGATGAGTGAGTTAAGGATTTACTAATTAAGGATAACTGGAAACTAATCTCCAATTAAGATGAAAGAAGACTTTTCTGATTGAAGAGATTATGACAATATGACCTAGGGGTAGACTTTGTGATTGACTAAATGAATGTACTTTGTTTAAAACGATGTGACCACTTTGGTGAAAACTATGTGGCCATTTTAGTAATAAGTTGTTATAGTGTAACATTGTGAATGTTTTGCCGTAGTTTGTTACTGAATAAACAAAGTTCACTATACTGTGTAATCAATACCTTGAAAGCTGTTCATAGCAACAGTCCTCTGTAAAGCTGCTCGTGCTTGGCTTAACAGCCTGGCACTCTATCCACTGTGCCACCTAGTTGCCTTGCTTTTCCCTTAAACAGTACAGTACAATTGGGGCAACTGGAGTTAAGTGATCTGCCCAAGATCACACAGCTAGTAAGTGTTAAGTGTCTGAGGCCACATTTAAACTTGGGTCCTCCTGACTCTAGGGCCGGTACTCTATTCAGTGCTCCACATACCCAACCCTACAAATATATTCTGTACTAAGTGGTGAATGGCCCAAAGCACTATGAGCCTAGAATAAGCATTCCTCCAAGCTCAATTTCTAGATCAAGACAAAAAAAAAAACAAAAAAGTTCCCCAAACACTATAGAACACATTTAGTTTCATAGATGATACTATTACACTGTTCAACTATTCAGTTTTTCCTGGGATCAAAAATCTGCCTTTAAAAAAATAATTACTCTTTATTTGTATATGACCATGGCCAAGTCACTTAGCCTATCTGGGCCTCAGTTTCCTCATCTGCAAAACAACAATTGTATCTTAGTGCCTAACACATAGCATGTATTTAATAAACGGGGTTTTTTTTAATTCATTCATTCACCCATTCCAGCTCTAACTCTATGATACAACTTGTTACAACATATCAATAGAACTTCTACTCACCTAAAACATGAGCACGAACACAACTCAAATTCAGTTTTCTAATTTTGATAGTGAAGTTTTTCCTCCCTTCATTTACACACTTGTCTGTTCCCATGGAGAAAAACATGAAGATCTCTACTCAAAGATGTTTATGATAAAAGATGCTACTTAAATAACCATTCATGCTTTATGTTCCATGGTTTTCCCTAAATCTAAAGAATTTTTATTACTATATTAGATCTTGCCCTTCTTATAAAAATAACAAAAACAAAACCAGAAAAACTGTTTTTCCAAAGATAGGGAAGAGAAAATAGGGACTGGTTCTGTGCAGGGAACTCCCAGGTGAAGAAAATTCTATTGTTGGCATTTCTCTGTAACTTATAACCAAAGAACTGTTCAAAGTTCAAAGGTTAAAAGGCAGTTATATGCCAGAAGCAGAACTTGAACCCAGGTCTCCCTGGTCCCAAGGCCAGCTTTGTATCCACTAAACCACAGTGACACTCTGTGAAAACAACTTTAAGAGAATATAAAATTACCTAGCTAAGAAAAAAAGGCATGGTCCCTGAGTCAATCACATTAGAGACTTACTAGAAACTACTTACCTATATTTTGCCTTTTCATGTACCCAAACATATTCAGGGTCCTTCAAGCTCAGACGTGCAAGGTCCTTCACAGACTTAGTCTGGGTGGCTGAGAAAAGCAAAGTCTGACGTTTTTTGGGAAGGTTTTCTATAATAGCATTCATTGTGTCAGCAAAGCCCATGTCCAGGATTCGGTCAGCTTCATCAAGTACTAAAAGGAGAAAATGAAAGATATCACTCAAGCAGAAAAGGAATATAAAATTTCTAATCTGACTTTTTGAAATTTTTTAATTACCTGTTTAATTTCTTATATTATTTTAGTTGGAATCTTTAAATATGTGTGCTCATTTCATGTAACTAAAACCAACTATACTGTTCAAGATGGAAAGTCTTAATGACTCTGAGTTTTGTACACATTCACAAAACAATAATTTAGAAACTCAGCTTAAAGTTTTATTTTAATTCAACAAATATAAACATTTCTACAGTTACAAATCTATAAAGAGTCACAGAATCTACTTCCTTATACTCACCCAACATTTGGAGATTAGTTGCACGAAAATATGTTGTTTCGTCCATGTGTTGAAGCAGTCGCCCCGGTGTACAAATAAGTATATTTATTTGGTTGATCCTCTCAGATTCATGTTTCAGATCCTAAAAATAGTCATTTCTTTAAGTTACACATACAATTCACTCAAAGGTGCCTTGTGTTCCACAGTTACAAAAGTAGCTAACAAATGGCATTTTAGCATCACAATCTGGATGCTCTAAAAACAAATGCATAATTTCTCCTCTCTTTTTTCTTTCTGTAGTATTTCAGAATTAAATGAACAGAATCAGGAAGACAAGTTATATAACAACTACACTGTAAAGAAAAAAATATTTTAGAACTCTGATCAATGCAGTGAGGTGATGGACCCAAGAAGGACCCAGAGACATATTATTAGACATGATAAATGTGGGAATTTGTTCTGCTCGACTATGCATATTTATAACAACGGTTTTGGTTTTGGTTTATTTGGGTTTGTTGGTCTGGGGGTTTGGAGGGTTTGTTTTGGTTTTTTTCTGCAATGGCAGTGGGAGGGAAATAAACAAATGCTTATTAACTGGAAAAAATTTCACTCTATTTCTGCAGTATTTTCACATGCCTTATTTGAATAAGCCTTAAGCCTCTTAATGGATATATAGAAATGGATCTCTATGGGCAGCATATTAACTTAGAAAACTACAAATTAACATTATCTATATTGTCTTATATTTTTATTTATTTTGCTAAACATTTCCCAATTACATTTTAATCTGGTTCAGGCTGCACTGCATTGTACTGCAGAGTGAACTCCAGAGATTTGCAGGCAGCTTGAATTTGATGCCTCTGACCCAGGAAATACAAAATCTATCTGTGGTTTTAACTAGCTCCAAATTTTAGAAGATCAAGCAGATGTTTAAAGTGTTGCCCTCCTGTTGTGCCTACTAGAAGAGGCTAAAAACATGAATTAAAACTACTCTCTTAGTGACTGTGGAGAGAGTTCTTAACTGTCACTACACTTGTGTGAACTTTTTGAGAACATTTTCATAAAATGGAGATTTGGAGTTTCAAATCTTAGAAATTATCCCCCTTCCAAAGTATCAGTCATTTTCAATGGGTGATTTTAATGAGGAGAAAAAGAACAGTTTCTAAATGACTTTCTTTATACTTCTGCATATACGCAACCTACAAAAATAAAAAGACAATAACACACACTTAGTTATTACAGAGCACAAATAAACTCACAACAAGCACACACAAAAAACCTAGCAAAGTGAACAGGCACTAGGGGAAAGATCCAAAATGAAAGAATTCCTGCAAATCTTTTCTTGTCCTTAGATTTGGGCAATAAACAAATTCTCTTCCTTGGCCTTTTTTTGTTTTACCCATTAACTTTGTGACGCTGTCCAAAAAAAAAAAATTTCCTTTTGCATTTTCCAACAGACTCTTGAAATATTCAAGAAAAAGGTGGCTAGAATAGCAATGACAGTATTATAATAATACTGTGCTTCCCTTCATGTACAAAGATGACAATACTGACCCACTATTTAATGAAGTATGTATTTAGAATAATTTGCCAGCAATAGGAATGAATCTGTATTGCTCTATCTACATTCTTACCAGGTTCCCCACATTCCCAGTGGCACACATTTCTAAGGCTGCTATCATCTATAGCCATGGAAAATAGCAAAGCTAACTAGACTTCCTGAAGATCAAATTCTTGACTCTGACCTCATTAGCACATACTATAAACAACTAAGCTAACTAGTCAGAAGATCAATATGTGAAAAATATATAAGGACCAAGACTTATAACATAAGCACATTTACAAAAACCTCATTAATTCTCATTTTATTGATCTTTTTCTGTCCATGTCCCTGGAAATTCTAATTAGTACATAATCAACCTATTCTCACACACATGGGAAATAAATAAGGGGCGTGCACATTTAGGGTTATATAGTATAAAAAGTATGTAAAGTATATAAAAAAGACATAAAAAGACTGACCTTTCCACCAATGATGAGACCAGCCGAAAAGTCATGGTTCTTGCCCACTTTTCTTAGTACCTCAAAAGTCTGATAAGCCAACTCTCTGGTAGGTGATATTATCAAAACACCAAGGCCATCTGTTGATGTCCACTGTAGACGATATAATGCCTCCAGAACCTAAAAACAGACAGTAAACTTAAGTTTTAAAGTAAGAAAAATTTCAACAAATAGTAAAATATATACATCAACACTAAATGTACCAAAATATACCACAATATGGCTTATACAAGAGGTATAAGATGCAGCTGGCAACACTACTCAATGTGGCTTAACCAGATGGAATTGGAAAATATTTAACAAAATAAATCAATAAAACATAGATAATGTTATATTTTAAAATTAAGTCAATATGTAGGCCATAGGGATCCTTATGTACAGATCAGTAATCCCTGCTTTGATTAGAGTTTGACACCACTGTCTTATGTTTCACAATAAATTACAAATAAATGTTACTTAACTATAAACTGTCACAACATAAAAACGGAGAAATTTTCACAACTACAAGAGGAAAATCCCACCAAAAGAGAAAAAAGGAGGTCATTTCAATTATATAAAATTTAAAAGGTCTTGAATGAAATCAATGCTGACAGAATACAAAGAGAAACTGTCACATAAGGAAAAGCCGTCACATTTAATATCTTTGATAAAAGTTTGATATCAGACATGTAGAAAACTGATACAAATATATTAAGTGAGAGTCCTACCTCAGCACATAAATGGTCAGGGAGAGAAAAAGAAATTCATAGAAAAAATGCAAACTTCCAACAAGCACATAAAAATGTTCCAATAACACAAAAAACAATAAATAACAATTAAACAAATAATAGAACAACAATTTTTAAAAATGCAAATCAAGAATCTTCCCAGGCCTCGCCTGACACCCGGAAACATCCAGCGAAGCCGACAAAAGCTAGAAAAAGTCAGATGAAAGAGGCAGTGGGGAAACAAACCAAGTACTCCAAGAGCTGGCTGAGCACCGAGAACTGGGCAAACTGCTCCGAAAAAGCGTCGGCAATGTCGGAAGAGTTTAAGCCCACTGTTAACACTTCCTGACCTAGAAATTATTCACTCTTTTCTTACTCCTCCCCTTCCCCCTTCCCCCTTCAGCTTCTCTTTCTCTGCATTTAAAATGAAGGGAAAAGCTCCAAATATGCACAGAAGGACTTTTTGTGTTAAGAAAACCTGAAAGCAAAGTGTTCTTCCACAGAGCAATGACTGAACAAACTGTGGTATATGACATGAAATAAAGGTTTATTACAATCAAGAATATGAGTAATTACGTTGGAAAAGATATAAAATAACGCAGAACGAAGTAAGCCTCATCTAGTAACACACAGCCGGTGGCACAAAGGCGGGACCTGGACTCAGGAAGACATGAACTCAAATCCTGCCTCAGAAACTGACGAGTCCCTGGGAAAGTCACTTAATCTCTTTCTGCCTCAGAGTCCTCATGGGCAAAATGGGGATAACAACAGGACCTTAACAATTACAAATTAAAGAACTTGCCATGGTGTTTTGAGGGCAAAATTAGATACCTGCAAATTGTTTAAAGTCCCACATAAATGCTAGCTATTATTATTACACATGATGACTACAATACCATGCCTTCACCCCCCCCACCATCTCCACTACCCCCACCCTGTGGAAAAAAAAAACACTAAAAAGCATCTGAATTCATTATTTGCAACAAACAACCTGGAATCCTGAGAACAGATGAAGAAACACATTTCACTTTGCTGGTTTAAAGAAGAATGCAAATCACAGGTGAGGAATTTTCCTAAGGCTATATAACAAGGCTTTCATTTAGCCCCTCCTCTTTTCTCTCTATTATCTTTCTCAGAAATGTCATCACCTACCATGGGTTCAGTTATGATCTCTATTCACATGATTCCTAGAACCATATATGCAGCCCTAAATGAGGGCTCCTGACCTTCAGTCCTGCATCGCCAACCACCTATTGGTCAAATTTAAATTTCAAAAAATAAGCTCAAAAAGCTGACAATGAGCAAAAGTTGAAAAGCATTTTTTTAAAAAAACACATTCCACTTGATTCAGTTTCTAATGATATTTTAGCATAAATATTGCCTCAGCCAAGTACAAAGAGAAATTCTAAAGAGGATCTCAGAAGAAGACATGGAAAAAGTCTCAGTGAGAATCTGAGGTTGGAGAATTAATCTCCAGAGCAACTTTGAAGAATCGTGTCAATTTCAACCTCTACAAAAATAAAATCTGAATTTTTCTTCCCCATAAAAAAAAAAAATCAAGCTGATCACAAGACCATCAATTTAGAATAAAAGGGAACACAGAAGCCATTGGATTCAATTCCTTCATTTTACAAATAAGGAAAATGAGACAGGAAGAGAGTAAATGTATTCTCCGAGGTCAGTGAGTTAGTCTGTCAAAGGTAGGATTTGAACTCAGGTCTTCCTGCCTATAAGCCCAAAACTCTATCCAAGACACCACAAAAATCACCATAGGTTGATGTTCACTGTAATATAAATATAAAAATATGCATTCTAAAATTTTTTTCCTTAAAAATATGTAGAGCTCTCCATCTGGTCACAAACTGAGGCTATATAAACAAATGTTCTGAAAACAAGCTAAAAAACTTGAAGGTACTGAACCACCACTAGTTGGGGGAGGAGAAATGTTAAGAAACCCACTGTGACCTTTCATTTATACCCTTAGCACCACCTTTGAAGCCACTGAAAAATTCATGAAATGTAAAAAAAATTTTCCTCCCCCTTGAGTGAGATGTCCCATGAAGACTTCACAGAAATGGAGTCCTGTCTTCTTCTGGAAGAAGCACAGAACTTGGGAGCTCTCCCTCTCGCGCTCTCTCCCCACTTCTTACTTTCTCCCTTTAAAAATTTCTCTGTAAAACCCCTTCTTCCCCGGCAGGAACTTCCTGGCTTTTCACCCAGTCTGTCAGTTGTCTCCCAAGCAACAGGAACAGCACCGGAGAAACTCCTAAGCAACAGGGAACAAGATAACTCAGACTGAAATTCCTGCGAGGCTAGATAACTCGAACGGGCAGCTAGTCCTTCCTCCCTAACCAATGGGAGAGGAAGATTCCCAAATGTGAATTCATCTCTCAGCCAATGAGAGATAGGGATAATGGCTAGAAAAGCATGTCCTCTGTCCCTTTATCCCGGGCGCCAAACCGCTGGCCACACCTCCCCACCAATGAGGGTAAGAAATAGCCCTGCCAGCCGGCAAGTCCTGCCCCCTCAACAAAAGGAGGCAGGACTGCCCAAATCCTCCCCACCTCTGGCACCTATGCTATCCCCACCTTTAGATTGTGAGCCCTCCTCGCCTCCAATGGGAAGGGAAAGAAGGGAGGGACAGAAAGAAACCTGATCCTACCAGGTTAGCCTTTAAAAATCCTGGCTTCAGGGGTGGCTGGTGGCACAGTGAATAGAGCAGCTGCCCTGGAGTCAAGAGGATCTGAATTCAAATGCGACCTCAGACACTTACCATTAAAAAAAAAAAACTAGCCATGTGACCTTGGGCAAGTCACTTAACCCCAAGTGCCTTCCCCCTCCAAAAAAAAAGGCAAAAAATCCCAGATTCACCATGTGAGTCACCTCCTTCCTTTGAATTTCCTTGGTGAAAGACGCCCAGGAAAAAGAGAAAATTAAACCTCCCTGTTCACCACAAGCCTGCCTCTGATTTGATTTCTTTAGTAAGTGGTTTGCCTACCACACACACTCTGAACAACAACGAAAGACCAATGACACATGCCTCCCAACCTCTTCCAGACTTCCAAATGACCCAAAATGGAAGCCAAAAGAAGGGAGGAGGAAGGTGTATTTCTCAAATAAACACCCAACTCCTAAAGAATTACAAATAAACAAAAGTTCACACATTTATGATTTTTTTAAAAAGCTCATCAATTGATTCTACCTCACCTATTAATGCACAATTCTGGTACATACCCCGATAATCCTAACAAAAAATACTTACAGGGACAAGAAAGGCCAAAGTTTTGCCTGATCCTGTCTTGGCAGCTCCAAGCACATCTTTACCCTGCAGAGCAAGGCCAATGGTCTGCCTCTGTATCTCAGTCACCATCCGATATTGTGCTTCCTGCAAGCCTGAGACGGTACGGAAAAAATAGTGTTGAAATGTTTTAAATCAAACTGTTCCAACTTGGAAAAGCACCAAGGGCTTTTCTGGAATAAAATGCTGTTACGATTCTGATTACTCAGAGGTTCCCCCTGCCTTCTTTTTACTCCTTTATTGCCTCCCAATCCCTGGACAAAAGGGAATCTCCACCTTTTTTGTGTCATGGACCCCCTTGGCAATCTGGGAAAGCTCTTTTACAAATATTTTTAAATGCATATAACAAAATACTTAGGATTACAAAGGAAGCCACGGATATAGAAACTGTTATCAAAATACTAAAAAAAAAAAAACAGTTCACTGAACCCATATTAAAAACCCTGCTCTGGGGGGGAGTAAACAGAAGAAAGAATTAAAATTAAGGTCAGTTCATTGTAATTCCTCATTTGAAGTTGTAGAGAGTATGTGGAAATAATTAGTGGCAAGGAGATTTTAGGGTTATATTAATCCCACTGTCTGTCTGGTCCAGGAACAATTATAATAATCATGACAGTAACAGTAACAATAGCTATATATGGGCAGATAACATTCATAAACACTTTAAGGAATGCAAAGTATATCACATGTTAACTCATTTGATCCTTACAACAACCCTGTAAGGAACATGTTACTATTATCCTCATTTTAAAGATGAGAAAACTAAGGCACACAGAGGTAAAGCAACTTGCCCAGGGTCACATAGCTAATAAACATCTGAGGCAAGATCTGAACTCTGGTCTTTCTGATTCCAGGTCCAGCACTCTACCCACTGCACAACCCAGTTAAATATAATTAAAGAATTCCTTCAGTCTGCCCAAGCTCCACCAACATACTTACCTTTCAATGTTTTTCTGGACAAGGGAAAATCTGAAAATCGCATAATTTCATTTACATTTATCTGGAGAAAAAAAAAGTACTGGTATATATTAACACGAAAAAAATTAACATTACACAGTCTTCTATTCCCCCACACCTTGTCATCACCACCAAGGACTTAAAAATTGATGCTGGTAAACCTTCTGGCATCCTGACCACAAAGGTACCCAACTTCAACAACCACCCACTCTGACCCACTTCATCTATAACCCAGCATGGTCACACTTTGAATCTCATTCCATAGAATTTGTACACTTGCAAAGATTCTGAACTCTTAAGTCCTCCTGACCACAATCTCTAAATCTAAGTTTCCCATTCCCTCAATACTATAAAACCTACAACTGAAGTTCAATCTTCTTTATTCTCTCAGTCTCTCCCTCACTCTTGTCTTTTTTCTCCCTCCCCCTTCCTTTGCCTCCATCGCCAGTCTATGACCACAAGAAGGTACATAATAGTCTCAAAGCCCAATTCTCAAAATCCTTTAAAGTCCACATCCTTGATTCTCTGCCATGTTCCCAGGCCACAGAGGACTGCTAGAAAAGGGCACAAACTCCAGCTTATTTCATTCACTCTAAATGTAGGCTGTATAACCTTAGTAGGGGCCTTGCTGCCGCTCCCAAGCCCAAAACAATGTTGGCATTCAATAATCAGTCAGGAACCATCAAAGAAACTTCCCAAATAATGTCTGACCTGTGACTCCCATAAGACAAACAGAAAGTCCTAGAGGTAAAGTACATGGAAAGTGACTGCAGACAAATTGCAGTATGGTATAAAGGCAATAAAAAGGGTCTGAGAACCTGGGTTCAAATCCTGGCTCTGCCTCTTCCTGTGTGACCTAGGATGATCTCTCTGGGCCTCAGTTTCCTCACCTGTAAAATAACAGGGTTGGACTAACTGTAGGTGCCTAGGTCATCTTGCAGCTCTAAATCCTATGATCTTACAAGTAGCCAGGTATTCACTTTTAAACTTAAAGTTCTTCTGTACTTTCTCCAACTTCATTGCCCACTAACAAGGTCAAAGATACAATGGGGAACTTCTGATGTGGTCAAAAGGACCAGAAAAGTATATGCTTGTCTCAGCTCTACTTCCAGTGGTCCCTCCTACACACTGCTACACATACTAGAGGCTGAATTTGATTCGGCAGGAACACCTTACATTTATGAAACCAATTACTCAGCTCCACAAGAGTAAATAATATTTACTAAGAGTTCAAATCTAGCAGCCTAGAAGGTCTAAAGACAGGGAAAAAAAAGATGCAAAAGGCTGTCTCAAATGCATTGCTTATAAGAGCTGGAAGGGAGCACTGAGATCTTCTCCAACATTTCTCAAAGGTGTCCCCTTCAAATGGCTACAGACTAGTTCAGTCCTTTGTCACCTTTCACCTGGATTGCTGCAATATTATCCTAACTGATCTGTCTGCCTCAGTCCCCTTTGGGAAATAATGAGGGGGGCGCATAAGGGGAGTGTCAGTGGGGGAGGAATAATACCTAGCAGTACTAGAGCTCAACCTATATACTACAAAGCAGTGATCATCAAAACTATTTAGTACTGGTCACAAAAGAGAAAAGTTGATCAATAAACAATGTAGGACCAACTACTGTGGTAAAGACTCACATGATTCAACAAAAACTGCTGAGAAAACTGAAAATCAGTTTGGCAGAAAATGGGTTTAGAGAAGAATCTCACACCATACACGAAAACAAGCTTCAAGTGGAGAGATGATCTAGACATAAAAGGGTACATTACAGACAAATTAGACAAGTGAAGGAGATTCTTTGCATAATTATTGATAGATGAGTTTCTGACCAAATGACAAATAATCATAAAACAGGCAGTTTTGATTACATTTTAAAAAAAGAAAAGTTTTTGCACTAATTCAATACATTTAGAATAAAGAGAAAAAGTTAATTGAGAAAAATCTTGCAGCACATTTCTCTGATAAAGGCCTTATGTTGAAATATATAAAAATAAGAATCATTTCCCCAAAGACAAAAAAATCAAAAGATATGTATAGGCAGTTTCCAAAAGAAGTACAAGTTACCAACAATCATATGAAAAAAGGCTTCAAGTCACTAAAAATAAGAGAAGTGCAAATTAAAACAATTCTGAGGTTCCACCTCATATCCATCAGATTGGTAAAGAAGAGAAAAAAGGAATACAGCAATTACTGGAGAGGCTTTAGGAGGGGGCAAGTATTCTAATATCCTCCTCTTTCTCTTTGGACAAACTGTGAATTGGCCCAACTGTGCCTAAAAAAATCATTAACTGTGCAAATCTTTTGACCCAGCAATACCACTACTATGAATATGCCTCAAAAAGATCAAAGAGGAAAATGACTCAAATGTACCAAAATATTTAAAGTAGCACTTTTCCACCGTAATAAAGAACTGAAAAACAAAGTGAATGAACATCAATCGGGAGAATGGCCAATTCAAATTACGCTATTATGAACACGCTGGAATAAGACTGCCCTGCAAGAAATGAAAAGGGTAGAGATGCAGAAAAAAACTGAGATTTTTATGAATGATACAGAGTGAAATAAGCAGAACCAAAACAATAACTCATTCAATGACTACAGTAGGGAAAAGAAAAACAAAACTGTGAAAGCCTTAAAACTAATTGGTACACTGACCAATCACAACTTCAGAAAATTGATGATACAACATACTTCCCACCTCTTGACAGAAAGGTGATAAACTAGAATTGTTTGTTTGTTATATGTATTTGTTGTGTTATATACATTTGTTACAAAGAGAGAGGTTTTATTTAGTGAGGGTAGAGTAGCGGAGAGAAGTGAACAGAGAGAAAAAGAGATTCAAGAAAGTAAAAAAAAAACAATCTGTCTTATTTCACAACATGACTAATGTGGAAATGTGTTTAATATGATTATATATGTATAAGCTACATCAGATTATTTCCTGTCTTGGAGAGTAGAGAGCGGATGGAGGGGGAAAAAAAATATGGAACTCAAAATCTTATAAAAGTGAATGTGAAAGAAAAAAAAATTTTTCCTAAAGTGAAAAAAGGGGCAGCTAGGTGGCACAGTGGATAGAGCACCAGCCCTGGAGTCAGGAGGACCTAAGTTCAAATCCGACCTCAGACACTTAACACTTACTAGCTGTGTGACTTTGGGCAAGTCACTTAACCCCAATTGCCCTGCCTTCCCCCCTCCAAAAAGACCAAAAAAAAAATTTTTTTTTACAAAATGGAAAAAAAAGGATCAGTGAAATGTTTTTAAAAATACACAGAAATGAACAGAAGGAAATACAAAATACTTTGCGCACTATTGGTACTATCGGGTTAAATTTATAATATATATTATGTATATATTACAAATAATATATTATATAAATATATATTTAAACAAGCTATTCATAATAAAATTAATTCAAATTTCCTGTTTTTCTTTGTATATGTTCATATTTATTAAGTTCTTAATTTTAAAAAAAAGGAAAAAAAATAATCCTGGAAAGGTAGGCTAGAGCAAAACTTTAACTTTAAATAAGGAGTATTTTAACCCAAAAGCAACTGGGAGTCACTGAAGATTCTGAAGAAAAGTAAGACAGTTAGACTTTTGCTCTAGGAGGATTTGTTTGGCAGCTGTATGGAAATTAGCCAGCCTTCTTTGCTACACACTCTATTAAGGTAGAGCAGAAACCCAAGTGCATACTGGCTAATGCAAGATCTATATTTTAATGCCCAAAATCGTCTTAAAGCAGATTTCTGTCCGTACTTCTAAAACAAATTCTCCTCCAAAAAAATAGTTAGCTCCAAGAACATTTGAAAGGCAAACAACACTGACCAATCAAACATCACTGAAAGACGCTCATCCTAAAACTTCTAAGAAGAAACTATGAATGACATATAAAAAGTACTGGGTTCTCCCCAATATTAACAATTAGTTATTTAATAAACATTTCTTGGGACGGCTAGGTGGCACAGTGAATAGAACACTGGCCCTGAAGTGAGGAGGACCTGAGTTCAAATCCAGCCTCAGACACTTAACACAAAAACTAGCAGTGTGACCTTGGGCAAGTCACTTAAACCCAACTGCCCTGTCTTCTCCCTCTCCAAAAAAGCTAAATAAATAAATAAACATTTCTCTCATAAGCCAAGCCATAATTTTCTTTATGTGGAAATCTAAACTCCTACCTTCTTCAGGAGTAACACACATTCAGATATACACAAATACACACTAGTTTCTATTCTGTTTTCTCATGTGTAAAATGATGGGGTTAGAATAAATAACTCTTCCAGACCTTTCCAGCTCTAAAAAATTATTTGATTCTAAAAAATCTTCATTCTACGTTGCTTTAGCAGTTCCACATGCAATTTTTTAATATGTTATACTTTTTATGTTACTTAGTGTTCCTACATCCATTCCTATGTGTTCTGTCTCCCCCCAAAAGAATATAAAACTTTCAAGGGAAGTCTTTTCTTCTCTAAATCTTTGTGCCCAAAAGAATTCTTCTCCACTAATTTCTATCTCACCTTCTTCCTACATGTTTCTCACAGCTGTGTAAGGTGTTCCAGTGAGTATAATTTACCTTTAAAATGTTGGCACAAAGAGAAATCAAAACCTAGTGACATATGAATCTTTAATTTAAAACGTCAATTTACAGAGATGAGAGTGGGAATCATTGCTCAAGGAATTTTCATTTTGTAGACTACAATGAGAAATATTCAATCTATACTCCCTCAAAAATAAACTGAAATTAGCTAATCAACACATATTTTGTTATTACAAACTGGTTATAGCTTTAAACAAATTTTGCTGGTGATTTACCAAATCCTGAAGTTCTGTAATTCTAGAACTATTTGATTTTGCATAAACCAATATAGGGACATTAGTTTGGAAATGCAAAGCAAGACATCTTTCCTATTCTTTGAAATAACAGTAAGAAATATTTCGTCTGCCGTTAAACTTTAGATCCATCAAATATTCATTACTAATGCTTTTCAGTAACATAAACCCAATTTCCTGCATCTATTACAAGTTCTGAGAAGCAGAGCTATTTTAATGCCAATGCTGAAGGCAAGGGATGCTGCTTAGATCTGGAATGTGCTGTCAAACTATTCATAATTCACAAAGGAGGAAAAAGTTGCATTTGTTGGATTTATTAAATTACACTCCAGGCTTTTTAGGGATGACATGTATTACATTTTTACAATTTTCATGCCATACTCCTCAAGATTCTCAATGTAATTCAGAATGGATTACTCTCTACCTTTACATATTACAAGCACAACATACTAGATATTCTACTAAACCCTATAATTCATTCTAGGGAATAAATATTGGGGGAGAAGAAAAATGGGCACTAGAGTAGGAAAAGGATTTCTCAATGTTTTATTCAAAAATTGTTGTAGCTCTAATAGCAAGAGACCCCAATTATAGGATAACCTCCAAGAATATTAAAATGACATGTTGTTATTAAGTTACTGCATTTTGCCATTATCAGCAAATACCAGTTTTCTAGGGAATATGCCTTTTCCTCACTAAAAGGAGCCAGACTACAGCCTACCTCTCAAACACCAAAAAGTAGACAAACATACACTGCATCTCATCCTCAAGTATGTCAGCCTCTTGCAGAGAGAAAATATAGTTCTTTCGAGGAACCAAATGCACAAAGAAATTGTTCAACTACTGTATTGTCAACCACGACCTTTGAATGTAATACAGGGTTATTTGCTCTTTTTCTTTTTTTAAGGAGCCAAATGTCAAGGAGAGGAAAACTAAGTATTCAATACCGGTTTTCAAACTGAATTCCAATGGACTTGTGAAAACCACAAAAAATAGATGCTTTAGTTCCCTACAGAAAGGCTGTCACTTTTCTCTTCCCTATGCTCCATCACTTTTATGAGAAAAGCCACCACTGCTAAAGGATAGGACCAAGTTTAGGACAAGAAGTTGTGAAAAAAATGAACTAACAATCAAAGATTACAGATATGTATTTGACGTTTGCCCATTCCTACATGGATAAAGCTTTAAGCCTCATCCTAGTCACTGCTAATGTCCCCTCCCTGTTCTCTGCTACTCCTACCAGGACCATCATTCAATCCACATACAGTACTACCTCTTCTTCATTTACTATTCCTTCACTTTTACTGCTCCCATTTCTCTACTTTAACTGCTTACATCTCAAGTCTGTAAAATAAAGAGGAAAAAAAAGACTCCAAAGATAGTAAAACCTGAAAAATCTTGTGCATTTCAACTTCTAAACTTCCTATATGTGATTTCACAAAACACTAACATCTCATCCTTTCTGGGCTCTCTGCCCCAACACCTACATTTGAAAGAAAGAGTATATCACTCTACTGATCAGTAGTCACCAATCAATACACATTAACCACCTTCTATGTGCCAGATTCTAAGTGGGGGAAGGAAGAAAGAAGTACATCCAGGCATTGGGAGCAGCCTGTGCTAAGCCTGGAATGCTCTCTCCCTCAAGTCTACCTTTCAAAACCCTTGGTTTCCTTCAAGGCTCAATTTAAGTGCCACTTTCTACATGAAAAAAAATTCTGACATCTCCAGTTCTATGGTCTTTCCTCTCACCAAATTAGCTTTGCTTATTTTGTTTATCATTTATGTAAATATTTTCCACACATTTTGTTTATACTTACATACATGTTGCCTTCTCCAATAGAAAGTAAACTCCTTTAGGGCAAGAGTTATTTCATATTTGTTTTTGTACTCCTAGCACCTGGCATAGTACATGGAACATAGTAGACTTTTAATAAATACCTGCTGATTAGCTAAAAGGATACAAGAGATGGACTGTCATGTATGAAGGAGAGCAAGTAGGAAAGTTTGAAGGAAACATGGAGTATATGAAATAATGTGTATGTAATAAGCCTGGGAAGGTAGGCTGGAAGAATGAAGTATTTTAAATAACTGAGAAGTTTTCAGGCTATCCAAGAGGTAGCAGGGAACCACTGAAGTTTTCTGAGCAGAAGACTGATGTGGTCAGAACTGTGCTTTAGGAATATCACTTTGGTAGCAATGTGTAGGATGGATTGGAAAGGAGAAGAGACTTGAGGCAGGCAGAGCAATGAGCTTATTTTAATAGTATAGTCAGGGAATGATATGGGCCTGAACAAGGGAAGGAGTCATATCGATAAAAAGGAAAGCGTAGGTACAAGAGAGGCTGCAGAGTAACACTGTCAAAATTTGGCAACTAACTGGATGTGTTAGATGAGAGAGAGTGAGGAGTTGAGGTTGATTCGAAAGTTATGAACCTAGACGACCAGAAGAATATGAGTTCCTTCAAATGAAAGTTTAAAATAAGAATTTAGGAGAAAGATAAGACATCTGTTTGTCATATGATTAATCTGAGATATCTATGGGGCAACCAGTTCAAAATGTCTACTAACATGCAGAATTGAAGTTCTGAAGAGAAACAAGGGTTAGATGTATAAATATGGGAATCTGCTACATAGAAATTATCAATGAACCCATGGGAGGTGATAAGATTACCAAGAGAGAGGGTGTAGAGAAGAGGTCCCAAGACAAAGTTTTATGAGATAGCTACAGTTAGTGGGCAGATAGCTAGATGAGCCAGCAAAGAAAATGGAGGCATCATTAGGCAGATAAGAAACAATCAACAAATAAGTATTAAGAATCCATACAAATCAATATAATTTTTAAATGACAATTTTACCTATCTATTCAATGTCATCCCAATTAAATGACTAAAAATGTATTTTACTGAGTTAGAAAAATAATAACGCAGTTCATTCAGAGGAACAAAAGGTCAGGGACTTCAAAGAAATCAAGGGAAAAAGATGTAAAGGAAGTAGATTCAGCAGTATCAGATCTTAAACTATAGTATAAGGTAAAAGCACTGTTGAAGTGTAAAAAGGATAATTTCAATTATTTTAAATTTAAATTTTCTTGTATAAATAAAACCTATGTAGCCAAGAATAGAAGGAAAGCAAAAAATTAAAGGGAAAATTTTCAGAGAATCTCTCAAACAGGGTGCGATTGGGTTGAAAGATTGCTCTGGTGAAGGAAATGAGTTGGTTGATTTAGAAAAAACATAGAAAGATTTGGATTTACCTATTCACCTTCAGAGAAATAAAGGATAGGAGGAAATAAGCATAGTACAGTTTTACATATATGAGTGTCTGTGTATACATGTGTATGAGTATCTATGTGTATATATGTATATGTTTATAGATATCTATGTATATGTGTGTGTGTATAGATATATATCCATGCTTAATTGTAGCCTTCTTTAGCATGGCTTGGGGAGGGAGGGGAAAAAATTAAGTAAAAAGTACACAGCAGAAAACAAAAGAAAACCAACAAAGAAAAGCTGGGCAGCTTTTTTTTTAAAATGTGTAAAATTTACTACGTAGGTTTTCTTGAAATGAAAATTTATTGTTTTATATTGAATCCTCTCTTACGGTCTGCTGTGTACACAGGGGTTTTTTTTTTCTTTTCTCATTTTGATTTAAATTTAAAATAAGAAAATTTACCCAAAAAAGAATCCATGTGACAAGCATTGTGCTAAATACTGCGGATATAAGACAAAAGTGAAACAGGTCCTGAACTCAAGAAGCTTACATTTAAATGTGGGAAATCAATATGCATGTGTGTGCACATATTCACACATATGTAGGTATGCACATATGTACATGGCTATGTGTGTACATATGTGGAATATATACAAAAAGAATGAAAAGTGGTTTTGGAAGGGGGGGGGACTAGCAGCTAGAGGAGTAAGGAAAGATTTCATGCAGAAGATACTGCTTCACTTCTAGACTTCAAACTGCATTATAAAGCAGTAGTCATCAAAACCATCTGATACTGGTTTAAAAATTAAAATTAAAAATCATCCCAATAAAATCGCTCTCTCCAAAGTTACTAATGATCTCTGAGTTGCCAAATACAATGGCCTTTTCTTGATCCTTTCTCCTTGACCTCTCTGCATCTTTTGACACTGCTGATTGCTCTCTCATCCTTGGTTCTCTCTTCTCTCTAGGTTTTTGGGACACCATTCTCTCCTGGTTCTCCTACCTATCTGAAAGACTACTTCTCTGGAATCTTTGCTGGATCCTCTTTCATACCACACCCTCTAACTGTAGCTGTTCCTGAGGATTCTGTCCTAGGCCCTCTCTTCTTTTCTGTCTATACCACTTCACTTTGTGATCTCATCATCTTCCATAATTATTCTCAAATCACCTATCCTGTCAACCTTCAATCTCACAATTCCAGATACCTTTCTGATATCTCAAACTGGATGTACCATAGGCATCTTAAGCTCAGTATGTCCAAAACATTATTTCATTATCTTGTTTCCTAAACACTCCCCACCTTCCTACCTTCCTTATTACTGCACAGGGCAATACCATCCTTCTCCCAATCTCTCAGACTCACAACCTAGTAGTCATCCTCAACTGTTCACTATCTCACCCTCCGTATCCAATCTGTTGCTAAGGCCTGTCAATTTCATCTCTGCAACATTTCTCAAATATGCCTCCTTCTCCCCTCTGACACTGCCACCACCCTGATACCAGCCCTTATCACCTCACACCGGCTTACTGCAATAGCTTGCTGGTGGGTCTGTTTGCCTCAAATCTCTCCCCAATACCTACTCCATTCAGCCACTAAAGTGATTTTCCTATAGTGTAGAACTGATCATATTACAAACACCCTCTACTCAATAAACTCCAATGGCTCCCTATTGCCTCTGGGATCAAATACAAAATGGCTTATTTGGCATTCCAACTGCTTCATAAGCTAGCTCCCACCTACCTTTCCAGTCTTTTTGCATCTCACTCCCTGACACATTCTCCTCAATCCTGGCTATTTCATGAACAAGACACTTCATTTCTCTACTCCATATATTTTTGCTGGTGATTCCCCCATGCCTAGAACACTCATTTCCTTGGCTCCACCTCCTGACCTCCCCAGTTTCCCTTAATTCCCAACTACAATTCTACCTTTTATTGTGAAGTTTTCTCCAACCCCTATTAATTCTAGTGCCTTCTCTCTGTTAATTACTTCCTATTTATCCTGCATATATGTTGCTTTGTATATATTTGATTGTTGTCTCCCCCATTAGACTGTAACCTTAAAGGCAGTAGAGACTGTCTTTTGCCTCTTTTTGTATACCCAGTACTTAGCACACAATGCCTGGCACATGTGTTTAAATAAAATGTTGATTAATAGATTAAAAATGGGATAAAGTTGTTGAGTCTCGAATAAGATAACGTGTGCAGTGCTTTGCAAACTTCAAACGCTACAGAAATGTTGGCAACATAGACACAAATAGGTGTCCTAACATGACCTCACACACTAAGTTTAACAGCTGTGTGATCCTGGGCAAAGTCCCTTAACTTTTGGGTACCTCAATTTCCTTGTCTGTAAAACGGAAATAATTATAGCATTCACCTCCTAGGGTATTGTAAGGATAAAATGAGATTTTGTAAATCACATATCACAGTACCTTATAGAGAGAAGGCACTTAGTAAATACCTATCAATTTTTTTACAAACGTAGATACATAGAACATACCAGACAAGGGAGAATCAGAAACAATGAAACTCAACTGGTGCTCAATAAATTGAAAAACATAAAGGATTTGGGAAAGGACTCACAAAAACGAGTTCAAAAACTATACCATATTCCACCATACATTCTAAATGAAAATGTAATCTTAATATTAAATATCATAGTATAAAAAAAATTAGAAGAGAAACAGATCCTATATTCTCATAGCTAGAGATAGAAGATGTATTCTTAACAAAATGAGAAATAGAAACAATTACAAAAGATAAAATAGATCATTTTGATTACATGAAACCGAAAAGTTTCTGCACAAAGTTAAAGAACCTAAGATAAAGTTATTCCCCAATAGTGGTGAAAGAAATGCGTGAAAAAACAGTTCACAAAGGAACAATTGCAACAACAACAATATTAACAACCACATGAAAAAATGCTCCAAATTACTAATAATAAGAGAAATGCAAATCCAAACAACACTAGGGTTTTATTTCACACCTTGCAAATTTGCAAAGGTGACAAAAGGATGAGAACAGTCAATGTTGGAGAAGCTATGGGAAGACAGGCACACCAATGCATTGTTTGTAGAGCTGTGAATTAGTACAACCATTTTGGAAAGCAATTTCAGTCAGATAGTCTATTATTAGGCTTATATCACAAATAGGCCATTGATAAGGAGAAAGCCCTCATATACACCAAATCAAATTATTTATAGTAGCACTTTTTGTGATAACCAAAAATAGGAAACAAAAAAGATGCTTATCAAATGGGAAATAGCTGAACAATTTATGGTACATGATGAATGTAACAGAGTATTATTGAGCAGTAAAAAAAAATGATGACTACAGAGGAGCATGGAAAGATTTACATTAGCCAATGCAGAGTGAAGTAGAGGCAACAAAACAATATTCACAATGACTACAATAATATGAATGGAAAGAACAATCATTTTAAAAATCAAAAATGAATGATGGAAAATTTTAAAGAATAAGCATGTCTTCAGTGAAGAAATATAAGATGCTGCCCACCACCATCCCTTTGTACAAGTATTATGCAATGCACATTTTCAGATGTTTTTGATGTGTTGATGTTACACTGATTTTTCCTTTTTTCCCTTTTTTTTGTCTTTTCAAAAATATTATTTGTTAAATGGGATGGCTCTCTGGGAGAAGAAGGGGTATACTGGGAAAGGCCATGTAAAAAAAGACAAAATAAATCATTAAAACTTTTCTAAGAAAACTTGAACTGAGTTTTAACAGAAACTAGGAATTCTAAGAAGTGAAGGGGGAAAGAATGCCTGCAATGGAGATAGCCCCTACGTAGGGAGAGATGGCAGATGACATGCCTTGTGTGTGAAGAACAGCAAAGAGGCCAGTATGGCTGGACTCTAGAATGCATTGAGGAAGGTAATATGATAGAGGACCAGAAAGGGAAGAAGGGGCATGAAAACCCAGTCAGAGAAGAGTCAATAGCCAATTTGCCAATTGCTTGAGAAATGAGCCTGAGAGGAAGGCAAGGAGGGTGGACAGCTTTTCTAAGAATTTGGCTGTGAAAGGGAGAAGGAATATAAAATGATAGTTGAAGAGCTGGTAGGGTCAAATAAAAAGTTTTTAAGGATTAAGGTGACCTGTGCATGTTTGTGAGTAGCAAGACAAACTATCGTTCTCTCCCCTAAAGCAAATGTTTAGTGAACAAGAAAGGAAGCATGAAGTAGTAGAGCACTGGTCTTGGTGTCAAGAATATCTGAGTTCAAAACCTACTTCAGACATTTTCTAGCTATGTGACCCTGAGCAAGTCACTAAACCTTCTAGCATTAATTTCTGTAAAGTGAAGGGATTGGACTTGATAGCCCCCTTGATGGCCTAAGGTCCCTTCCAACTCTAAATCTATGATACTATATAACTCAATAACCTATCCTTTCATCAGTATGCATACTCATTTGAATGAAATAACATTTGCAATAAGTGCTTAACACAATGCTTGGTACATGATAGGTGATAAAAAAAATTTTATTCACTTCCCTTCCCCCTCCCTTCCTCTCTTAAGCAACTTAGACCACAGCCCTTCCTTGCAGCTTAGTATACCTCAATGTGGCATGGAACTGACCCTGTGATCTCAAAGACTACACACCAGCAGAACACAAGGTCTGGCCATGCCTCCCAAATCCAAAATAAAGAAAATAGAAGCAAGTGACAATAGAAGTATAGAATAAATTTACACTTAAACCAAATACATAATTATCCAATAATTTTTTATCCTAATAGTTTTTTTATTTTTTTTGTTGCCCTTAAGAATTAACCTATACAATTTGTTTCTTCTACGATGAAACCAAATGACCATCACTCTTACCATCTAAATAAATCACCCTATACAATTGTGTCTTCCCTTTTCTAAAAATTTGTTTTAAAAATATCATTTGCTTTCAAGAATGGATTAGGAAAAACCATATTTTCCTGTGAGTTCATTCCAAATCAAAACAATTATAGTTAATGGACAGGTCCAAAGCACTTGAAGATTTGCAAAGCACCTTACTATATTATCTAATTTGACCCTCACAGCAACTCTGAAAGACATAAAATCATATTAAAGGAAAACACATATTCACATAAAGGACACTGAGATACATAAATTATACATTGGGAAGGGGGAAGAGAAAAGGAGAAACAGGAGATATACAGGAAAACCAGAAAGCAAAACCAATAGCATTTTAGAAAGTCTACCCATCAAGAATCGGTTTGAGTAAATTGTGGGTCAACATCTCTCTAAGGCTCACTCTCATCTGAAAAATGAGGATAATCATACTTGCATCACCTACCTCAGAGTATTGGTATGGAACTTTGTGTGCAATATAAATGTGAGATGAAGGGTACCTAAAGGTCTAGTCTAACACCCTCATTTCACAGATGAGAAAAATGAGGCCAAGAGAAGTTTGATGAAGCAGTAAAATAGCAGATTTGAGATTTGAACTCACATCCTCTCATTCCAAATCCAAAACACTGTGTAACATAGTAAGTACTTAATAAATGTTTGGTGGCTGATGAGAACATGCAGGATGGGAGATTTCAGTTCAATATCTGCATCCAGTTTCAGCTTAAATTTAATTTGTACCTCAGTTGTCCATGTTCCTATTCCTGTTTTCTTTATTTTGGATTTAACATGGAGGAAAAATAGCTTGACATGTAAAGGGATGGTGTATAGGGAAGCTAATTACAACCTCCAATATGAATCAAAAAGCAAGTGTGATGAACCAACCAAAAAAGCTAAATGCCTAAACTACAATAAAAGAAATCTCATGTCCAAGAGTAGGTAATACTTGTAAAAAATACAAAAAAGTCAAAGGGAACATAGCAAGAACCTTTTAGACGACCATGAGTGCTAGGAAAGAAGGCCAACTGAACTGTCATTCTCATTAGCCATACCAGCCTATAAGCAAAATGAATAGACATCTTGGGGGTGTAAGGAAAAGGGAATTCTAGAATCATATTCAATGTGGCAAAATGCTCACAACTATCAGGGGCATATGGAAGCTGAGGCCAACAGTAACCTCCTATAGCAAAGGCAGATTCACCCCAACATGTAGGTAGGCTACCATAACTATTTTTTCTTTTATTTTTCCCAGAGTCTGTTTAATACAACTCCTTGTTACATACTTCATAGGATTATTAGGAGTCTACTATGTAACTTTTATAAAGTACTTTCATAACCATACACTTCAAGGATCTGTGATTATGTCATTTTGTGTAATCACAGGCTATATATGCCTTTATGAGTTGCTAAAAGAAATTCAACACTGGTGGCTAACTTTCTGGTAATGCAACTATGGCATAAACTAGATGTGTCAAATGACAGAGGCCACATGCGGCCCACAACACTCCTAAGCACAACCCAAACCAGATTAAAATGTAATTGGGGGGTAATTAACAAAGTAAATAGAAATACAATAAAACATAGATATTAAAATTAAAAACTTAAGTCAATATGCAGCCCACAGTGATCCTTATGTACAGATTAGCAAGCCCCATGTCTATTTTAATTTTGACACCACTGGTATAAACCATAAAATGTTACAATTTATTACTAGTCACTTCAAGGTTGATTGTTGACTTTCTCATTTCTGACAATGTTAGCATCTTCTCATCAATGTTATCCATGACACTCATAACATAAGCGTCTGAATCTTGTATTTCCCTTATCCCCAATCTTCAGTAACTAAGTCCTGTTCCATCTTAAAATCTCTCTCCTAAATCCGTTCCTTCCTGTTTCCACTGATACTCCTCCAAAACCCCATCCTCCACACAAGCTCCCCCACCACATAACCCAGCTTTATTAATTCTGTATTTTATTCATTTGTATCTATTTTATATACAGTTACATGTATATGTTATATACATATAATTATATATATATGTATGGAGGGAGGGAGGGAGGGATGGGGGGGGAGGGGTGAAAGACTCTCCTGATCCAATGTAAGCTCCTTGAGAAAAGGTATTGTTTGATATTTTGTATTTGTATTTCCTAGCACTGTATCTGTTATTAAAAAGATGCTTCGTAAATACTCACTGATTAATTGATTGAATAATTGCCTGCCTATATTCTTTTAGGGCACCCCGCCCCACTTCCTATTCTCCTGTGCTATGTCTATCTGACCTAAGTCTAATGCATAGTATCCATTAGTTATTAAGCAAGAGCCACTCCTTTAAAATATCCATTAGTTTTGAAACAATAGCCATTAATCCAATGAATGTCTATAAAGATTTATAATACTTCAATATTGCAACAAAAAGCATTCATTAATCACCTATCATGCAATCAGTATCATATTCCAGGAATTTCTGGAGATATCTATTCTAGAATGCCATAGGAAGAGATTTTGTATGCTATAGGTATCACCATCTAGTTTCTCTATCTTTGCATAAAACACATTGAATATGGTACCTAATTACTGAGTAATTAAGAAACCCAATTCTAAAATAAGCTAAAAATCCATTAATGATCATTTGGTTAAGGTAGGCAAAATTTAGCTTTTCAATTAGTGACAAATGTTAGAGATGGACATAAACAAGGTACTCAAAAGGATACTGGCAGATAGAATATGGCAGACAGAACACAGATGCTAAGAACAACACACCTGTACAGACCTACGATACTTGTACTACTAAGCAGCTACTGCTCTTTACTTCGCAATTTTAGTACAACAGCTTTTGGGCTGCTGTTAAATAGGGTCCCTTAAAGAGAACATAAGTCAAGCTGAAAAGAAATTTTCCCCTAATGCCAACACAATTTCCATACATTAAATTCTTTTAAGTTTAGTTGGAGAATCTGTCAATACACCACTTTATTCCTGGTTTGTTTGGAGGTTTTTAATTTATTTATTTTTAGTTTTCAACATTCACTTCCTAAGTTTTAAATTTTCTCCCCCTCCCTCTGTATTCCTGTATTACTTCCAGATGCCTCAATTACTCAGAACCCATACTACATATCTTTTCCAATACTTTAACTTCTCCTACTGTATTGGCTCCATAATATAGTCTCCTTCCAGCCCAACCCTGTTTCCCTACACTCGCTTCACGGCAGTCCTATCTCACCTTAGCCTCTCCCTTTGACTGACGAGTCCTACCTCTCCAAGGAAACATCCATGCCCCAACTGTGTCACCCTGAACCCTACACTTCAACCTCTAGATGACCATGCCAGCCCCTCTATCCTAACACCACAACCGTCTCTTCCCCTCTCCAACTTATTTCCAGGCCATTGCCTTCTTTCACACACCTCAATTCCATCCTCTTTTTTACCCCTTACCAAGAGCAGGGGCTATGTGTCTTATTTACTTTATTCTCCCCCAAAGAGATACCTAAAACCACAATTTGTCCACAAAAAGGCACTTCCTAAGTTTTGAATGATAAATACCTATGAATCTAAAAGCATAACTCTTCAATATTCCAACAACAAATATTTTCTCATGAACAAACTGGTCACTCAACAAGAAACAAGTTTGATGCATAAATGCACATCAAAAGCTAACTATACCGTGAGAGAGTGAAAGTGTTCCCAGTGTTACACTTAGATTATCAACTTTACTAGGATGGCATTTCCAGAATGGCGAGCCCTGTCAACTCAAACACAATGTAGTTATTTTCTGGGAAGCTCAAGAAACATCTCTACACAAAGAAACATCTATAACGCCTTGTCTCCAGGGGTCTTCCCATCCAAACCCTCAGGCTAACCTCCAGCCCGGACTCCCTAGAGTCCTGCTACAATTCACAGCCCAGTCTCTCCCCTCGCCCCACCTCCACACCTATCCCCTCCCGTTCGTCAGGACACGCTGGCCCCCTCCCCTTAAATCTCGTCAAGACACCTTGCTCCCGGCCCGCGGGTTTTCTCAGGACACCTTGGCCCCCTCCCCGAAAGCCTCGTCAGTACACTCTCGAGTCCCCTCCCCGCCGGTCTCGTCAGGACACTCTCTTCAAGTCTTGTCACGGCACCCTGGGCCCCCTCTACGCGGGTCTCATTAGGGCCCCCTGGGCTCCCTCACCACGTGTGCCCTCCCCGCGGTTCTCGTCACGACACCCCCGCCCCCTCCCCTGACGTCCCTCACCTGTGGTTGTCATCCCATTGCCCCCTCCCCGCGGGTCCCGGGCCCTCTCCCGGACTCCGGCCCTCACCTTCTCGTACTCCGTAGTCAGGCGGCCGATGGTTTCTCGCTCCACCTGCCACTCCGGCTTCTTGAGCTGCTTTCTCAGCTCCTTCATCTTTTTCTGTTTGCGGATGTGTTTCTTCTTCCATCGCTCGAAATTCAACACCGGGTCGTTGCGGGCTCTAGCCTCCTTGTCGCTCCGGGCCTTAGATTTCTTGTCGCCCCGGCTGCTGGAATCCGGCTTGCCCATAGCGGCGGCCACAGATCAAACCTCCCTCCCTACAAAACGCAGACAGATCAGGCTAACAGGAGAAGCATGGGACGAGAAAGACGCCCGCGCATGCGCGTCCCAAGCAGCCGCTCCTACAGCGTTTTGAAACCGGGGCACGTACAGGTGACGACACAGGAGAGTAGGGAAGCAATTGGTGCTTTCGGTTCTGTGCTGCGGGAAGAGGAGAGTAGAAGATACGGAAGGGGCGGGGCTTATAACTGCGTAAGAGACTTTTAAATGCCCGCGTGTGATATAGGACACTTTGAGTAGGGAAATTGACCCTCACAGCATCTTAGACTATGACACATACATAAATGGGACTTCGCTCTATACTTATTGTAGCGGTTCTGGAACTTTTTGGTCTAGGGACCCATTCACACTCTTAAAGATTAATGAGAACAATAAATAGCTTTTCTTTATGCCAGTTATTATCTATTGCAATTTACCACATTCAAAATTAAAATTCATTTTTTAATATTTACATTTTATACACCATTTTATTAATTAATTTAAATAACAATAACGGGTACATTAAATGTAAAGATAGTTTTATGAAAACTGCATTCAGTCTGTTGGGATGTTGTTTTATTTGAAGTATATGAAGAAAAATCCAGACTCATACAGGTATGTGGTTGGAAAAGGGAAGAATATCTTAATGGGCAAATTATGTCAGTATCATTTTGAAAATAGTTTTCACTTCCTGGACCTACTCAAAGTTCTTAAGTTGACCCAGGATTCTTCAGACCACACTTTGAGAACCAACAGCCTATTTTATAGAGTCTATGCCATATCTAACAAGTGTCATCCAGCCTTTGCGTGAAGATCTTTAGGGTTCGGGAACTCACTAATCACTAGTCAGTTCAATTGAAACAAGGTTTTACTAAGCACCTATTTAATTCAATCTGATATGGCCCAACAAGCATTTGTTAAGTGACTTCTATGTATAAGGCACTGTGCTAGATATTAGGGGTAAAAAGAGGAAAAGGAAACTGTTTCTTCTAGGTGGAACACTGATTAGAACATGGCATGGAGTCAGGAAGACCTGAGTTCAAATCCAGTCTCTAGCTATGGGTGACCATAGGCCAGTCACTTAACAAGTTTAACACTTAACAAGTTTCTCCTCTGTAAAATGGAGGTTTTGTTTGTCCTTTATGGCTGAAGTTGACCAAAATGACATCAAAATGTCAGGGTCAATGAACAGTATGTCCAACTGTGGCTGATCACACCAGTACCAGCTCAGAAGGCTCTACCACAGGTTGGGCACAAATAGTCTATATGACCATTTGGAAGAGAAATGTGTCTGAATTTGTACATCTAACCTTTCCTAGGAGTTAACCACAATTCTGCTTTGCTCATAGAGCATGCCTTCCTTGATATAGGCATGCCAAGCTAAATGATCCTATGGCATTGTTTCCCATGTCTCACAATTGATACCAAATTCCTTCAAAGAGACCCTGAGAGTGTCCTTGTGTTTTGCTTCTTCTGATCACCATGTAAATGCCTGCCTTGTGTGAGTTCTCTTAAAATAGTCTTTTAGGCCGATGTACATTTGGTATTTAAACAACATGGTTTGGCATGCAAACAACATGGCCAGCCTATTGGAGTTGCATACTCTCTAGTAGAGCTTGAATGCTTGGTATTTCTGCTCAAGAAAAGACCTCAGTGTCTGGCACCTTATCATGACAGGTGATCTTCAGAATCTTCCAAAGACAATTCAAATGGAAACCATTCAATTTTCTAGCATGGCACTGGTTGATAGTCTAGGTTTCACAAGCATACAACAATGAGGTCAGCAAAATGGCTCTGTAGACCTTCATTTTGGAAGGCAACCTAATAAGAGAGGTGCCTAATGGCATTCAAAACTTTTTCTTCTGTTGGAAGTTCAGATAGAGAAGGATTGACTTCAACCTGATGTATTTATTGTCAATGACTTCAGTATTTTTTAATGACAATCTGTTGAGAATACTTTGGGATTATGCAGCCCCTCTCCCCAGGATCATGTCCTTATCAGTGATCAGTGTGGCTCTATCAGCTCTGAGTAGTTAAGATGCAACATAAGTCTTTGGCTCATAAATAGCTTTCAGGGCATCATAAAAGTGCTTTGGATTGTTCATTGTAGTGGGAACATATGCACTGATGATGGTAGCTTGGTGCTTTCCTACAAATGGCAATCACATTGTCATGAGCCTGTCCTTCATTCCTTTTGGGAAGCATACAAACTTGTTGACTAGATTAGTTTTGGTTGGGAAACCTTCTCCAGCTTGACGGTACTTCCCATCACTGTGACCACTCCAGGAAAATGTGTGTCCAGCTCCAGCCTCAAGAAACTGACCTTCATGTGCCAGCCATATTTCATTCAGGGCTGTTATTTGGATAAGATGCTTGCTGAGTTCTCTCTCAAGAAGAACTATTTGTCTTTCAGGTCTACTGAATTTCTCATTGTCCATAACTGTGTGCACATTTCATATACTAGTGGTGAGTAGAATCATCTTCACAAAGGTTTTTGTATATGTTTTTGTGTTTTGACTACAGCCTCTCTTCCAGAGTCATCAGAGTCCAGCCCAGTGTCAGAACAAAAGTCAGGACAAATGTTGATGTGGTGGACGACCTTGGCATCTTCAATGTCTGACCAAGCTCTAAGTGCTTCTGCCACCTTCATGGCCTGTTGAAACAAAATATTCTCATTTGCGTATTCCACTAGGGAATCTTCACATGCTTGGAGTAGACACCCCACTAACTCACCAATAGGTTTGAAGCTTAACCTAGTTTAGCCTGTCTGCTGAGACAATTTACAGGGATGTGGCTGCTACACATGCTACACTTCTTGGAGCCATAGATGAGAGCTGGGTGTCAGTTGAACACCAAAGATGAATGAGCAGCCCTCACGCCAGAGGTACTAGTGCTCCCCGAACACCCCATACCTCCCAAGGATTGTTGTGAGAAAAAAATGAGATAATAATCTTAAAGCACTTAGTATAATATCTGGCCCATAGATGAATATTAACTATTAGCTATTAAAGAGATTACATAGTAAGCACTATCTAGATAAAATTAGCCATTAATTGTAAAGGAGATTACACATGTGATATTTCATTAGATAGAAAACAAAACATTCCCAGATTTCAGGAGTTATGATAAAGAGGGTGGGTTGCAGATCATTTGAAGGCAAGAGACAGCATTTACAACTGTCAGGGATTAGAATAGGCTTCAGATAGGAAGCCCTCAGCACCAGATAAATCATGACAGATTTGAGGTACTCAGTGGTTCAACAACCACTTCAAACCATACCTCATGGGCCCTCAAATTTGCATTTACTTTTGCTAGCCATCCTGGTGAAATAATAAATGCAGCTGATTAGCTGACTAATCAAGCAAAAGATCTTTAATGAAATTGCATTGTAGTAGACCAGACTTTCATGCTAGACCAGACTTTCATGCTTCCCCCTCTTCTAGGAGGCAGATATGCAGGAAGAGTATAATCTTGTTGGGTGGATGCTTTCATCTGATCTATGAATGACTGAAGAAAGTACAGGGTAGTTAATTTGCAAGTCTTGTTTGTGACTCCGTTTGTTTATGCCTCTGGACATGGTCCTAGGATTAAGTCTTAATGTATAAATAGCCTTAGGCTAGGGTAGGGAGTGGTCAGGACTAAAGGAGGGTCCTTGCATTTCAATTACCTCAGAGTCTCTGCTATAAGGTATATAAACCCTGTGATTTTCTTGTATCTTGGCTCTGTATGAAATGGTTCTGTAATAAACAGACTATTGAATACATCCCCGTCTCTCTTTTATTCAGCTGGTTGCTGGGCCAAATTACTGTGCTGGTCACAGCATTGCATAGCAAAGCTACTTCATAGATCACTACACCAACAATAGGGAAATGCACATAATAAAGAGAACACATGTGACCAGGCAGCAGTATGTCAGGCACCTTTGTGGGAAGACATATAACCTGATAATGGAAATCTGTAGTCAGGCCACATATCAAAAGCTTTGTATGGTCTGGGAACATACCTAGTAACTTGCATGGCAAGGGCAACTTATATTTCTTATGATTCCATAGAGCTGATGAGGTATAGGTTTTTGGGGGATTTCTAATGAGAAATCCTTTCTAGGTTCACATCTCAAAAGAATTACAGGGTCAGCTGTCCTTTGGCAGATTTCTGAAAGTTTATTGATTCACAGGGCAAAAAGGGATAGGGTGAGGAAACCTGGCTAGGAAAAGCTGGCAAGGTGCAAAAGAGGGGGGGGGGGGTGTCAGAGAAAGCCTGGAAGTGTGACTTCTGCAGCGGGCAGATGGCCTGCAAGAAAGGCCTACCTGCCAAGTTCTAAGGGCCAGAGAGGCATTTTTAAAGATACAAGACTGTCAGTCATAAGTTCATTAAGCTAATGAGGTGTACAAAGGTGGAGTTAGGGAGGGACCCGGGAGGAGCCAGGGTGTGACTAATACTTAAAGGGACAGGCACCCTTCACATCAACTGAGCGTGTGTTTTACCCATAATTCACTGGGAAATTCCAAGGGGAGGGGGAGCAAAAGGCATGGTTTTAGCCCTGAAACATCATAAAGTCAACCAAAGGTCAGATTTGAGGTCAAATTCCTAAGGAGAAGTACCTTATCCAGTTTGGGAAGGATGGGTATGGTTTTGGCCAGTTACTAGTAGTGCCTTGAAAAGACCCTTGTTATCATAGCTACAGAGTTAATGCTTTGTGGCTGGGGGCGGGGGAGAGACAGTTAATGCTTTACAGCTGGGGGGAGGGTGGGAACGGACCCAAACTGATCTCACAACTGATGATACATACACAAGACAGAAGTTACAACTATGCCACAAAAAAATCACCCCAAAATATTCAGAAGCATCCCATCAGAGCCATTCATATATGTGATATAATGTGTTGCTCTCTAAGGTTAATCACATCTTGACTTGCCAATAACTACATAGTCTCTGAAAGACATTGCCAATAGAATTATGGTTGCCAAACTGTTCTCTGCAGGTCCTCAGTGTCTGTATCAGTGGGGCTTCCACTGTCTATTCTCTTCAGGGATGTCTGCTGCTCTCTCTCCAACTAGCTACCAAGGCAGAATGATAAAATTTTGATCTGGAAGGAAAAGTTCTTTAGTGCATAGCCAAGGACTCTAATGAGCAGCTAAGTGGTACAATGAATAGAGTGCCAAGCCTGGAGTCAGGAAGATCTGAGTTCAAATTCAGCCTCAGACACTTACTAGAGGTGTGACCCTGGGCAAGTCACTTTACTCTGCCTCAGTTTCCTCAACTGTAAAATGAACTGGAGAAGGAAATGGCAAACCCCTCCAGTATATTTGCTGTGAAAACCCCAACTAGAGTCATGAAGAATTTGACACAACTGGAAAATGACTAAACAATGATGACTCAAAGCCAGACCCAAACAAAAGCTAATAGACTGCCCCAAGTCTAAATTGTCTGTGCTTTTGATAATTCTTATTTGGTGCTGATTTAAGATACCAAGTTCCAGACAACTATCTAACTTAAGATTATGAAAAAAAAATTTTTTTAACTTCTATTAAATCCCTGATTGTGAATCTAAATCCCTCAACCCATTCTTGGAACTTAACAAAAAAAAAAATTCACAGAAACTGGAGGTGAGGTAATTCCCCAATATCTGATGATAGATAGATAGATAGATAGATAGATAGATAGATAGATAGATAGATAGATAGATGGACAGATAGACAGATAGATAGATAGATGGATAGATAGATAGATAGATGGATGGATGGATAAATGGATAGCTAGATAGTAGATAAAGTAGGCAGAGCTATTGCTTCCTGGTCCATATTCCTATCTTTATTATTCACACCTGCCAGGCAGCACAAACCTCCCAGGCCTCCTTACACAAGCATGGGAAATAGTAAGTAAAAGTTAACTAAAAAAGGAGAGAGGGAAGATGGAATGTCTAAGTTGGAGAAGAGCAAAAATACAGTTTGCCTGGGGAAAAATGTGAAAATGAGTAACACAAAATTAAGTCTAGAAAGTGCAGAGACCAATTATACCTCAAGCTTTAAAGCTAGGGTAAGGAGCTTGTATTTTTTTCCTGGAAGCAATAAAATGCTACTGAAGATTTTTGAGCAAGTGAGTGACATGAGCAGTTCATTTGGTAGCTGTTTAAAGGATGGAGAGGCTGGAAGAAAAGATGCCAGTAAGGAGGCTCTTGTAGTCATTTGCACAAGAGATAATGAGGACCTGAACTAGATACTGACTTTGCAAGTATAGATAAGGAAATAGTAGGGAAAAATGTTGTGAAGACAATTATCAAGACTTGACAACTGATTGGATATATGGAACAAAGGGGAGAGGGAAAGAAAAACCAAGAATGACTCTTTGGTTACAAACTTGAGTTTGTATGGGAAGACTGGTGCCCTCAGAAAATGGAGAAGTGTAATGGGAATTTGAAGATCTTCTCTGCCCCTTAACAGACTTAGGGGGGAATTTGAAGACCTTCCCTGCTTTGAAATTAAACTCTGCCCCCTAATAGGCTGAATGTGGTCACATGGAGCCTGTGGTGGGAGGAGTTCACTAAAGGGAAGCAGAGCCCACAGGAAGCTGGGAGTCAGAGCCAGAGAGATGGTGGGGGAGAGAGAGGTGCTCAGGCAAGGAGAGAGGGAGGTTTGTGAGTAAATATTGATCTTGTATTGGTTTGTGGAAAGGCTGAAGGATGGTATGGCTCTCAATGTTATTATGGCTTCTTAATATCTTTGGTACTATGATAGAATCGACTTACTGGTTTTGGGATTCAGTTTTCTGGTGTCTAAATAAATGCTTCAGTTCTGTCCTCTATATGGAGAGTTTGGCATATTTTGTGATTGAACATCATGTGATATTTATAGCCATGGTCTTTATCATGATCAGGGGCACTGTAAATATTTCATGGGCACTACATGTAGAAAAGGAATAAGCGGGGAGATCATGGGTACCACTTTCAACATGTAGCAACTAAGATATCACAGCAGCATTCCTATGGGAGTTATAAAAGGCAAGATGAGAAGGTTTGGAACACTATCTCTGGAGAGAGTTTGTGTCAATCAGGAAAGATAGAGGTATTGCTAGTGAAGATTCAAAACATATTAGGTAGTGAATTTGTAGTGAGCTATATGGCTATAGCTATATTATTCCCTCCAGGGAGGTTCGGCAGCACTGTGTATTCGAGCAGAAAAGACAGATGATGAGGCCAGCTCAGAGATGGGAGTTGGCAAGGCATAAGGGAAAGAGTGGTAATGGGACACGGCTGCAAGGGATTTGAAGACAGAATAGTATATGACTGATTTAGTTAACTATAAGGGGGAAACAGTAAAGGGAGAAAAATTAGTCCAAAGTAAGAGAAATGGACTGGGAGAAACTACAAGAATGGAAGGACTCAGTAAAGATAAAAAAAATTGACTTAGAGTGAGGCAGTGAGAGAGAAACTCTAAGAGATTATACTCACAAAAGAGAATTTCATCTTTCAGGAGATAAAATAGTTGCCAGTGATGGTGTAATAATATAATATATGATGTTTCATGTAAGTGGGTGAGGTAGAATAAAGATAAACACTGGAGTTAAAGAGATTCATAGACTGAAAGATCAAATGTATCTAATATAAAGGCAGAGAATAAATGAGACAATATTTGTGAAATTAGATTGTGGCTGGTCTCTCTTGATTTATGCACAAGAAACTGAGATCTGGCATCAGTAGTAGAGTGGGGACTTGAGCTTGATCTCACTACTCCTAGAGACCTTTCTACTATTTTGACTTTAGGGGAAAGAAAAGAGATCCTAGGGATCTGGGAAATGGTGGGACTCCTTCCCTTATTCCCTTTCTTTTAAGAGGAGTTGATACCTGATTAGGAATTATCAGTGAAAAGCCCAGAACCTTGAATCTGGAAAATAACATGGAATAAATGAAAGAATACTCAGGATTTCCAGGACATAGTTAGCTAAAAACCTAAAAGCAAGCCATAATTGCATTAGAGTATGATTTTTTTTTAATCTAATCACAGAGTGGAATGGCACTGTGAATCTCAGAGGGCTCTTTCCGTCTTCACAGGAGACAACAAGCACAGGTCAGACCCTGTAACCCCCCTGCTCAAGAAGCTTTAGTGGTGCCCAATTGTATGTAGGATAAAATACAAACTCCTCTATTTGACATTTAAAACTCTTTAAAATATTGCTCTAATCCAAAGACTGACTTCACAATACTCCCTGGCTAGGTACTCTACATTCTAACAAATATGGTCTACTTACTATTCTTTGTCATTGACATTCCCTCTTCTCTATCTGTGTCTTTTCACAGGCTTTCTTTCTGTCACGCCTGGAATGCTCATTCTCCTTAGCTTCACCCCTTCTAATCCTCTGTTCAGTCATTTCAGTCATGTTGGACTCTTTGTGACCTCGTTTGGGTTTTCTTGGCAAGGATACTGGAGTGGTTTGCCATTTCCTTCTCTGGCTCAGTTTACAGATGAAGAAACTGAGGCAAATGGGTTTAAGTGACTTGCCCAGGGTAACACAGCTAGTAAGTGTCTAAGGCCAGATTTGAACTCAGGTAGATGAGTCTTCCTGACTCCAGGCCCAACGCATTATCCACTGTGCCACCAAGCTGCCCTTGTAGTCCTTAGCTCCTTCTAGATTCAACTCAGGTGCCACCGGCTCTGATGCCTTTCCTGATTCCTTCAGTTGTTAGTGTTTTTCTACCCCACTCCGTGTCTATGTGTAAAGGTAGAGCTGGTTGAGTAAATGACATAAAAAAGTAATAAGATGCCCTTAACGAAGTGAGAATAAGTATCACTCCACTAACTAATCAATTTCTATTGTGTGGCATGTCATCAGATAAACAGGATATTCTTAACACTAAGAATATCCTGATTGGCTAAGGAAATTAGTCAAATCCTGTAGATAATAGACCAGTCCAAGATCAAGGTAATACAGGATCAAGGTTCAAATTCTAGCAATAAACAAAGGAAGAAAGAGTAACCTTCCTTAGAATGAACTACATAGCACTGGAAAAGGTACTTCTCAACCTCTTAGGAATGCCCCAGAGCCCTGAGGGGGCCTAGTAGCCATGTTCTATGAATGTGTCTTGTTTTGGTCGATGGGAATTGGAACAGTACTTCCAGAGCAGGTGCTATGTATGTTTTGTTCTTTTCTGTGTACCTCTTTTCCCTCAGTAAACATAAGCTCCATGAGCACAGGGACTGATTAATTTTTGTTCTTCTATCCCAGTGTGTGGCCCACAGTAGGCACTTAATAAAAGTTTGTTGACTGAGTGATTGACCAACTCCTAAGTGCTTACTTTCTCTAGAAGTTCAAGAGTCAGAGCTATACAATACCAGGTTGGGGGCGAGGGGGCAGTTACCACAGCTGATATGTTGCAGGCTTATTGAAGTGTCCACCACTTTCCCACTCAAAGAAAGATATATGACCCAAGTACACCAGAATGGAAGGCAACTCCGAGCTTGCTTAAATACCTGATTCTGTCCTACTGGATATGAGTGGAGTCTCAGATGCTGATTTCTAGCACACAGCTCCAGCTGAGTTTCATATGTATGTATGTATGTATGTATGTATGTATGTATACTCATATATACATGTATGTATATACATACATATATGCATGTATGTATATACATACATACACAGATATTATTCATGTCAATGGTAAATAACCAGAAAATTTATTTTCTCCCTGACTCTGCTGAAATCCGACAAAACTAAACATCTCTGTGTTTTAGTCTCTCCATCTCTAAAATGAGGATACAAATATCCATCTGTAGTGCCAATGCAATATTTACAATACCCATGATCACAATAAAGACCGTGACTATAAATATTGTATAACTTTTAATCGCAAAATATAACAAAATATCCATATAGAAGACAGAACCAAAGCATTTATTTGACACCAGAAAACTGAATCCCAAAACCAGTAAGCTGATTACATCATAATCATAAAGAAATTAACAAGCCATAACAATACAGAGAGCCACGCCATCCTTCAGCTTTCCCAGAAACCAATACAAGATCAATATCCACTCACAAGCCTGATTCCTTGCCTGAACTTCTCTCTCCTACCTTCTCTCTGACTCTGGTTAACAGCTTCCTGTGGCTGTGCTTCCCTTCAGCAAGCTCCTCCCATCACAGGCTCCTCCTGACTACATTCAGCCTAGTAGGGGGCAGAGTTTACTTTCAAAGCAGGGAAGATCTTCAAATTCCCATTCCCATTATACCATCTCAACTATTTTGTAGAGACTACATGAAAAATCACTGAAATAAATAAGGGAATGTGTTTTATATATACACCAATCAAAGAGATTAAAAAAAAAGATCCAATTTGCTATAAAGCCTAAGATCTTAAAATTATTTAACTGAGTATTTAATTTATTTTATTAGTCATGTCAGATAAGGGTTTCCCCCTTTTTCATGAGATACTTCTACGAGTTCCAGTTAGTTCTAAGCTAGAAAGGTCCTGTGACAGACGATGTCAAATGCCTAAGGATCAGCCTAACTAGTCTGTCAATCCATCAGTCAGCATTTTTTTTAAGCTCCTACTCTGTGCCATGGACTATGCTATGTGCTAGGCACAAAAACAAATGCAAAAAAACGGGTTCCCTGCCCTCAAGGAGCTCACATTCTAATGGTGTTGACAACATATAAATAATTACATACATTCAAGATAAATGCAGAGGAGAAAGAAGGTAATCTCAGAGGGAAGACACTAATAGCTGGGTTTAGGGTAAACTGGGTCACTTGCAGACAGTAGGATTTGAGCTGAGTCTTGAAGGAAGTTAGGGAAGCTAGATTCAGAAGTGTAGAGGAAGAGCACTCCAGGCTTAGGGGACAGCCAGTGAAAACACATGAAGTCATCAGCAAATAGCCAGTGTACCTGGGTCTTAGTGTATGTGAAAGGAAATAAAGTATAAGAAGACTGGAAAAATAGGAAGGAGACAAGCTATAAAGGGTTTTAAATGCCCAACGAAGGATTATATATTTGATCCTGAAGGTAATAGGGAACCATTGAATTTTATTGAGTAAGGAGTTGTGGAGAGGTAATATTGAAGAGGGTACGCACAAAGAGGGTTAGGGTTGCCTGAGATCCCAAAATACCAACATGCTGCATCCTGCAGAAAGAATTCCACTCAAGTCTTCTCAGCCAAAGAAAAGTAAAGTTTATTGAAAGTTCACCATATGAGGTAGACTCTCAAGGAACCAGTCTATGCTAGAGCATTCTATGGCACTCTCACACCACATGGAGGGAAGATGGGATCCTATATACCAAAAAGTTGTGGGAGGAATGTAGGGGTGGTCTACAGGAGGAGTTTTGGAGAGGATCTTCAGGAGGAGTCAGATGAGGTCAGACTCCAGTCATGATTTTGGGGAGGGTCTTCAGGGGTCTAGATGGGGTTGGACTCCAGTAATGAGTGATTAAGGGTAGGAGGTTGCTGGAGGCTACCTGGAGACCATAGACAAGGGTGGGCCAGGTCAGTTCAAGGGTGGGAATAGGAGCATCAAGGGTGGGAAACTATTGGAACAAAGGAGGGCTAAAGACTTAGGCAGAACCACAACTTAAGGCCCATGACCTCAGGCAAATGCCTTCCTTGGGAAGATTTACTTCAAGGAGTTTCCCAGGGGCTATACCTCAAAGATTCAAGGAGAGCTCAAGGTGGGGTCCCAGAGCATGCACCTTATCATGATGATGAAACTAGTATCTTAGGAAAATCATTTTTGTAGCAAAATTGAAGATGCTTTGGAGTGGCAATAGACTTGAATTAAGGAGAGTAATTACAAGACCATTTCAAAAGTCTAGGAGAGGTTAGATATGAGATATTGTAAATTTGACAACATATTGGATATGTGGCATGAGTATGAATAAGGAGTCAAACATGATACTGAGGTTTAGAGCTTGGGTGATTGGAAAGTGCCATTTGATGGTAATTGGACAGTGGGAGAAAGGGAGGATTTGAGTGAAGAGAATGAGTTCCATTTTGGACAAGTTGAAGTTGCAATGCCTCCTGAAAAAAACTAGAGAAATTAATTTCTAGAAAGTTGGCCACCAGGTTATATAAATTTTCTCCCATGGTAATTCAAAATTTTAAAATAATAATAATAGTCCCTCCTACTTATCATATTATGAGAATAACCGTTAATGACATAGTGGTGAAAAATGAAAAAGGAGCAGTTAAAAGAGGTAAAAAGTGAACCAGGAGAGTATGATCTTTCAGAAGCCATTGGAGGAAGAATATCCAGAAGAAAATGTGATAAATCCCCTCAGTTATAACAGAGAGGCTCAAAAGGGAGGGGTGCAAAGGAGGTATGGGTAAAGGTCATTGAATTTGTTAATTATATACTTAATATCTTTTTTAAGAGCAGTGTCAGTGGAATGGTGAGCACAAAAGCCAAAGTAAAATGAGGAAGAACTGTCCTCATTCACCTTTATTGGCATTTAGATCAGCTGACTGAATACAGTACACTGATAATATTTGCCTTTTATTCAAATTGCCAGGCACCTGTGAAATAACTCAAAAAACCCTAATGGTAAAAGCTAGGACTACAGTAAGCATCTGCTTGATGAAACATACAAAGCTCTACCACTAGAGGCCATAATACACCCAAACATAGGTTGTTGGGTTTTGGTTGTTTTTTTTTTTTAATCCCTGACTAATAAACTACTTGCCTGTAGAAATTCAGTTGTGGTTTCCTCAACATAATTTTCATTTCTCTTGCCATGAAGCCTCATTGTACTCACTACTATGAAACCAGATACATAAATTCTTTGACTGTTTCACGGAATTGTTTATCATTACGAAAGTCTAGCTCCACTTGTTCATGACTTCTTCACTACCTTCCTACCAGTCATAGAATCGTAAGAGTTTAAAAGGACCTTAAAGGTCATTCTTTCAGACCCTTCCATTTTACAGGTGAAGGAGAAGAGGATCAAAGAGTTTAAGCGATCTGCTCCAAATCCAGTGCTTTTTCCACTGTACGCTGCTACCTCACTGTTCAAACCCTTCCAAACCTACCTCATGTCCCTCCTCCTCAGTGAAGATATTCCTCATTTCCCCAACTTACTAAGCTTTCTCTCCTCTGAATTCCTATAGTACACACTGTCAATGCCATTCTTTTGACATGGTGTCTGTTGCTGGAATTTATGTTGTTTTTTAAAGATTTTATTATGTTTATTCCTTGTTTCCCTGATCATTAATATGAGTAGCTTCTTGACCCAAAGTGACTCCAAGATCTTTCTGTTGTTCTAACATACAGTTGTGTCCTTCCTTGATTTCTGAAATTCTTCAAGGATAATTAGAGGTAACATGATGAGCTAAGTTCTTAGTTTTGGGTTTTAAAGGAATGTTAGGGAAGGGACAAAAAGAACAGTAAGAACAAAGAGTAGATCTGATGAGGTATAGGCTCGGGGAACCCCCTTGAGCTCTCCTTGAATCTTCTTACTGAGGCATTTTGCCTGAGGCCATAGTCTTTCATTGTGGCTCAGCCCAAATCTTTAGCCTTCCTTTGTCCAGCAACTTCCTACCCCTGACCCTCCCAAAATATCTATACCCAAATCTGTTACACCCTTGAACTGTTACACCCACTATTGTCTGTAGTCTCCAGGTAGCCTCCAGCAACTTCCCACCCTTAATCACTTTTACTGGAGTTTGACCTCATCTGACTCCTCTAGACCACCCCTAGATTCCTTCCACAACCTTTCTGTATATCTGACCCCATCTTGCCTCCATGAAAAGGGGAAGGCCAGAAAATGAATTCTAGCACAGACTTATTCTGTGTCAGATGGTTCTGGCCCTCTTATCCAATGCAAGCATCACAGATACCAAGGCTCCTTCAGAGTCTACCCAATATGGCAAACTTTTGATAAATTTTACTTTTCTTTGGCTGAGAGAAGACTTGAGTCGAATTCATTTGGTAGCACCTGGTGTATTGGTATTTTGGGGTCTCAAGCACCCCTAACCCTATACCTCATCATTTTATGGGGACCCTCAATATTTTTATGGTTCCCTGATACCAGGAAACACTGCTAATCTCAAGCTCTTCTCCAGCTGGGACTGGAAGGTATGTAAGCCTCTTTCTCTCCCTATTCCCTCCATGCTCTCCAATGTGTTTTTTTTTTTGAGTGGGGCGTCCAGTTTGGTTATGTTGGAGGACATGGACCTGGACACAGCTTCTAAATAATGGAAGACAAGGACAGATGCCCCATCAGGAAGTGTAAGCCAGATTCTTTCAATTTTCTCAATGCTAGGGAACTGGGAAAACTTCAGGTATATTTTTTGTGGGGTTTTGTCTCGCCTCATTTTGTTTTGTTTGTTTTTCGAGGCTTACTCCCAAACCTTCCTTTATGGAGGAAAGGACTTCCAGGCCCTATGCCTGTATTGGGTCGATCCTTTTTAGCTCCCAAAAGCTTGCCTTTGGGTTGTCTTTTACAACATTGGGGAAAATTTAGTTTCTCTAAAGAACTTGAAAAGAAAAAGTTGGTGTTTTTTTGCAACACTGTTTGGCCTTTGTGTCACTTAGAGGATCATGAAGTATGGCCTGTTTTGGGGACTTTAAAAGATAATACTTTCTTGCAGTTAGAATTATACTGTCGCAGAGAAGGAATATGGATAGAAGTTGCCTACTTAATGGCCTTTATTGAAATTTCTCAGAACATGGTTCTCAGGAAAGATTGTGAGATGCTTGAAGCTAGAGCCCCTCCACAAAAGGGCAATGGGGGCCAATTAAATGACGCCCTTCGTATGGTCCCCAGGGCTTCAGCCCCAGCCCCTCCCCCTTCAGTGACTCCTGCTTAGGTCCCAAGCATCAGTCTCACTGAGACAGCTCCCCGGGGCCCCTCTTGCTCCCCAATCCTTTTCCCCATGGTTTCCCTTCCCTTTTCCTCTAGCCCAATACCCTTCATTTCCTGCCTCCTACACCATGCATATCTTCTACCCTGCATCTCCCACCATGGTCCCTCCCCCCTCAGGGACTCTTGCTCAGGACCCAGCCACTGGTCTTGCTGAGGTGCCTCCCTCTGTGGCCCCTTCCCCTGAGTTGACACCTACTCAGGCCTCAGGCCCTACCCTCACAGTAGGGGGAAATCTCCTCTTAAAGGGGATCTCCTCTTCTGACCCCTTTCCCCCCTCAGGTGCAGACTGACTTTCCCCCTTGCCAGCCAAATCCCCTAGTCTTGTGGTCTGATCCAGTTCTGCCAGCACCTCCAACCCCAGTCACTCCCTCACAGGAACTGGGACTTCCAATCTCCCTTCCCAAGCCTCTGTCCCCATACTGCCTTCAGGGCTTTTTCCCTTAAGGGAGGTGGTTCTCTTATCTGGTGAGACAACTAGAGTGTATGTCCCATTCTCCATTTTGGATCTCAATCAAGTTAAAGAAAAATTGGGGAAGTTCTGCAAAAATCCAATAAAGCTTACTGAAGGCTTTCAAGACATATCCCTACAATTCAAGGTTTCTTGGGGTGATTTGCATATCCTCTTCTCTACCTGTTGTTCCACTGAGGAGAAGAGGAGAATCTGGGAACAAGCCCCAAAATTTGAGGATTGTTTGGCTAGCAATGACCCCAGAAAATAGCCCCAAAAACCAGCTGCTGTTCCCACTAGTGACCCAGGATGGGATTACCAAACCCATGAGGATAGGGAAAAAAAGAGACCATATGGTACATCGCCTGTTAGAAGACCTAAGAACAGCATTTTAAAAGCAAGTAAATTATCAGAAAATTAGGGAATTTACTCAGACAGAAAAAGAAAATCCTGCCCTTTTCCTAGATAGACTTGTAGAAGCTATTAAAAGGTATACAAATTTAGATCCTGACTCTATAGAAGGGGCAGCAATCCTTAACATGTATTTCATTAATCAGTCCGCCCCAGATATTAGGAGGAAACTGCAGAAATTGGCAATGGGACCCCAGACACCTCAGGCCCGATTACTGGAGATGGCCTTTGGAGTCTTTGGAGTCTGATTGTGGCAGAGAAGAAAGGATGCAGGGAATGAACCAGAGACAGAGAACACACTCGATTCTTGACTGATGCCATGGCCAGAAAAAGCCCCTCCAGGGGACTCCCTTGGAGGAAGCCCAGTCACTTGGGCAGTGGGAAAACCTGCTTTTGATGCCACAAGGAGGGTCACTGGTCCAAGGAGTGTCCCTCCAGAGCACCCCTCCAGAGGGAACCCCAGGAACCAACACCTCTAGAACTGTGCCCATCTGATCAGGAGGGACATTGGAGGAAGGATTGTCCCCGAGGCTGGAAAAGTGGTATAACCACCTCCCAGTACCCTGTCCTCCAGTCTTCTCAAGACTTGGAATGACAGGGAAGCCTCAGGCTTGGCAGTGCTCCTACTTTCTCCATCTTTCACTGAACTCTGGGCAATCATCATGGCTGAAAGTAAGGTTACCCACTTTATTATAGCTAAGTTCTCTGACTGATATTTTCCTAGTTCCTGTGGTGATTTAAATAAAAGCCAGCTATTTATCACTGTACTGTATTCAGAACACACCCTATACCCAGAAACGTAGCCAGAGGGAAAGAGAAGTATGACTAGGGATGGGGAGAACAACAGAGCTAGGGAAGACCAATAGTTGCTGAATTTATAAGGGATAATGAAAATTTGTATGCCACCCATTTAGAAATTAATAGGGATAGAGAGTGGACTTGGGATTTCAAAGATTCAGAGAATGCCTACCTGAAACCAGTTGAGTAATATGGATTAGGGACTAGACTTGTGATTTTATCAGAATAGGGAATCGGTGAGGAAACTCCTTCTACCAAGATAGGTAAGCACCCTCTCTTTAACTTAAGTCTTGCTGAGCATAGCAAACTTCATTTATTCAGTGAAAGATTAAGACAAAACATTCACAGAAAATCAAAATATAGCATTCACCATGTGTGTAAATCAATAATTTAGTAAATCCTCAATTCAGTCACAAAGTTCTAAGTTCCAAGTTCTCCACCCCTGAGCAGTACATTCATTTAATCAATCACTAAGTCTTCTCTCTATTCAACTGGAGATTAGTTTCCAGTCATAATTCATTTGATCAGTCACAAAGTACAAAAGTCAAAAGTTTTCCACCCCTGGATCACAACTGAATTACAATACCACCCATCACCACCAAGCACCCTCTGAAGAGGCAGTGGAAGGCCATTCACTCCTAGGTCACAACTAGGTTACAATATCATCACAGCATTCAACACCCCAGGAGAGGTCTTTTCTTCATGTTGACCCAAGGCAAGTTCTCAACAGCTCCTGTTCTTGGGAAGACACAGCTTAACAAAGGCACAATAACAAACATACACATTGCCAGTGTCCTCATCAATTCACAGTCAGCCTGTAAAATCAACCTAGACCCAACAAGGTCTGACGAGTCAATACAAATCATCAGTGCAGTCCCAGGACCCCTGAAAACATCAGCAAGACCCTCCTCCAGGACTTCTGTAAACATACAACAAGAAAATCCTCTTTCAGGGCTTCTGAACCAACAGCAAGGTCCCTGGACTTCTGCAACAATAGCAACGTCCTCCATCAGCAGACGAATCTGAGCAAGTAACATCAGAACAGACAGAACAAATACCGGCACCACAGTCATGCTTCTTCCCAGTTCAATCCTCAGTTCTCATTTCTGTCTCTCCAGCAGTAGCAGCAGTCTCCAATGCTGGTTTCCAGAAGTTCTTCTGACCACTCTCTGCTTGGGCCTCTCTCTAAATCCCAAGGCACCAGCTCCTCCCAGTTCAGCCCCCTCTCTTCATGTCAACAAGTCCATCCCACAAGCAAGATTCACAAGCTCTGGGTTTTAATCCGGAAAACCAAGCCAATAGAAGGGGATCTTTAAATTCCATTACCATTACACTGTGCTGGATGAGAGAGCTAGAGCTAAAAGGGTATTTGGAGGTCATCTAGTCCAACCCCCTTATTTTACAAAGCAGAAAGTAGATTTGAACTCAGGTCTTAGGACTCCAAATTCAGTACTTTTTCCATTGTACCACAGCTTCCTACCATCTATTAAAATTAAAGAGGACTAATTACCCTTCTCCCCCTTTTTGGCTACTAAATCAGCAGCTCCTGCTTCTGTATCTTTGTTCACAAGTTACCCATAACTGGAATTTACTCTCCTCCTTGCTCCCTTTCCACATTAATTTCTATTTTTCAAAATTCTCTCTAAATTTTGAGTTATAACCAGTAGGTAGCCCTATCAGAATGTACAATAACCTACCTGACCCTCCAATATCAACAGTAGGAGCTAGGCCTATACTGACTCCCACCAGCTGCTTCCACATACATTATGTCTCTGGGGCTCATATCTTCTGGAGATATTAGTGTCAATCAATATGTGACCTCTGCTCTGTCAATCCTGTTCCCACTTACTGCTCACCTATTTTCCCCTCATTCCTCAGCTATTGCCAATTGCTTTTACAGTTTTTAAATTAAATTTGATTTTTCTCAATTAGCAAAAATTCGCCTTTCCCCCCTCCCACCTCACCCCTGAAGAACTTCAGTGCTTCTATTCCACCTCCATCCACATCCATTAGTGTTCCTTTCAGCTGCCACATCCCCTACTCTAAATCATCATCATGGGAAGCATCCCATGTGGAAATGAGACCTATGAAGTTGCCAGTTGGTAATTTCTCTTCCTTAATCCTGCATGAAGTGAAGGATTAAGTATGGATCTGAGATCTCCTCTTCTGGTTGCACAAACTCTTCTTGCATTGGAATGCCCTGCTGAGGAACTTCTGGCCAGATCTCATACTCAGTGCATGCAGAGTTTTCTGTCTCCTCCTGCTAACATGGTCTGGACAAATGACTCACTGTAACTTTTTATTAGCTTTCCCCATCAGAATTCATTCTATCGTGTTTTCTAGATCTGTTTGGAGGAGTTTTGGTGAGGAGCATACTGTACTTCTTCCTGCTACTCTAATATCATGGCTTTGCCCTTGGTTAACATTGTCAATAACTCCTAATGACTAGTAAGTTTTTTTTCCTTATCTTGAATTGAAAACTTCACTCTGTCTTCCATCCATTGTTTTTAATTCTACCCTTTGAGGCCAAGAAAGATTATTCTTTCATTCACATGATAGCCAATAAAATATATGAAAATAGTTAACATATTATTCCTATTTTCTTCTCTAAGCTAAACATGACCAGTTTCTTCAACAGATGCTTGTATGGTATAGTGTTCAGGGTATCTTCTAGATCAGTGTTTCTCAACCTTCCTAATGCCGTGATCCTTTAATACTCATATGTGGGTGTATCTGCATGTAGGCGGACCCGCCTGGAGACGGATAGAGGAGCCATGTCTCGGTTCCTAAGACCATCAGAAATATGTGTTTTTCGATGGTCTTGGGCAACCCTTGTGACCCTTGTGAAAGGGTCATTCAACCCCCAAAGGGGTTGCCACCCACAGGTTGAGAACTGCTGTTTTAGATGCACATCAGCATATCAATGCCTTTCCTCAAATGTAGTGCCCAGCTTTGAACAAAATCCTTCTGATGTAGCTTGATCAGGAAAGAGAACAAGGACAATATTATCTCCTTAGGTTTGAATACTATGATGCTCAATTCAGCTGAAGATAAAATTATCTCTTGGAGACTGCAATATTACATTTTAAACTCATGTTAAATTTTCAGTTTACTTAAAAAAAAAAACAACACCAGATCTTCTTAAAACCAATTGTCTAGGCATTTCCCAACTCCCACCTTCATCTTTCCACCTTATGTTTTTGAGGTTGATTTTTGCATTTTTGGTCTGGACCTCTGAGCCTGAAACAGCAAGGTGACTTTAGGTGAGGGCAGGACCCTGCACCTAAGAGCTCCAGGAACAATAGAACTTCTGTCCCCTCCCCAACCCAAGTACGCTAGCCTGTCTTCCAGGTGCTGCACTCCCCCCACCCCCAGCTATCATTAAGGTAAGCGATCCTTGTGGAGATGTGACCCAAAAATAGCCTCTGCAGGTGCCATGACCCCCATTCTCCCAACAGTCATAGATACTGAAGATCCAGAAAAGATCTTGCCACCCAGCCCTTGACATCATCAAATGTTTCAAAATCAGAAATGGCAATGGTTTTTGCTATGGAATTGATCCAAAAGAAGACAGTATTGCCATCTGCCCTTACCATTATATCCTAAGCACCTTTATACTTTCCATTTAGATTGTGAACTCCTTGGCAGCCAGGACTACTTTTCTATATTTTCACAGCATCTAGTACACTGCTTTAGACACACTGTAGTCAACAATTAACAAATGCTTTTTCATTCATTCATTTATTCATTCATTTCATTGGGAGAGAGAACTCCCAATGTTGTTTCTCCAACATGCAGCTCAGCAACTGTTCTACAGTTTATAATCTGAGAGAATTTTCTGCAGCTTTGAGAAATTAAGTGACTTTCCCAGGGTTACACAGTCAGTCTGTGTCAGAGGAAGGTCTTGAAACCAGGTCATATTAATTCAGAGGCCTGTTCTCTATCCACTGTATCATGCTGCCTTTCAAAACTTCGTATGTATCCTTATTAAATTTTATGTTATTAGGTTTCACTCAGTGTTTCAGTTTCTCAAGGTCTTTTTTAATCTGGATGCTATTATTCATTGTGTTAGCTATTGATAAAAATGTTGAATAGAACAAGACAAGAACAGAACCCTGGAGCATTTCACTAGAAATCTGACTGGATTCACATTAATTTATTAATCATTATTCTTTGGATCATTAAACCTATTTTGATACCATCAACTATATTTTCATCTGTTCTAGCTACCCATCATATTTATAAGGTTTTTTCAAATGCTTTGGAAAAAGTCTTGTTAATAAAAGATATATGTCCTGCCCATAAAGCCAATATGCACGGGTTATCTAAATTCAGTTGTTGGGGAAACCTGGATAGATATCTCTGGAATCTTGCCTGCTCCTCTCCAACAGAGACTAATTCTTACCTGGAAGAGAATAGGAGAAGGTGTCCCAAACTTTGGACTATTTTCCTCTGAGAAGAGGTAGTGAGCTATAATTATGTTTATCTGCTCCTCTAAATATTGCTGGTCTAGGGATACAATTTTTAGGTTCAATTCACTTTTCTGACCACTATATCTTAATGGGAGGGTACCTCAATCTTACAGCCACACGTCTGATTCTTTCCCTCCAAGTTCTATATACACAAATGACTGTCACAAATAGGGAATGTCAAATAAATACGTTTATCCAGGCAGATTGAAATTGTAGAAGTTATACAGATAAGACTATACACGGAGTGAATAAGCTTTCTTATAGGAATGAGATATCTTGGGGGGTGTGTGTGTGTGTGTGTGTGTGAGTGTGAGTGTGTGTGTGGGTGTGGGTGTGGGTGTGAGAGAGAGAGAGAGAAAGAGAAAGAGAGAGAGAGAGAGAGGGAGGGAAAAGGGGAGGACAGGGCAAGTCCAAAATTTGGAATATATTGAAGCTCTGACTTCCCTATGTACCTGCTGCTTCCCAAAGACTTTTCTCCCTCTTCACAAGTCTCTCCCCATAATAATCTGAAACCTTATGAGTCTTAGGTAGAATCTAGAATGTCTCTCCTCTCCCAATTTCTCACATCAATTCTGCCCCTCACCTAGAGGTACATGTCAAATCATCATTCTCTCCACTGATTAGAGTAGAATCTTATGCAAAATATTCTAGGCTTGAAACTTGAGTTGTACTAAAATCCAGGTGTACTATGTTTCTAAGCATTCCTCTGATCTACATAGTTATTTTTCAAAAACAGAAACAAGGGAAGCCTGGCATTACCTATTCTTAATGAAGCTATGTACTGGATCTCAGCAATCATTGCTTCCTTTTCTAAATGTTTTAAAATCATTCCTTTGGTCATCATCAGTTCTAAACCTTTGCCAGTAATTGAAGTCAAGCTTGTCAGCTAACTGTTGGGTATTCACCGGCTTCCACTTTTGAAAATTAGGATAATATCCCCTATTTCTGGCACCACTCCTGTTTTCAAAATCACTGACAGTAGATAACCAATCATATCCTCCAGTAATTTCAGGAAACACTTGCATCACCTACCTTACAGATTTATTCATAAGAAAGGAGCTTCAGCACTTCATAAACATTGAGAAACTATACAAATGTTAATTATTACTCTCACCATATTTTTAATCTGTTGTTTCTGAATGCCATATTAAACGACATTTTTATTTGTAGCATTTTAGGGTTTGCAAAGTGTTCTACATACATTACTTCATTTAATTCTTACCATAACTCTCTGTATGTATGTATGATTATCCCCATGATAGAGATAAGGAAAATGAGGCTCAGAGAGAACAAATTATTTGCCCAAAATCATATAGCTAGTGTCAGAAACAGGATTAGAATGAGCTCTTCCTGATTTCAGGTCTATGCTACACTATCTCTCACTCATTGTTATGTTCTGAATTCTAATCATGTATCATACTTCACTGAGTCTCAGTGAAAGGTATGGGCTTGAATTTACCCCTTAGATTTAAGATGCCTAATTGATTTTGATTTAATTCTGTTATTATATTTAATTTTATTTTTATTACTCATGCTCTATTCATGTTTACTTGTGTAGTATATACTTGTTGGAGGAGCAGAGTATATTGCATTTTTATGTGTTTCATATCTGAAATCATCATACCTCTACCAAGAGCTTGAATAATAAATCTCTTGTGTCCCTGAATACCTGTAAAGCTAAATGGGTATATCTGAGCATTTTTCCACCACAGACACGCTTAATAGTTATATTTGTATGTAAACCTTGATTCAGTCTATATTTTGAGAGAATAAGTTTTAGTTCCTTAGCAACTATAATCATAAATTTAAGTAGATAAATTATCAAAAATTTACAAAAAAGCTTTTGGAGTATGTAGTGTGAACAATATAAGTTTGTCCATTAGCCTAATTCCATTTTGGTTTTAGCCTCTATTTTGTGAATGAGTTGTTTTGAGTAAGCTGTTTTTCTATACATTTGTTTTTCAATAATCAGATAAGCATTTGTGTGGTATGATGTAGCAATCATATTATATGTATGTACATAGATATATGTTGTATATGTACATATATGTGTATATGTTATATACACATATATAACATATATGTATGTTACATGTATTTTTAACTCCTAAGTGTTATGTGGATCCTTTGGATTTGTCAGACCATCAGTGAAAAATATTACAAACAACTTTTTAGTAGTTTATACAAGGAACTACCCATCAAATTATGTAGTAAACACATTAGGAATTGTATATAGCTAGAATTATAAGAAATCCACCAGAGACCCCTGCCTTTAACCCACTCCTAGTTTAAGACTCAAACAGGCTCCTGCATTTCTCTAGAACTTAAGACTTGAATATACCCGCGTTTGATTGACAGAGACTTGCCAGATGATCACCTCACGGGTCACACTAAGGAGATACAGCCCATGGCTCAGTAAATAGGGAACCTCGCTCTGAATACCAGTACAACAGATGCTTACTGGGAACTCTATGACTCAGTTGGTTTGTTCTTAGAAAGAGCTAACGTTTGCGTTGTTTGCTCATGCTGGTTAATAAAGTTTGATTGCATGCATTGAGAAGTGGAAATCTAATTAGTGTTTCCATCACACTAGTTAGCATATGAAACTATATGTACACCTTGTGGTACAAAGTAGCATGGAATAAAACTGCGTGAACAATGTCCACAAACATCAAGGTCTTGACTTATTATAATTATTATTTTACATGGAAGACACTTATTAATATTGGTCGGAGGGTTATCATATGATTTATTTACTGTTATTGTTGTTCAGTTATTTCTGACTCTTCATGACCCCTTTGAGGTTTTCTTGGCAAAGATACTATAGTGGTTTTCCATGTCCTTCCCTAGCTTATTTTTTTACAGATGAGGAAACCGAGGTAAATAGGGTTAAGTGACTTGTTCAGAGTCCCACAGTCAGTTAGTCAATGTCTAAGATCAGATTTGAACTAAGAAAGTGAACCTTCTGACTCTAGGCCTGGCACTCTATCCGTTGCATCACCTAGCTGGCCCAATTATTTTCCATTAGTTGTAGTCAGCTTAAGAATTAGAAATATCTTTAAAATTACAATTAGCAAGAGTGAAGTGAGCAGAACCAGGAAAACAATTTATGTAGTAACAACATTATGAAGAAAAACAACTTTGAGAAAATTAAGAACTCAATCATTGTAATAACCAACTATAACTTTACTAGCGGACTGATAGGAAAACACGGGACCTACCTCCTGAAAGAGAGGTGACGTACTCAAGAGATAGAATTAGAAATATTTTTTGTGATAAATGTGTGAATTTGTTTCGTTGGACTGTTTGTTATGAGGATGATGTTTTTCTTTTTCCTTGGGGTGAAGAGAGAGGTAAGTAATCGTGTTGCCAAAAAATGGAGAAAAGAAAGAAAAAGAAGTCATTGAAATATATTTTTTTTAAATGCACAGACACAAACTGAAGAAAAATCAGAAGGAAAAGCAGGACATCTTTTGAAAGTAACATTTTTGAATTTCTTATGTGCTTTTTGAAAAAGTAAACTGTATATAAATATTCAAGTTTTCACAAAAATCCTTTTTTTGGATTCTATTTTCTATGTGGAAATGTTCTTTTTTGTTCTGTTAAATTCAAAATAAAAAATTTAATTGCATTTAATATTTAAAATGATCCTCATAAAGTTTTCTTGTCCTGTGTGAACAAAACATAGGCATCCAACACTGAGATTAAGTTACCCACGCTTAATCCTGGGTTTTCTGTATATATACTTGAGAGCTTGTCTTAATCTTCAAAACAGTGGCCTTCTGGGAAGCCAGTTTGGTCTAAGAAAGGCCTTGGAATCCTCTGGAATTGGGGCTGCCCTATAGTGGGGACCATTTGAAACCATTGCCCTTTACTCCTCTACTTCCTAACAACTAGACTTCCACTTGGCACCCTGAGAGAGAGACAGACAGAGAGAGAGAGGGAAGCTTTGCAAGAAAGCTTTATCGTCAGCACTTAGTTGCCCAGGTCAGGCTTTTGGGAAGTCCCGGCTCCTGATCATGTGAAGGCTGAGGTTGTGAACAAGCCTAGGGGCCTCTTGAAGGTGGTACAGGATGGTTAGGTGATTAGCCAGTTGCTTCAGCAGCTTTGTCTTCCCTTCCCTCCCCCCCCCCCCCCCACCACATAGTGGCTCAAACACATGGATTCCCTTGGCTGGAACCTAGGCCATGAAGCTCTAGTAGGGCCTACTACAGGCACTTCTCCAGGGTCAGAGCATCCTCCATGATATCCAGGCTCTGGCCTTACTCATCTCAAGCACATTTCTGCACAGCCTGAAGAAGAATGAGACCCCAGCTGGTTCTGGAACTGCAGAAGGTACTCAATGTTCACAGGCTTTTCTTATACCAGCTCATGGAAAAAGTGTGATGCTCTGAGGAGGGTGACATCCTCCTAATCTAAATAGAAGCCTAGAGAGAGGTAGGAGAGGGAGTCCCACAAGCAATATTTGATTGGCCAGGTGATTGGCAGTGGTCTTGGTCTTGAGGAAGAAGTTTTGGCATATCTGGGAGGTGGAGTTCATGGTAACAAAGGCAGGGGCAAGTATCAAAGGGTGCAGCTGGTCCCCAATGAAGAGAGGACTTAAGGCAAAGGAGGAACAGTCTGTCCTCCAGAAAATGAAGAGAACACAAGTCAAATTCAACTAAGCAAACTCACCTCTGTATCACAACCTAGGAAAATAGCTATTCCATTGCCTTGTATAAGCAGTACCCATATTTTAAGTAAACTATACATTATCACGATCCCTCCAGGTCCTTTGTGGTTTGCTAAAGTATTCATCAGCTGGGAGTCAACTTTTTGATGATGAGCGACCCTGAATTCAGCTAGACAGGTGCTCAGGTGACAGGGATTAAGCTTATAACTTGAAAATTTTCCAGTTTGGAATTAAGATACACAGGCACTGGGGTAGGGAGACCCATCCTGCCCTGTCGGAAAGTCAGAGGTGCGATGGGGGAGGGCATAGGAGAGAGCAGATTGGGAGAGGGGCTATACAGTGGGATCACTGTTTTGGGGTGGTGGGTAGGGAAAAGATGGGGAGAAAATTTGTAACTTAAAATCTCGTGGAAATGAGTGATGTAAACAAGAAAATAAATAAATTAATTTGAAATATTAAAAAAAAAAGAAAATTTTCCAGTTTGATAGGACCTGCCATAACCTGTGCTCAGATGGACTATCCCTCAAGAACCCAGTGGCTCCTGCAAAACATGGAGACTGGAAGTAATAATAATCCATGTTTATATAGTACTTCACAGTGTAGAAAGCATTTTTCTCACAATAATCCTATGAGATAGAGTACAGAAATTATTAGACCTAATTCACAGTTGGAAAAACTGAGGTTCCAGAAGGTTAAATGTCTTGACCACAGTCTACTGATCAATTAGTCTATCAGCTAGCATTTATGAAGTGATTACTATGTAGCAGGCAGTCTGCTAAGTGCTGGGGATACAAAGGAAGGCAAAAGCACAAACATCCTTAAGGAGTTCGCATTCTGATAGGGGAGAAGAGCTATAACTAACTAGGTACTGACAAGACATACTTAGAGTAAATGGAAAGTAATCCCAAAGAGGAGGGAATGGCTGGGGGAGGGGGGGGAGATTGATGGGGAAACGTGTCCTGCAAAAGGGGAGATTCGAGCTGAGTCTTGAAGAAAGCAAAGGAATCCAAGAAGCGAAAGTAAGGAGATTCCAGGAAAGGGGGACAGCCAACGCAACGGCCCAGTGATTGAAGATGGAGCGTCCTGTGTGAGGAACAGCAAGTACTTAAATGTAGCTAGATTATAGATAAAGTAGAAGACAGAAGGTTGGAAAGTCAGGGAGGGGCCAGGTTGTGAGGGACTTAAATACCAAAGAAAGGATTTCTTATAGAACTTTACATAAATTTAAGCTATTAATGTTTAACACTGCACAAAGACTTTTGGGACACCCTGTATTTGATCTTGAATATAACAGAGAGCCACATGGCTGCTAAGCAGTGGAAGTAAGACTTGCAGATTGACATTCTGGCTTCAAGTCCTATGCTTTTTCCACTAAACTGATGCCTTAAGAAATCCTAAGAAGTTTGAATTTGAAAATATCATACAGGTACTAAACTATTTAACTTATGCTTCTCTAAGGAGTGATTCCTCAAGCTCTGAAATGTTGTTCACCAGCATTCCATACATATGCTTTTACTTGAAAGGAAATAGGCAGAAACAAAACTCAGAATGCTGACCAATTAATAGAATGGAAAAGAGCACTGTGCTATGGCAGGTGAAGAGAGATGGAGGGGAAGGCAGGTGACATCATTTCAATGGAAAGGAAAAATTTGAGTTAAAAAGAGAAAAGAGAAGGTAGAATAGAGTGAGAATGAAGATAATCAAACTGGTAATTTTAAAAGACCCTGTGAGAATTCAGAAATAGAGCAGTGGTGACCGTAAGCATAAGCTTATTAACAAACAAACTTATTCTGGGTGGATAGAAAGACAAATGTCAACCTTGCACCATTGCTACCTGTTGCCAGTAATACACCAGTGATATTTCCTACTTCTCCACCCTGACTGTGCAGATGGCTGAATAATTTAGAGCTAATGTATAATAGACAAACAAGAATATCAAGAACTACAGAAGAGAAAACCCATAAAAGGGAACTGGATTTGCCAGATCTCAAAATGTGTTGTAAAAACAAAAGTTGGAACAACTATCCATTACTAGAGAAAGAATAGAAAATTGATCATTGGAAGAAAATTGAGAATCCAGAAATAGAATTCAATGCATGGAAGATAATTGTTTGATAAACTCACACTTGAAAAACACTGGCCATATGGCCAAAAATAAGTTTGGGTCTTTATTTCCTATCATATACAATCAAACTCTAGCTGGACTAATAATCTTCCCATTTTAAAAGAAATCTTTTTTTTTTCAATTGGAGAGTGGAATGAGGAAGACTATGGTTGTGTCGGCTATAGAGGACATTTTTATTAATCAGAAAAATCCCTAGAGACAAAACCCATGGGTTTGATTGAAAAACATTTTTTTAAACCCTCTAAAATTTAAAAAACATACTGAGAAAATGTTTATACCAAATAACTAGATAAGATTAGTCCGGCAAATGAAATCTATAATGGACTGATATGTATCTATTAGGTATACTATGTGTGCACTCCACAGTGGAACAAATGGCCAAAGAGTGTGAATACATATTTTATGGAGGAAATACAAATTTAATAATCATGTGCTAGATGCCTGAATTGTCTAATAATCAGAGATATACAAATCAAGGCAACCTTAAGATACTAGTTGACACTCACCAGAATGGCAAAAATTGCAACAACAACAAAAAGATCCAATGTTGGCAAGTCTATAAGGGAAGAGGAACTCTAATATGTTGTTGGGACTTGTAGAGGGCATGAACATGTTGGAATGATCACAGTTTTAAAGGACTCATGATGAAACATGCTATCCATCGCCTTGTTGAATAGTGATAGACTCATAGTGCAGTTCAAAGCATCTTTTCTTTTCCTTTTCTCTTTTGACATGGCTAATGCGGGAACTGGTTTTTATGACAATACATATGTATAATGGGTTTTGGTGGTTTTGTCTTTTCCATGGTGGGGAGCAGGGAGGAAAAGAATTTGGAATTGAAAATAAAATCAAATTTTAAAAAACAAACATCTTGGAGTATAATATGGCAATATACACTGAGTCACAAAGCTGATCATACCTTTTACCACAGAAATTCTGTTGCTAGGACTTTATTTTCAAAAATATCATAAAATAGAAAATGAAAATCTTTTAAAATACGTATGTATTTCTTAACTAGAGTGGTTTTACATATAGGTTTATATACCTAATATACATACATGTGAATGTATTTCTTGCTGCTTTAGCTTAATAATTAAGAGTTGGAAAATCTGTCAAAAAGCATTTATTAAAATAGGTTATGTATTAGGCACAGTACTAGGTGCTTTGGAAACAAAGACAAAAATGAAATAATCCCTGTTCTTCAGGAGGTTACATTCTATCCATGTAGATTATGTATGTTCATATGGGATATCTAAATGCACAGGGAGATGTGAATAGATAAGACTGGAGTCTTGCCCACTCCTCTCCAAGAAAGACTTTTTTTACTATCTGGAAAGGGGGAAGAGATTAAGGCTGCTAGACCAGTCATTTTCATCTCCTCAGAGAAGAAGTAATGGACTAGAACTATATCTGCGCTCATCTCCTAAATATTGTTAATCTAGAGGAAATGTTTTTTAGGTTCAAGCCATTTTCCTGGTCACTATTCCATAAGGAGTTATGGATATAATTTTTATCTGAAAGCATGCTCCTTTGATGCCAAATATTAGTTATACAAAAGCCCATTATAAATAATTAATAAACTCATTTATATAAGCAGACAGCAAACAAATCTGAAAAGCTGTGCAGATTGGAATATACCAGTCAATACACAAAGTAAATGCACTCTAGAAGCAATGTATTTCAGTTCAACCAAATTCCATATTTCATCCAAGGGTAAGTGTCCCAAGGTCTCTAGGGATGCCACCTAAGCACATGTTGAAGTACTTTCTCCTCTAAATATCGACTGCTTTCCAGTAGCCCCCCATTCAAGTCTCTATGGCTCATTGTTTAGAATAAAATAAAGAGTAATTATTTTCTGTTCTGGTCAGAAACTTTGAGTATCTTCCCCTCCCAGATTGATATTTTTGTGATAGTTATTATGCCACTTTTTGTCTCAATTCTTACCTATCCCTTAATTATTGAATGGACTTTGCCTCAGACACACAGAGGACTGGGAAAATCCTTAATTTAGAAAGGCCAAGGTCATCCACTTCATCCTGGGCCATCACCAGTCATCTTGACTTTTGTCTTGCCTCTGGGCTTCAAGAATTCTGGAAGAGTGAGAGTGAAGCTAATGACTTTTCACAGCTCTGCCTCATTTAAATCCAATTTACCCACAAATCAAGACATCACCCTTGTGATGTCATTGGTCCTCTTTGAGAATGAAGGATGAACAATAGCTGTTTCCCAAAGTCTTTTCTCTGTCTTTCCATATTTCTCCTTGAGAGGATCTGAAACCATGTGTGTCTTCTCTTGAAGACATGAAGAATATCTCACTTCCTCCAAGCTCTTGCTCTGGCTCTGCCCCTCATGCAGGCATATAACTTGGAATGCTTACCCTGTCCTCCAATGTGGAAAGTGTTGTCTGAATTATCTAGAGTTAAACATTATTCATAGGTGGAAAAAAATGCAAATTAAGTAAAAGGTAGTTAAATGCAAGGTAATTGTGGCAGGCACTAGCACTTGGATCTTCATCAGAAAAGGATTTATGGAGAAGGTAATACTTAAGCTGAGTCTTGAAGCAAGTGAGGTATTCTATGAAGCAGACATGAGGAGAGAGAATGTATTATAGTAGGCATAGGGTAAGGCCAGTACAAAAGCATGGAGACAAGAAATGAAAGCCAAATATGAGGAACATATATGAGGCCTCAAACCCATTGGTGAGTTAGAGGGATGTCTACCTCAAGCATGTAAAGACTTCCCCCAAGAGTATGAGAGCCATTTGTTCCAACAGCCAGGAAGGCACACGAAGCAGGTGCTGTGAGTATTTAGAGCTTGGTTAGATATCAAAAACTCCATGGTCATCCACTGCATCCTGGACCATCACCAATCATCCTGACTTTTGTCTTGCCATTGGACTTTGATGACCCTGGAAGAAAGAGTTACACTGATGACTTTGTGCAGCTCTGCCTCACTTAAATCCAATTAATGTGCAAGTCAAGATAGCACCTTGTAATCATCTTCCTCCTCCTCCTCCTCCTGCTCCTGCTCCTGCCGCTGCTGCTTCTCCCTCCGTTCCCTTGGAGCGGACCATCCTGGTGCCTCTTTTGTGAAGCGGCGGCTGAGGAGACCCCCGGACTCGCCATGGCCGACGAAAAGC
>CM053582.1:171598059-171616232 GCA_028627135.1 Pseudochirops cupreus
AAGGACGATTTTATAACTTTTTTGTACGTAGCTGTTACATGTAGGGCAATCTCTGTCTCAGTAGGGATAAATTACTATAAAGAAATTGATCCTAGATAGTTTTCCCTTCAAGTCAAACATCTTGTTGTTTAAATAAACTTCTTGTTTAAAATTAAAAAAAAAAAAAAGATAGCACCTTGTAATGCCATTGGTCGTCTTTGAAAACAAAGGATTAGCAGCAACAACATATGGAGCAGCTAGGTAGAACAGTGGATAAAGTGGCAGATCTGAAGTTGAAAAGACTAATCTTCCTGAGTTCAAATCTGGACTCAGATACTCACTATCTGTGTGACTCTAGGCAAGTCACTTAATCCTCTTTTTCCTCAGTTTCCTTGTCTACAAAATGAGTTGGAGAAGGCAATGGGAAACTACTCTAGTATCTATGCCAAGAAAACCCCAATTAGAATATGATGGCAATGGTTCATGTGAGAGATGATGAGGGCCTAGAATAAGGTCTTAACTGTGTGAGTAGAAAGAGGTCAAATGTAAGAGACATGTAGAAATAGCAAAATTTGGCAACTAATTGGATATGTGAGTAAGAGAGAGAGAGGAGATGATAATAATATGATTAAGCATCTTCCTATATGTTCTCTAAAAGAAGACTACTTGTGACAGGGAAATTACTACTTCCAAATAAAGTCCATTCCAGTTTTGGCCATCTCTAATCACTAGGAAATTTTTCCTTATATTAAGCTGAAGTCTGGCATCTATTATTCTTATTTCTGGGGCCAAGCAAAACAAAACAAAAAAATCTTTCTTCAACATGACACTGTTAAATTTTTAGAGGTAGTAATTCTGTCTCCCCAAGACCCCACTCTATCCCTCAGCCTTCAAGTTCTTTCTTGTCCGGTTTAAACCAGCATGTGGACAAAGAATTGATTTGTAGTGTGAAATGTGATCATTGTAAGCATTTAACTCTTGCAAAGATGGAACCATCACCATTTAAAGATATGACTTGTGCTCCTACAGGTCAATATAGTACAAGATGAGGAACAAGACCAGTTCTACTGAGATTAATCACTCCTCTTCACCCCAAGAAGATAAAAATAATTACAGATATTTAGTTAGTATGTCAATTATAAGCTTTTTTTTCCTTCTAGTGTCATTTTCGATTATTCATTAGTTAATATTTAAAATGTTAATATCACTGTGTTTATAATGTAGTGTTGTTGCATTATTATATCATGTTTGTTATCAAAATCCATTCCTTGGAGAAAGCTCCTTAAAAGATATTCTACAGTACATTTGTATTAGGTGTGCCCCAGCTTTATTCTGTATCCTTGTTGCCTCATTGCTATGACTTTTCATTCAGGAAATGATGTTTTCTTTACAAGGCATTAATTCCTTGCCCAATCTTGCATATTTGTTGCCTCATTAATACCATATCGATGATGATTAATTGATGATTGATGATTCTGGCTAGCTCATATACTTGAACTACACCCATTGTCTTGGTCCTTAATAAGGATTACAGATTTATAGATGTACCAGCTGTTAGACTTCCCAGATTTCAATTTAATGTTCTTTCCAGAACTCATTTTGGATGGCAGGGCAAGACCCATCTCCAAGGGTGCCTTTCCTTGCTTTCTTCCTCCCTTTATTCTCTTCCTCACTGGGTTGAAGAGAACCGATCATCCCTGCTTGACTGCTCACATGACTTGAATAAGATAGGAGTTATCAATTCTATTCCTTCCAGTAAGGTAAGATGGAGAACCACAAGGCCTTACTTATCTGCCTTGACTCTATACTCTGCAAACCACCTCCCCATGCTGCTGATAGAACTTTGGGTCCCCTGGGTGTTGCCATCTTATCTTCTAATGAATGCTTAAGTCTTCCAGGCTTTTCTATCTGTTCATTTGCTGAACTTTTAAAATATGATACCTCTTCCATTTGGAGTTTGGGCTCCATGAGAGCAAGGACTGTCTAGCCTTTTTATATATTCAATTTTTAGAATAATACTTGGTACATACTTAGTGCTTAATAAATGCTTTTTCTTTCACTTATCCATGCACATGCTATGCAAGGCACTATGTTGTCATTCCTTTGGACACTCAAGGCAGCAGGTGGGATTCTATAAGAACCATTCTGATTTATGTTTCATTTGTTCTGAGGCTTGAAATATGCTCATTAAACCCCGTTGTCAGTTGAGTCAGGAAAGACCTTGGTTTTAGTACCACCTGCAGCATTTAATAGCAGTAGGACCTACAAGTAAGTCTAGTAAGACAGTTTCCTCAACTGTAAAATGTACTTTTAAGGCTTGCAAAATAATTCATTAATTAATCCAAAATTTCTTCTTGAACATAAAAAGAGGCCTACACATATCCTTGCTTTTCCCCTAATCTAAAATTAAACCTCCCCTTATTTATTTAAATTCCAGAGCTTTTTATCTGTAATTAAATGATCAATGACACAAAAAGTAAACTATCAACCACTTGAGGCCTATAATCTCTAATTTGTCTAAAACTCTACCCATGTCTTTAATTTCTATCTTGTTTACTTTTGGTTAGAATTATCTGAAGATGATATGCCAGAGGTATTGAAATTTTTCTTATAACATCTTCAAAACGTAACAAAACTATTTATGTGTCTTTTGTCTCAATTGGCTACAGGTATGACCCTCTTAAAATCCATTCAGATTTTTAAAAAGCCCTTTTAACATCTACCCTTTATTATAGTTTATTGTCTGTTTTGTAATTCATTTAGTTTTTCCTTTAAGTATTTACAAGCTAGGCCATTAAGTACATATAAGTTAAATATATAAATTCATTGTCACTACACAGCAAAATATAGTCTCCCTCTTTATCTCTTTTTAATAAAGTCTATTTTTGTTCTTGCATTGTCTGAAATCATAATTACTTAATCTGCTTTTTCTTTTCTTTTTTTTCTTTTTTTTTCTTTTAGCTAAGGCATAATTATAGATTTTGCTTCATCCCCTTATTTTAACTCAGTATGAGTCTTTATGGCTCAAGTGTGTTTCCTGAACATATTGTTGGATTCTGCTTTTTAATTGATTTTGGTAATCTGCATTTTTGGGGTGAATTAATATAGTTATGATAGTTCCTTGTTTCCCTTCATTATATTATCTTATGCTTTTTTCTTCTCTATACTCTGTTTATTAAAAGTAATTACCCTTCCTTTTTTTCCTTTTAATTTTTCCTTCATTATCTCCTTTCCAAGCTTAAGGTTTGTTTTACTTATGACTAATTCCTCTCTCAATGTACCCTACCTTTTACATATCTTTTTCCTTTCTTCCATTTCCTGTCTATGTGATTATAAGATCTTCCACTGCATCCAGGGCCATCTCCAGTCGTCCTGATCTATATCTTGCCATTGGACCCAGATGGCTCTGGAGGAGAAAGTGAGGCTAGTGACTCTGTGCAGCCCTCCTTCACTGAAATCCAATTCCCTTACACGTCTTGGCATCGTCTCCTTCATATCATGGTCTTCTTTGAGAATGGACAAACAACAATGTGACTACTGAATTGAATATATTTCTACACCAAACTTGTGTGTGTGTGTGTGTGTGTGTGTGTGTGTGTGTGTGTGCTGTCCTCTTTTGACCAGTTTTGACCATGAAATTCAAACGAAACCCACTCTCCCCACTCTTTCCATATTTGTATGTAGTTTTACTTACTCAATATGATTATGTGTCAACAATTTCCCCCATCTTTTTTGCTATATTCCCTCAATGTGTCCTCTTACTGCATTCCCAACCAATGTCTTTGCTTTTTTTTTCTTATAACATCTTCAAAACATAACAAAACTATTTATGTGTCTTTTGTCTCAATTGGCTACAGGTATGACCCTCTTAAAATCCATTCAGATTTTTAAAAAGCCCTTTTAACATCTACCCTCTCTTTTAGAATGTAAATAGTTCATTCTTATAAAGTCCCTTCTGATTGTTCCTGTGTAGCTATCTTTACATTTTTCTTTTGACTTCCATATTTACATTTTAAATTTCCTTTTCATCTCTCTTTTCTTCATCAAAAATATTTGAAAATCTATTTTATTGAAGGTGCATTATTTTGATGCAGGATGATATTCATTTTGCTGCTGAAGTTATTCTTATCTTTACAACTTTTATCTTTTGCCTGTTGGAATATTTTATTCCACATTTTCATCTTCCTCAAAGTGATAACTGATAAATCTTGTGCCATCCTGACTGTGATTCTTGATATTCGAATTCTCTTTTGGGGGCTATTTGTAGAATGTTTGCTTTTGTCTGTAAGTTCTGCACTTTGACAATGAAATTCTTAGAAGTTTTCACCTGAGGGCAAGAGGAGGTTCTTTCAGGAGGTGGTCAGTGGATCCTTTTTGTTTTATGTATCTGGGCAATTTTTAAAAATGTTCTTGAAATATGATATCCAAGTGGTTTTTGTTTGTTTGTTTTAGTCATGCATTTTAGGTACTCCTATGATCTTTAAGTTATCTGTCCTTGAACTCTTTTCTAGGTCAGATTTTTAAAATATATCCCTTATATTTTCCCCTTTTCTCATTCTTTTGATTTTAAGAATTCTTATTATTTCCTAGAGTTGTTAATTTCCATGTGGTCCATTCTGATTTTTAGGAGTTTGTTACTAGTATAAGTTTTTGTACCTCTTCTATTAAACTATTGATCCCTTTTCTAATTCTGTCCTCCATAGTTCTCATTTCTTTTATAATCTTTATTAAACTCACATCATTTCTTTGAAGAGTTCTAATTGTTCTTATGAACAAACTGATTTTTTCTGTGAGGTTTTGCTTATCAGTGTTTTTCAGGAATTCTCTCAGTTTTGTGCCTTGGTCATCCAAGGTATTATAAAAGTCCTTTGAAAACAAATCATTTTTGTTGCTGAGAGTCTCACGAGTTGAGTTCTAGGTCTCCCTTACTCTTTCTTTTCCTTTACCATGGTGGTCTTTCGTTGACCTTTTCTTTCATCACAAGACAACACAGTGCTCTTCAATGATCGGCCTTAACTGAAGTCTTTTTCTTTGGATGATGACAGAGGGATAAGAGAGACCTCTTCTTTAATCCCCAGTTAAAACCAAGAATACCCACTTCTGTGTGAGACCTAGTCAAGGTCTTTTCCTGAGCACCTAAATTTGTCTATTTCACCTTAGTCTCTCAGGTGATTTCTTCCAGCTGAGGCAGCTGAGAATCTTAAGCAAACAAATGTCTCCTCCGTCAGCCTGAGCAGAAACTTCCTTTTTCACCACCCTGAAGAGTTTCTTCTTTGTTTAGGGTTTGTTTGTTTGTTTTTAATCTTAGAAAACTGCCAGTTTCACCTCAGTCCTTCAGGCCTTTAACTTATCACTTTCCCTTTCCTCCCCCAGGGAATTTTTTTGCATTCGATGTCTGAAGTCTTTCACTTTCCTCTCTAAGGGGATGTGGATTATATCGACTACTTGTCTCGGGGGTGAATTGTTTAGCAATTGGTATTGGTTGGCCAAAGGACATGTACACCTTAGTAATGTTGGTGGCATAGTTCCAAATTCCATTCCAGAATGGCTGTACCATTCACAAAGCCACCAACAGGGCATTAATGTGCCTATTTTCACACAACTCCTCCAACACTTGTTCTTTGTCATTTTTCTTTTCTTTTCAATTTTGCCAAACTGATAAGTGTGAGGTAGAGTCTCAGTATTGGTATAATGGAGTTAATTCTTAAAACAATATGCAAATATAATAAGGGTATCACCAAAACCTTTAGTTCTCCAGGTTCAGTGTACAGTGTTTTAAGTAATCCTAATTTTGCATATATAGTTTAAACCCACACTCAGTAGAACAAGTAGGAATTAGAAAGTTAAGAACAGAATATTTAATTAGAATCACAAAGTAAATTAAAGGGAAAATCAAAGAGTGGAATAATTCTTTTTCTTGTCTCTTTTTCTTCTCCCTCCCTGCCTCCATATTTGAAAGGATTTGATCTTTCACACTGGTTGGAGAAGGATCATTAAACCTCAGGTAGTTTGGAGGTCATGGTGGCTCAGGACCACGACTTACTCCAATATCACAGTCACTCAATTATTTTTATGGGGGAGAGGGGGTCTTATTGAGTCTGATTATTTTACTGCCAGTGAGGTTTCCTTCAGTCTAGGGCTGGGCAACATTAATCAGCTAGAAAACTGAAAGTTTCTAGCCTAGAATGTTCCAAGGATAGAAGTTTGTGGATCTGGGAGGAGGGAAGTATCCAAGGAAATGACAGGGGCTTTGGGTGTGGGTACAAGGCAGAGACAAGACTAAGGAACTGACAGCCTGTTGGACAAAAAAAAAAAATTATTTCTCGTTCTATTGAATGGGGGCTTGGACCATACATGCAAAATTAGGATTACCTAAAATTAAATATTTTGATATGCCACTACATATGCATAATTTGGTATTTACTGATTGTGTCAATCAAGATTTTCATGATGAAGTGGTAGCAATTACAATATAAAAAATAGTGTTTCTAAACACAAAGATATCATCACCAAAGGAACACTTGCACTGGACAATTCTTTAAGTCTGTGCAGAGGAAATGAATTTTTTTCCATTACCCATTTGTTTGGCTAGACATGGTATATTTGCTCATATAATCACTGTACCTTTTTCCTCATTTTTTAAGGTGAAGATAGAACTGTAATAAACATGCAAAGTATCCAAATGAGAAAATTCAAATTGCCTGATCCAGAAACTTTAGGGAAGAAGTTATTTGGTGGTGACTTTGTAAATCTTTTAATAGATGATGCTTTTCCTCCTCCACCCCTCCATCCATTTTTTTTCCTATTCTTCTTTCTTCCTGTTTAATGCAGCTTAAAATTTTCTTGCTCAGCAGGACCTGATAGCTTAACTCAGTGTGTGACAGCCTCCATTTCTATGAATAACTATTCCACTGGAAATAAGTTCCTTCACAGTTGAAGTCTTTATGCTGGTAAAAAATCTTCTTTGCATAGAAAATGTGCAATGAATCAGGACTATAAGAATAAAAGAAAACCTCATGTATCTTCAGAATACTTTCCCAACAGTAGGATCTAAATGCCCCAATCCTTTCAATTTCTAATACTCTCAGATATGGTCACTAGTAATACTTCTTCTACAGGATCAAATTAGTGAGTTTTCTTTAAATGGTTGTTCAGTAATTTCAATCCTCTCCAACTCTTTGTGATCCCATCTCTGGGGCTTTCTTGGCCAAGATAATGGGTAGTTTGCTATTTCCTTCCCCAGATAGTTTTATAGATAAGGAAGCTGAGGTAAACAGGGTTAAGTGACTTGCTCAAGGTCACACAAACTAGTAAGTTTCTAAGGCCAGATCTGACCTCAGGTCTTCCTGACTCCAGGCACTGAGTTCTATCCACTGTACCACCTAACTGCCCCTCTTTAAATGGTAGAGTCCCAGAAATAACTAGTGTTTAGAAGAGTGAAAAGTGTTTTTTAAAAAATATAGTGAATTTAGACCCAGCTATTTTTTATGTAATTATTTCCTTGGAAGGAGTACAAAATGTTTAGAGATAATTGATAATAATAATTGATGTTAGAGTTTGTTAGTTATATGAACTTCTACATTCACTCCGTGTGTACACACACACACACACACACACACACACACACACACACGCATATAGATAGATAGATAGATATAGATATATAGACATTATTGGTAGTGGTCTCAATTTTTGTTTTATTTTTGAACCCAAGTCTGTCTCTAGCCTGTTGAAATCTTTCTAGATCTTGACTATTGCCATCCCTTTCATATTTGTGTCATCTTCAGATGTAATAAACATGTACTCTCTGTGTTTATAAAAATTATTGATAAAAGTATTGAATAGTTCAGGGTCAAGAATAGATTCCTGGGACACTCCACTAGAAACCTTCCTCCTTTATTTTTGGGGAAAGAGCATGCAGGCACTAGGTGGAGAAAGAGGTGGCATGGGGAGCATAGATAGGATAACTGAGTGTATAGGGCACATGTGATGCTGTAACAGTTTCATGGATTCTTTCAAAGATTACTTATAATGGTTTAGGAATTATATTTGCTATTTCTTTCAAAATCCCAGGATATAGTTTGCCTTGGACTAGAAACTTGAAGCCATTATATCTTTTTATCCTCTCTTACTTGGGTTTCAACTTTTGCTTTGTCCTTCTCAATCCAATGATCTATTCCACCTGGATGAGAAAACATAAACAAAAAAGACTTAAGTAGGTCTGCCTTCTCTTTGTCATCTGTTATCATTCTTTCCTTCTTTCCAAGCAGTATTTCTAACCCTTCTTTGATCTTCTTTTTCCCAACATAGCTAACAATGAATGGGAGGTAGATAAAGGGTTTTGCCAAGTATCTCTTATAACAAAAAAAAATTTTTTAAGGGAAACCCCCCCCCCGCAAAATCAACCAACACATCAACCATGCCTAATGCAATATTCTACACCCACACCTCCACTTCCCTTGCTTCCATTTTTTAAGCACTTAAAAAAAATCCGAGTCAGTTGAGATTCTCTAGAGAGTCATGCTGGTCTCTTTTAAAAGCTTGCCTTCTCCTCTCCTTTTTCCTCCTGAAGAGAAACATTCTTGTTTTTGTCTTCAGAATTTCATTCTTAAAAGTTTTCCATCCCTCCTGGGTTGATTTCCTCCATGGATATTTAGGTCATGTGATCCTACCCATCTTTTCCCTGACTCCTTTGAAATCTATCCTGAAAATCTAAGGTGTGTGTTAGATTATGCCTTGCTTTCTTCCCCTTCTTTATCACAAATTCTAAGTATCACTTGAAACCAGGGGTGAATACCCTCTCCCCACAAAGGGGCCCACTCTGTGCTCAGGAAGTACAAATTCCTGGGGGATTTTAACCTCCAAAGAGAATAGATTAGGCTCTTCTCAGTCTTTAGTTCATTATTCCTTTACCTTGGAATCCCAGGGAAAATTTCTAAAAGTTTAGGTTTGGTTCATACCTAGGGTCTCCCTGGAAGGTTAAGTTTGTTTCTTACTGAATGTAAAAAGTAGTAGATATCAATTATAATACAGCTATTTATTTTCTCCATCACAAAGGACTTATGGTATGCATTGACAGATACCTATGATATAAACTAGTAACCATAACTCCTAATACACTTCCCCAAGAGGTAAACTCCTAGAGAGACTGATGGCACTGTTGAATAAATATTTCACTTTTACCTTGGATCTGTACTGTTTAAGCAGTTCACTCAAGACCTTTCTTCTGACTAGCTAGGCATTCATAGGTATATCCTCCTGTCAGTGGTCATCTTTTCCAAGAAGGATGTAGCTACCGGAAGTACCTCCCCTGGACAAGTAGCACCTATAGCTTTAAAGCTCATTAGGCAGCTGCCAAAGCTAAGAGGCTCCATCTTGGAATCACTGTTTGGTTATGTGTAGCTAGGGATAGAAGCTTACAGCAAAAGGAGCTAGAGATATGTGATCCAATATCAGGCTAACTAGAGAAGCAAATGCTGTAGCACCATATGCATGTAGCCATCATCATAGCTCATAGGATGGAGAAGGGGAGAAAAATTCCTTCCTCCCTTGTCACGGGAAATTCAAAAGAGAGAGCTATGGAAGTCCTAAGATGGGGTGGGGAACCTTCAGCCTCACAACCACATGTGGTCTTCTAGGTCCTCAAGTACAGCCGTTTGAGTGAATCCAAACTTCACAGAACAAATCCCTTTAATAAAAGGTTTTTTTTTTCTGTAAAACTTGGGCTCAATTAAAAGGCCACACCCAAGGACCTAGAAGGTTACATGTGACCTGGAGACCACAGGTTCCCCACCCCTGTCCTAAGCCACTGAATAAGAAAGAATGAAGGGGAATAAGGGGGTGGTCATTACTATATGCCAGGTGCTGTGCAAAGTGCTGGGGATACAAAGAAAGGCAAAAACACAGTACCTAGTCTCAAAGAACTCCCAACTACATACTTAGAGTGTAAGTGGGATGTGATCTCAGAGGGAAGGCAGTAGCAGCAAGAAGACTGGGAAAAGTCTTCTGTAGAAGGTGGGATTTGAGCTGAATTTTGAAGGAATTCAGGGAACCTAGAAGGTGGAGATGAGGCAGCAGTGTTTTCTAAGCATTAAGGACAACCAGGGCAAAGGCTCTAAGGCAGGGGATGGAGTGTCAAGTGAGAACAAAAGCAAATGGGTCCCTGTAGCAGGATCATAGAGTTTGCCGTATATAAGAAGACTAGAAAGATAGGGAAAGGCCAGTGAAGAACTTTAATAAAGGAATCTGTATGTTTGATCCTAGAGGCAATAGGGAACCAGTGGAGTTTATTGAGGTAGGGGAAGGGTGTTTGTGTGTGTGTGTGTGTGTGTGTGTGTGTGTGTGAGAGAGAGAGAGACAGAGAGACAGAGAGAGAGAGAAAGAGAGACAGAGAGACAGAGAGAGACAGAGAGAGACAGAGAGAGAGAAAGAGTCAGATTAACATTGGAGGATTATCATTTTGGCAGCTGAATTAAGGATTAGTGGAGAATGATCAGGTTTGTTGTTGTTCAGTTGTTTTCAGTTGCGTTCAATTCTTTGTGACCCCATTTGGGGTTTTCTTGGCAAATATACTGGAGTGGTTTTCAATTTTCTCTAGCTCATTTTACAGATGAGGAAACTGAGGCAAATGGGATTAAATGTCTTGTCCAGGGTCACACAGCTAGTATGTGTCTGGGTCCAGATTTGCATTCAGGAGGATGAATCTTCCTGCCTTCAAGCCCAGGGCTCCATCCAATGGGCCGCTTAGCTGCCTTGTACATATTGTTTCTCATATTCCTCATCTATTTCCTTTTGATGACTAGCTATTCTGTAGTATACTCTTAAGACAATACTTACTTGAGTATGGAAACATAAATATGATATAATATATATGAAAAATTTAGAGAATTTTAATACACTATGTAAATGTCATCTATTATTATTTATTATATGCTCAAATGTTTATGTCATGAGTCATTCTGAGTAATAAATCTGATAACACTATTATATAATAATACAGAACTGTTACGATGTTAATACTACTTGACTAGGACTTTACTCAAGTCTGCTTGACCTTGGGAAGGGTCTGTCTAGTGAGGTCTCATAGTAAATTTCTCTTAGTAGTTGAATTCCAGGAAATTTCGTTGCATTATTCTACTAGGACAGCTTAATGACTGAATCATTAAGAGAGGCAGTATGGGGTATTGGATGGAATGTTTATCTTATAGTCAGGAAGGCTCAGATTTGAATTTTGCCTGAGACACTTACTGGCTATGTTTCTATTCAAAAGTCACAGAACCTCTAGTTTCTTCATCTGTAAAATGGGAATCACAAGCATCTGCTTAACAGAGTTGTTATGAATTCAAGTGAGGTAATATAGACTAAAAGAAACTCTTTACAAACCTCCAAACTTTTATAAGTGTCAGCTACTTTTTTGAATCAAATAATTGGGCTTTTACCCTAATTCTATTGCAAATTGAAACATTGGCTCAGGATTGAGGATTTCCAGAAGAGAGTTGAAGAACTTCTTTTTTTAAATTTATAAATACATTTATATTTATTTACATATAATATAGTTTGTGTGTAATATATTATGTAGAAATTATATAACATTATATATCTTTATATTTTTAAAGATAATCTATTTTGCTATCTCTATAGTGAATAATTCCTTCCACTTGAAAATACCTCCTTTGCTGTATTGACACATCTGTAATTTTATGAATGTGAGCGCTCTCTTCAGAAACTTCTCTAGACTTTCTCCTATATAAATTTTGCCTATATCTTTCTGCCAATAGTCTATAAAATAGATCTACCCCATTCCCTAGAAGTTTCTTTTGATTCATTAAATATTTAATACCAATGCAGTATTAGGACTATTTCCCTGTCATTCCTCTTTTTGACCACCTGACCAGTCAACCTCCTTTGGTCATACAAAAAAAAAGGTCTTTCATTCCATTGTTTGAGGGGATATTATTGGGCTTTTTTTTAATGGCAAAACCTCTTTAGACCTACTATGCATATTTCCATCAATCTTTGTGTCACCTTCAATTTTAATTCTTCTTGAATTTTGGTGTCCTGTGACTCACATCAATGCAAGTATAATCCAGATGATATTGGCGAGGAAGATGCAGTAGTAAGCAGCTTGGCATTATCTGAAAGTGTGGTGCAGCCTTCCAAATATGACCCAATCCCGTCTCCTCTTCCTATTTAATTCTGTGCTGAGCTCACTGTCAGCCTGCAGTGCCTAGTCAAGATGCAGATGCTTATAAATTACTCAATGGGTCATCCATGCAGCTGCATTGCATCATCTGGCCAATAGACCTTCTTCCATTTTTATTTCCAATCTCAATGTCTTGTCCAATCTCTTTAATGAATCTCATTAAAAATGAATTTCCTGTGGGATCCTGAGGACAGATGCTATCAGCACAATGTCATCTGCAAATAGGAGCATCTGAACAAATCCTCTATCAATAGGTCATCTCTCTCCTTTTTGGATGTATGCAGGACATCTTCCATAACAATGGTGAGCACTTTTGGTGACCTTGTGTTTTATGTCTTGCTTGATATTTTTTCTTTTTCCCCCCTTGATTGCTATTTATAATCAGAGGACTGCTGAAACAAAGTTAATCCCTGTGGATGCATCTATCCCCAAGGAAATCCTAATTGAATTGAACATATGCATGGGAGCATCAGGAGGAGAGCCTTTAGGGCTATGTTTTGCTCTACTAAATCTAGTGCTTTTTTAATAATCAATCAACATACCAGTATCTTGTATTCTTTTCTTCTTTCAGCCAGAATTGTGTGGCTGTGAAATGTGGGCTGCTGCAGAGAATTATTTGTTAAGGCCTACACATATCCTTCTCAGATTTCTGAGACTCAGCATGATGTTCAATGTTCACGGAGATCTGGCTGCAAATCCTGAATCTAATATTTATTATATGATCCTAAGTCATTTAACTTTTATCAGTTTAAGTTCCTTCATCTGTAAAATTAGGGTAATATGAGCACAGGGTCATTGTGAGGATTAAATGAGATATTATTTGTAAAGGGATAAGGATAGGGATTTGGCCTGTGATTTCCCTATTATAGAGAGAACTCTCAGAGGAGGAAACTCCCTCTAGCAGTGCGGACTAGCATCTTCATGGAAAGAAAAGACATCTAGAACATTGAGGTTAAATGTTTTGGTTCATATGGCCCAAAGTGTGTCAGAAGTGAGACTTCAACCCAGATCTTCCTGGTTCCAAGGCCACTCCCCTTTTTACTCTGCCCAATTTCATCAAAGATATTCTCAGTGCATTTATCAGATCATTCTGATAAAGATTTTGTAGGGACAGACAGCTTTGTTACTTACTGTCTCTGTCACCTAGGACAGGTCACTTCTCCTCTCTGGGACTCATTTTCCTCATTTAAAAAATAAAGGGATGTGGCTAGATGATTCCTAAAGTTCTTTTCAGTTCCAAGTTCTATTATCTATGACGTGAGGTACATCTTCTCAGTTGCCCATCGAGGGAATTTTTTTTAAAGAAAAAATATTTTTGTAGAATGGCTGAAGTATATCCTTTAGCCCACAGAACTGTGTAATTGTTTGAGGAATTGTCATTGAATTTAAAGAAGAAAGGAAACTTAGAGACCATCTTAATCCAACTTTATCATATTTTTTCAAGAATACTTTAATAGGTGTTGCCATGTAAAATGCCTATAATTTCCAAGCCATATGGAAAAAGCTTTCAAAATACAGCCTGTCAGAAGCAATCAAAATCATACAGAGACAGGATGAGGTGCATAACCATCCCTGTCATCTTGTTTGCTACTGAACCAACTGGAACATTTTACAGATGAGAAAGCCAAGGCCAAAAGGGGATGTATTATACCAGTATGTGGAATTCTCTTTGCCATTCTGAAGAGTTAATCTTATTCAAAAATGAAAAAAACTTAGTAGGAAAAACTTTACGTCACTCAATTAGTGTTACATATTTTATTTCTATCATTATTATTATTAATCTTAATAATGGTTCTAAAATTTGAGTAGTTTTTTTTCTTCTAGGATTAAATACAATTCTTCTACTTGGTATTTAAAGACTTTGATTTCTGGCTCCAATCTAATTTTTCAATCTACTTTTTATTATATATTTTTCCCCTTCATACAATGTACAATATAGCCAAATTGCCTAATATGTAATAAATGCTTAATATAATATTCTTTCCTTTCTTCCTTCTTTCTTTCCTTCCTTCCTTCCTGCCTTCCTTCCTTCTTCCCTCTTTCCCTTCATACCTCCCTCTTCTTTTTTCCTTCCTTCTTCCTTCTCTTGCATCCTTTTATCCTTCTTTCTTTCATTCTTTCTTCCTCCTTCCCTTCCTTCCTTCCCCTCGTTTTCTTCTTTCCTTCCTCCCTTCTTTCTTTCCTTCTTCCCTCCCTCCTTTCCTTCTTTCTTCATCCCTTCCCTCCTTCTTTCCTTCCTTTCTCCCTTCTTTCTTTTCTCCTTCACCTTTTGTTCCTTGTCCATACATTAAAATGTATCAGTCCTTTTTTCCAACTTCCCTATTGCTGTGAAGAACATTGCCATCCTCCCAGTCATACAGGCTACCAACCTAGGTGTCATCCTTGACTCCTTTCTCTCTTTTACCACCCCCTTCCATATTCAATCTGTTGCCAAGTCCTTTGCTACATCTCTCTGAGAAAATTAAATTGATTCTGTATCATTTTTTTATTGATCTAATTAATTAATTTATTTTGACTTTGCTTACATAATGGTTCTCTGTCTCTGAACTTAATTCAGAACTCAATTCTCTTGCTAATCATTGCTCTATTCTTGCTTCAAGGAATTCTTCTATCCTTGGAGAAATGCAGGTGGACACGAGGGAACTGGGTCTTGTGTCTTTATACTACCAAGCTACCCTTCAAGGATGTCTGGTTTGCTATCCAAAGAAGTCTGGCCCATTATCTCGAGTCCATCTACAAGGTGGACTCAAACAATGAACTTCTCTTAGTCATAGGAGGGAAGGATGGGGCTGTTGTTAGCCTCTCATTTCCAGCTTCCAACCAATCATATTGTTCCCCATGCCTCAGCTAGTAACCACTCACATTGTCATCAATCCCATCATGTCACCTACACTATTCTGTTCTTTGTTCTATGAAAACCTGTGAAAGGGGAGCTACCCTTTTGCTCAGGGTCTTTGACTAGAAACTGAGTCATCCATCAACCCATCTCATTCTCAGGTTACTGGCCTTGATAATCAAGTGTTATCTTGTTTGGAGAAATGTACCTCAATTTATCTTTTTGTTAACTTCTACTCACAACACTCCTATATGCCCTCTTCTCCCCTATGACACAGCCACCACCCTGGTAGGGACCTTCATTACCTCAACACTGGGACTATCACAATAACTTGCTAGTTGGTCTCCCCACCTCAAGTCTCTTCCCACTCCAATTCATCCTCCCCTCAGCTGATAAATTCATCTTCCTAAAGAACAGATCTAATCATGTCAATCTGCCCCAACCCTTAGTCAATAAATTCCAGTGGATCTGTATTGCCTCCAGGATCAAATATAAAATCACCTGTTTTGCATTCAAAGCCCTTCCTAACCTGGCCCCTTCTACATTTACAGTCTTCTTATACTTTATTCCCTCTTTGTTTTCCATGAACTCTGTGATCCAGTGACAGTGGCCTCATTGCTGTTCCTTAGCCAAGGTACTCCATTTCCTGACTAGTCTACATGCCTAAAGTACTTTTCCTCCTCATCTCTGTCTCTTAGCTTTCCTTGCTTTCTTAAAATTACAGCTAAAAATCTCATCTTCTTCAAAAAACCTTTCCTGCTCCTCCTTTATACTAGTGCCTTCCTTTATCTCTGATCTATCCTGTATATATCTTGCTTGCATGTAGTTATGTGCCTATCCTTAGGCTGTGAGTTCTTTCAGATCAGGGACTATATTCTGCTTTTCTTTGTATCCCTAGAACTTAGCTCAATGCCTTAGTACACAGTAGGTACTTAATTAATGCTTATTCACTAACTGACTAACAGCCCCACTTTCCTCTGGTACTACTCTAATAAACTAATTTCAACTACAGAACTGAAGTATTCTAAATGACACTTGTGTTTGAACGTCCAGTTTCATTATCTCAAAAGTGAGTGATGTGGGAAGTTTAGCCTCCTTGGTAAAGCAGGCACAAGATTTGGGGCTAAGGAAGCATGTTCTGGCATAGCTGCCTGTCCCACCTATGCTGAGGCAAATCTTTGCCTCTCTGTCCTGTTTTCTTCATTCATTGTACATGAACAATATTTTCCATGTCTTCTCTAGCAAACAGAGGTATGTTGTCCTGGGTCAGGAGAACAATTTTGGACTGGGTCCTTAACAAAGGTGTTACAGAAAACACTAAGGATTGCTAACTGCGCCATGTTATGCTGGGTGGATTTCTTCATTCCTCTTATCTCAAGGAGCAGTGTGGCCACTTAATTGACACCAGGTGGTAGACTGACTTGGATGGCCTGTGTTCCATCTGCTTTGTTACTCTTTATTTGTCCCAAAGTGACTTACCTGGGGTGTATAAGGGGCAGAAATATATCAGCTGATGAAGTCTGGAAAATTGCAAATTCCCCAGTGTTGGTAGCAATCCATATACCTTTCCAGCTTCAACTGAGAATGCTCCAAAAGGTGTGAACTTGGGCACGGGAACACAAACGTTTTCATCAAAAGCATAGGTTAATAGGACTGGGATTTAAGGACCTCAGAAAACCATCTTGCATCAATTGACACAGTGTTGTTTTTTTTTTCAAAAAATCTATAAGGCAAAAAATAGAGATAGTAAATGAAATTTTTGTTTCAAAGTCAAATTATGTTTTTTGTGTTTAAAGTATATTTGCACAGATAAGAGAAATGTTAGTAAATTATTGAATTATTTTTTAAAAATTGGGTCTATTGATGAGCCTTGTCCTTCTAGTGTTAAATGAACCAGTTCAGGAAAAGGGGGAAAGTAATGACTTAACCAAAGAATGACTTAATTGGCACCTGTGCTTCTTTCCTTCTAATGTTATGGATTGACTCCACCTGCCAATATAAATGACTGCACCCAGGAAGCACGTAAGATAGAGGAGTTTATATGACACTTGGAAAAGGATGGCATTAAAATAAACAGAGTTAATTCTATCCCAGGTGCACGCTGCCACATAATCCCAGGGCTACTTTTATGGTAAGGGAAGTAATTCACATTGCCTTGTTTATTTTGGGTCAACCTATTGGCACTGATCAAGTAGAGTCTTCTGGGAAGAAACAAACTGGAAAAGTGCTACAGGTGCCACGAAAATTGGGTTGCCTGCTCACTAAAACCAGCTTTCTTTTTGGTGGGAGTTAGAGTGATTGGACTTGGAGTCAGAAGCCTGGTCCCTTCCAGGATATGAGTTGAATAACCCTTCTGGAGTTTGCCACTGGCATGGTAGGATAGCCAGTACAAGGTCCAAGTTGAAAAGGGTATACCCCTATAGATGATAAGGTGCTCTAGATGCTTTTATTTGCAGGTGCCACTGTGTCAACTGCATGTTGACCTGGAGTATTGTAAAACCTACTACATGAGATCCATAATTGCTCAAAACAATTCCATTTAACTAGCCACACAGTACGTGAAAAATGCCAATTGTTCAGACTATGCTATGCATTAGGATAAATAGCCTACAAAACTAGCCCATTGATAACATTGATCTTGGGCCGATCTTTTGGTTTTTGGGGTTTTTTTTGTTTTTGTTTTAGTTTGCTTTTGTGGGGGGGGGAAGGCAGGGCAATTGGGATTAAGTGACTTGCCCAAGGTCACATGGCTAGTAAATATTAAGTGTCTGAGGCTGCATTTGAACTCAGGTCCTCCTGACCCCAGGGCCAGTGCTCTATTCACTGCACCACTGAGCCACCCCTGATACTTTGTGGGTTCTTTTTTCATAAATTTTATGTTTATTCTTAGTTTACAACATTCATTTCCACAAGATTATGAGTTACAAATTTTCTCCCTATATGTCTCCTATCCACCACCCCAAAACAGCGATCCCACTGAATACCCCCTCCCCAATCTGCTCCTTCCTCTGTCCTCCCCCATCCCTCCTCTCCTATATCCTCCCCCATCCCTCCTCTGACTTTCCAGTAGGGCAAGATAGATCTCCATATCCCAGTGCCTGTATATCTTATTTCCCAGTTGCATGTAAAATAAGAATAATAATAATTAAAAAAAAA
>CM053582.1:171616732-171650906 GCA_028627135.1 Pseudochirops cupreus
GCTCATGGAGTTTTTCTGCTTCTATGCTACCATCTTGGCTCCATCCTGATACTTTGTTTTTTAATAATATTTTATTTTGGGGTCAGCTAGGTGGTGCAGTGGATAGGACACTGGCCTTGGAGTCAGGAGATCTGAGATCAAATCCAGTCTCAGACATTAGCTGTGTGACCCTGGGTAAGTCACTTAACACTGATTTCCTCTAAAAATAATAATATTTTATTTCCCCCAATTAGATGCTATAAGACAGATAAATACAGCACACAGAATGGCTGCTAGTACAGGTTCACTCTTGATATAGTTAGACAGGAAAGACACTAATAAGGGGCTAATAATCTTACTTTATTCTAGTCTAGTTTCTCAGAATAGCATTGCTGATAATGAAAGGACAAACTCCTACAGCATTCCCTAATCACCCTTCTCTCAGGGGCTGGCAAAAAGGGGAGGCAACTACACCTACATCTCAATGGGGTCAATCAAGACAGACACAACTTGTGCATCCCCCTAAAAACCCTCAAGCCTCAGTGGGGGCCGGTTGAAGCAAACACAGTTTCCCCCAAAGCCTTGATGGGAGCCAATCAAGGCACATAGCATTCTATCTTGTGCATTCAACCCTAAGGTTCCCCATTCACTGACCAATAACCACCTATTTTATAGGGGCATCAAAGAAGGTATATTGCCAGCAATAGCCTTATAAAATTTATATCACCTCATCCCTGTATCTCACTGTGCAGTTGCAATGGATGTTTATATTATTTATCATTATATAATGCTGCATAAGTGTGGTGGAGATATTTTGAACTGTAACTGTGGGAACTCATATCTAATGCCTGGGAACAAGAGAGTGTTATGGCTATGGATCCTGGGAAACTGAACTCTAAGAAATAATAACAAAAATCCACTTCACACACACTAAAATCTACCTTATTTACACTAAAATTCACCTTACAGATGCAAAAACCATTTTTTAATATTATTTTTTATTTTTTGCTTTTCTTTTTTTGGGGGGAAGGGGAAGGCAGGGCATTTGGGATTAAGTGACTTGCCCAAGGCCACATGGCTAGTAAGTGTTAAGTGTCTGAGACTGGATTTGAACTCAGGTCCTCCTGACTCCAAGGCCAGTGCTCTATTCATTGTGCCACCTAGCTGCCCCTTACTATTCTTTTTTTAAAGTTTTGAGCCCCAAATCCTCTTTTTCTTCCTCTTGTCCTCACTTCCTTAGAGAGTAAGCAATCTGATCAAGGTTACATGTTAGCAATAAAACATTGCCATATTAGTCATTTTGTGGAGGAAAATTCAAACTAAAAAGAGAAAGAGAGGACAAAGAAGGAAGGAAGGAAGGAAGGAGGAAGGAAGGAAAGAAAGAAAGAAAGAAAGAAAGAAAGAAAGGAAGGAAGAAAGAAAGGAAGGAAGAAAGCAAAAAATAACATGCTTCAATCTCCATTCAGACTCTATCAGTTCTTTCTCTGGAGGGGGACAGCATTTTTCATCATGAGTCCTTTAGAATTCTTGGATCATTGTATTGCTGAGAGTAGCTAAATCGTTTATAATTGTTCATCATACGGTATTGTAGTTACTGTGTCCATGGCTCTCCTGGTTCTGCTCACTTTACTCTGTATCAGTTCATTTACGTCCTGGTTTTTTTCTCCCCAAAATCATCCTGCTCGTCTTTTCTTATATAGCAATAATACATATACCACAGCTTCGTCAGCCATACCCCAATTGATGGGCATCCCTTCAAATGCCCATTCTCAGACACCCCAAAAAGAGATGCTATCAAAATTTCTGTACAAATAGGTTCTTTTTTTGGCCAACATTTTGGATGGATGTTGAACTTGGTCCAGAATTGAAAAGTGGACTGGGTTGCCTTTAGAAAATAGTGCTTTTATATAATGCATTATACTTAATGTGTTTCAATCTTCATGTGTACATATGTAATATACATATACATATATATGTATATGAAGAAAGGGAGAGAGAAAATGGATAAGGAAACTCATGTGTATGAGTCATTTTCGACTATCCAGAATCATAAAATCAATCTCTGAGCTAGAGGGAACCTCAGTGTACATTTAGTCCAACCTATACTTTACCAAGAACCCCTTTTTACAAACAACATCCCTGAGAAGTAGTCATCCAAAGGCACAATAATGGTTCTCTTATAGTCCACACAGGCATGGGCACTGTGTGGCTAGGACAGACTGGCCAATCATTGATCCCAGGTTGGTCCAACCTCAGAGCAGTTAGGTGGTGCAGGAGATAGAGCACTGGATCTCAAGTCAGGAAAAATTGAGTTCAAATCCTATCCTCAGACACTCCTTAGCCATGTGACCCTGGGCAGCTCACTTAATCTCTGTTTCTCAGTTTCCTCAATCATAAAATGGGAATAATAATGGCACCAGACTTATTGTAAAGGTAAAATTAAATATTTGTAAAGAGCTGAGCACAGTACCTGGCACATAATACTACACAGTAGACAGTTAATAAATGTTTATTCCCTCATTTTCACCCCAGTGTTCTAACTCTATCTATGAACTAATAGGAGGAAACAAGGTGACAGCCAGCATGTCAGATTTGGGCTGCAAAACATTTTGCTTTTTTCCAATATGAGAAGGATCATAATCATGATTATTACAAATGCCTTGCCTCAGTTAATCACGAGAATAAGGAATGAAATAAGCAGCTTGCATAGGCAGCTGCTACCAGCTTTAATTAGATTTAATTCATGAAAATAATTGCTTCTACTATTTCTGATTTTATTTATATTTTGCATCTTCCCATAGTTGCAATGGGCAATACCATCATAGGTTTAGCACTGAAGTCCCTCCCTTATCTGTTTTCAGCTTAATTGATTTCTTTGAATACCTAGAACTGTGTTCTTAAAACTTGGAGACCAGGAATCCCTTAAGTTTGGAGAGAAAGTTGAATTATTGTGGAGCATGGTACAAAAAAAGAGGCCTTTCCTGGTTTCCTTCCTGCTGTTAGTCTCTTCCCTATAAAATTATATTCCATTTACACTGTTTGTATCTTGTCTATACATGATAATAAGAACCTTATATAGCACCTTAAGGGGTGCAAAGCATTATGCAAATATTATTTCATCGGATCCTTATAATAACCCTGACACATAGGTTCTGCCTTACTTTACAGATGAGGAAACTGAGGCAGTCAGGTAACTTGCCCAGAGTCATATACCTAGTTGAGGACTCAACTCAGGTTTTTCTGACTCCAGGTCCAGTACTCTGTCTACTGGACCACCAGCCGCCTCCTGGCTGCTTACATGTCATTTCCTCAATAGAACATGTGCTCTTAGAGAGCAGCTATTGTGTTTTTGTCTTTCATTGTGTCTCTATCACTTAGCACCATGCCAGGCACATAGTAAGTGTTTAGTAAATGCTGATGGACTGATTGATTATTTAATCACATCTCCAGTGACCAAGTACAGGTTGTAAAAAAGAAGTATATGGCACTCCTTAGCATGACAGATCTTTCCCAGCCCTCTCTAAATATAGCAGGCACTCAGAAACTTTTCTTTCACTTATTTTTGGCCCACGAGGTTTGTTTTGGTACCAGAAGGGAGACGTGTCCTTGACAGATTGTCTTCCAAATAAAAAGGTTTTCAAGTTTCAGACCAAAGAGAGCTTTCATTGGATCACAGGAAGGAAGGAAACAAGCATTTATTAAACACCTATGTGCCAGGCATTGTGCTAAGCACATTACAGTATTATCTCATTTGATTCTTACAACAACCCTGGGAGCTATGTGCTATTATTAACCCATTTTACAGTTGAGGAAATTGAGGTAAACACAGGTTAAGTGACTTGATCAGGGTTATACTGTTAGTATCTAAAGTTGGATATGAACTAAGGTCTTTCTGACTTCAAGACTAGGGCTTTATCCACTGTATCACCTAATCTAGATCTCTAACAGGAAGGAGCCTCAAAGGTCATCTAGTCCAACCCCCTCATTTTCCAGATGAAAAATCTGAAAACCAAGGAGGTTAAATGACTTAAGATCCCATAGGTAGTAAGCATCAGAAGTAAGATTTGAATTATAGTGCTAGGGCACCAGAACCAGGTCTCTTTCCATCACACCACACTGCTTTGGTTAAGATGGAAACATTTTAAGCATTTAGCTAATATCTCCTGCCTTGGTCCCTATCCTTCAGCTACATCTCTTCATTTTCACATGATTTAATCTCTTATCTATTCATCCATGTGTATAGAGAAGTACTCTAAAAGGTAGTCCCCATCCCTAGGGGACATGATGATCACAGCAACAGCTTGTCCAAGGGAACCAGAAAGTTCTCATCATCAACATTGAAAGACAAGGCAATGACTCAGAGAATCCCAATGATGCAGACATCTGACAGCAGAAATTTTAAAACCAGGCAGCAATTATGAGTCACAAATGTCAAGTTGCCATTGGAACAGCCAAAGTATTTTGCATCCTTGATAAATAACAGAAAGCAGATCTACATAGAGACCAAAATAAAAAGTTGTACTACTTGATTATGTACTTATACTCTTTAAATTCAGAATTCCTGTGTATATTTTTAGCTGACCATAGGAAGAATGGACCAGATGGTACACATTTTTGTCAGTTTTATAAACCTTTATAAGGATTTCTAGGGGTGGTTTTTAATGTCCCAGTAAAAGGATAATTTGAATTAAAGTGTTAGTATTGTTTCAGCAACTTGAATTGATAACTTGCATCCATCATACCCAACTTTGCTAAAGTTCTTGAATATCATGAAGTCTTCTGTAGTCTCTTATGTAATAGAGCAAATAAGGGAACATAGTTTATTATTTTAAAAAATATTTTATGTTTTGTGTTTACATCACCTTCATGTCCAAACATATGCCTTCCTTCACTCTTCTCCAGAGAATCATCCCTTGCAACAAAGAACAAAAAAAAAGAGAGAGGAAGAAAAAGCAGTTCAGAAAAACTCACCTAAAAATAAAACAAGTCTGTCAGTAGGTGCAACATTCCACACTTTTGGTCTCCCACCTCTGAAAAGAAGGGAGGAAGGTGTGGCTTTTCTTCTGTTCCTCGTGACCAAGTTTGGTCATTATACTTACACAGCCTCTGGAGTTTTTCTGTTTTGTTTGTTTGTTCTTTCCATTTATGTTATCATAATTATTATATATTGTTTTCCTGGTTCTGCTTAATTCACTTTTTGTCGATTCATTTAAGCCTTCCTAGGCTTCTCTCTATTCTTCACATTCATTGTTCCTAACAATACAGTATTTTTCCACTATAGTCATGTACCACAATTTGTTGATCCATTCATCAAACAATAGGTTTCTTGTTATCTAATTCTTTGCTACTCCTAAAAGTGCTGGTATAAATATTTTGCTGTACTTTGGGCCTTTCCTTTCTATCTTTGACATCTTTGGGGTAATTCATAGCAGGGGATCTCAGGTCAAAGAGTATGGACATTTTGGTTACTTTAAGACAGTTTAATATTGTTTTCTAGCATGGTTGGACCAATTCACAACTCCACAGTGTATTAGTGTGCTTGTCATTTGACAAGTCTTCCAACATGAATGAGTCATAGTCAAAGAATCTATTTATGGGGCAAGAGTTTAGATGAATTACTGACAAGTTATTTTTTTCTGACAGTGATTTTGTCAAACTTTTAATAGAGCAGAATAGGCCACTGCTCCATCTAGATCCTTCTCCTCATCTCAGTGGGCTTCAACATGACTGATTATCATTTGCTTTTAAACTTTTCCTCATGGCATAGTAGGTAAGTAGGGAAGACCTGGTGGATTTAAATCCAGTCTCTTCTGCATATCACCTGTGTGACCATGGGCAGATCATTTAACCTCTCTGTGCCTCAGTTTCCTCACCTAAAGAATGAGTAAAATAATACCTATAGTATCTATCCAATGAGGTTGTTGAGAAACTCAGATGAAATATGTATAGAGTGTTTGTAAAGTTTAAAGCCATTATTATTTCTATCTTTGGCTTCTAAACCATGGATTAGTTGTGGATTAGTTTGCTTCTTGAATAGTACATTGCACATAATAAGTATTCACAAATATTTCTTGAATGTATGAATCTATTCTTTTACTTACTATGTATTGGGTATATAGTACACATTCAATAAAATAGTCTTATTTCATTCTTCCTTAAGCATCTTCAATTCAACAAATGTTAAGTAAACAAGGATTAAAACTTATGAGGAGTCAGCTCCATAATATTCATGACCAAGAGGGCTCCCAGGACTCAAAAAAAAAGGACAGAGAAATATCTACTAAACAGCTCTTGAACACACATACCAACCACATCCCCATCTTTGAATGGACCAAAATATAGACCTAAACGTGAATGAGTTCTCATTCTGCTCACTTGGCAGCTAGGTGGTACAATGTGTTATCTGTAGATCTAGATTTGGAGTCAGGAAGACTTGAGCTTGATTCCTACCTCAGACCCTTGCCAGACTCTGCACAAGTCACAACCTCTCCTAGCCTCAGTTTCCTCATTTCTAAAATGGGGATAATAATAGCACTTGCCTCACAAGACTGTTGTGAGGATCAAATGAAAGAATACAAACATATATATATATATATATATATACATATATATATATATATACATAATGTGCTATGTATCATATAAATATTAACTCATTAGTAATTATTAGAGTAAGTACATAGCTCAGTAGAGTGCTGGTCCTGGAATCAGGAAGACATCTTCCTGAGTTCAAATCTGGCCTCAGACACCTATTAGCTGGGTGATCCTGGTCAAATCATTTAGTCCTGTTTGCCTCAGTTTCCTCACTGTAAAATTGAGCCAGAGAAGAAAATGTCACGAAAAATTGTACACAATTGAAAAGAATGAACAACAAAAATTAGTAATTATTATTATTTAACTCAAAAATTCCTCCTCTGTCATCAGTTTCAAGTCAGAACACTGGACACTCAGCAATATCTCTTTTACCCTCTTCCCCCTTCTCCCCACCCTCACTGACTGTTGTAGTAAATGATTACTTATTTTTAATTAAAATTTTTCTCTCTTGCTGAAGTGCTATGATTAAGGTGCTTGAGTCATCTGCAGAGTAGGGCTATCTACCTTTTAATGTCTGTAACCTCTTCATTGAAATATTAATTCATTTAGCATGTGACTAAGTGTTTCATAAAATCATTAACAACATAATGAAAATTGAGTGTAAAAACTAGTACATTTTGACTTTTTACAAAATTCAACAAGCAAATATTTATTGATGACCTACTAGGTACAAGGTACTGTGCTAAGATTTGGAGACACAAAGATTAACTAGTTCCTGCCCTCAAGGAACTCTTATTCTAAGCACAATATGGATTTAAGTAAATATAGTATAAGAAAAAGTGAAGAGGGAAGGAAGGAGCTTCACAGTTGAGGTGGCACCTGAATTGAACCTTGCTTGAAGGAAGACAAGGATTCTAAGAGGAGAGAGAAGGAAGAAGTTTATATACACTAAGCATGGAGAATGCTTAAGTAAATTCATAGAAGCAGGAAATGAAGTTTCCAGTTCAGGTATTCCATTTTGGCTTGGAAATAGACTTTGTGAAGAGGGGAAAAAACCTTTAAGGAATTATTTTTTTATTCTTCATATTTCTCACATGAAATCTGCAGGACTATATGTTGGAGAAGGGAAAAGATTATGCAGTGCTTCTATCCATATAACCCACATGTGAATCAGCTAGTCAGGTCTTCTTAAAATAGCATCTCAATAATTAAAATATTTTACAAGTTTTTAAAAATATTTTAGGGTTGGTAAAATGTTTGATGTTCTATTAAAATCATTTCATAAATTGATCAAATTAAAAGAGATAAGCATGGAAACTATTTGTTGCTAAAGGTACCATAGACAACAAAGTAATGTCATTACTAAACATATATGCATATATGTTGTATTGTATGACATACAACTTCTTAAAAGAAAAATTAAATGAGTTACAGGAGAAAATATAAAGTAAAACAATTCTAGTGGGAGATCTTAAATTGCTCCTTTCAGAACTAGATAAATCTAGCCAAAAAAATAAACATGAAAGAAGTTAAGGAAATGAATAGAATTTTAGAAAAGTTAGATATTATGATAGATCTCTGGAGAAAACTGAATGAGAAGAGAAATGAATATACCTTTTTCTCAGTGGTTCATGTCACATACACAAAAACTGACCATATATTAGAGCATAAAAAAAACCTCACAACCAAATGCAAAAAGCAGAAATGTTAAATGCATCTTTTTCAGATGATAATACAATAAAATTACATTCAATAAAGGGCTATGAAAACAAAGATAAAAATTAATTCAAAAGTAAATAATCTAATCCTAAAGAATGAGTGGGTCAAACAACAAATCACAGAAACAATAAATAATTTCATTAAAAAGAATGACAACAATGATACAACATACCAAAATTTATGAGATGCAGCCAAGGTAGTACTTAGGGGAAAATTTGTCTCTCTAAATTCTTACATCTATAAAATTGTGAAAGAGCAGATCAAAGAATTGGGCATGCAACTTAAAAAAACTAGGAAAAGAACAAATTAAAAATGCCTGGTCAAACACCAAATTGGAAAATCCTGAAAATAAAAGGAGAGATGAATAAAATTAAAAAGTAAAAACAAAAGCAAAAACATTGAACTAATAAATAAAACTAGGAGATAGTTTTATGAAAACAAAGAATAAAATAGGCAAGTCATTACTTAATTTGATTCTAGAAAAGAAAGAAGAAAACCAGAATACCAGGATCAAAAATGGAAAGGGTGAATTCATCCCAAAGAAGATGAAATTAAAGCAATTATTAGGAGCTCTCTTGCCCAAATATATGCCAATAAATCTAACAATCCAAGTGAAACAGAAGAACATTTACAAAAATATAAACTGCAGATTAACAGAAGAGAAAATAGAATATTTAAATAACCCTACCTTTAAAAAAAGAATTGAAACAAGGCATCAGTGAACCCCCTATTAAAAAATATTCCCAGGGCCAGATGGATTCACAAGTGAATTCTACCACACATTTAATGAACAAGTAATTCTAATACTATGTAAATTATCTGGAAAAATAGGCAAAGAAGGAGTTCTTCCAAATTCCTGTTACAATGCAGATATGGTGCTGATACCTAAAACAGGAAGAGCTAAAACAGAGAAAGAAAACTATAGACCAATTTTCCTAATGAATATTGATGCAAAAAAAAAATTTATAAACACTAGCAAGTTGACTACAGCAATATATCAAAAAGATTATACAAAACTATCAGCATAATTGATAATAACAAAACCAACAGAAATCATATAATTATCTCAATAGAAGTTTAAAAAAAAGCTTTCAACAAAATATAGCACCCATACCTGTTAAAAACACTAGAAAGCATAGAAATAAATGGAGTGTTCCTTAAAATGATGAGTAGTATCTATCTGAAACTATCAGCAAGCATTATCTGTAATGGGAATAAGCTAGAAGCCTTCTTTTTTAAAAAAAAAATATTTTTTTAATTTATATTTTACAGCATTCAGTTCCACAAGCTTTTGAGTGTTAAATTTTCTGTTTTTCCTTACCCTCCCACTTCCCCAAGATGACATGCAATCTGATATAGGTTCTACATATACATTCATAGTAAACATATTTTCCCATTAGTCATGTTGTAAAGAAGAATTATAACCAATGGAATGAACCATGAGAAAAACAAAACAAAAGAGAGAGCAAATAGTATGCTTCAATCTGCATTCAGACTATGTAATTTTTTCTCTGAATGTGCATAGCATTTTCCATCATGAGCCTTTTGGAGTTGTCTTAGAGTCTTGCATTGCTGAGAAGAGCCAAGTCTATCAAAGTTAGTCATCATACACTGCAATTGTTACTGTGTACAATGTTCTCATGGTTCTGTTCTCCTCTTTCAACATCGGATCATATAAATCTTTCCAGGTTTTTCTGAAGTCTGCCTGTTCATCATTTCTTATAGCACAAAAGTATACCATTACATTCATATACCACAACCTGTTTAGCCATTCCCAACTGATGGGCATCTGCTCAATTTCCAATTCTTGACCACAACAAAAAGAGCTACTATAAATATTTTTGTACATGTGTCCTTTTCCCATTTGTATGATCTCTTTGGAACACAGCCCTAAAAGTGGTATTGCTAGGTCAAAGGGTATGTGCATTTTTATAGCCCTTTGGGCATAGTTCCAAATTGCTCTCCAAAATGATTGGATCAGTTCACAACTCCACCAACAATACAACAGTGTTCCAATTTTCCTACATCTTCTCCAGCATGTATCATTTTCCTGTTTTGTCGTGTTAACCAATCTGATAGGTGTGACGTGGTACCTAAGAGTTGTCTTGATTTGCATTTCTCTAATCAATAGTGATCTAGAGTATTTTTTTATATGACTATAGATAGCTTTAATTTCTTCCTCTGAAAACTGTCTATTCATATACTTTGACCATTTATCAATTGGGAAATAACTTGTATTCTTATAAATTTGACTCATTTCTCTATATATTTTAAAAATGAGGCCTTTATCAGAGACACTGGTTGTCAAAATTCTTTCCTAGTTTTCTGCTTCTCTCCTAATCTTGAGTGCATTGGCTTTGTTTGTACAAAAACTTTGCAATTTAATGTAATCAAAATTATCCATTCTGCATTTCATAACATTCTCTATCTCTTGTTTGGTCATAAATTCTTTCATTCTCCATAAATCTGACAGGTAAACTATTCCTTGCTCTCCCAGTTTGCTTATAGTATCAGCCTTTATATCTAAATAGTGTACCCATTTTGGCTTTATTTTGGTATATAGTGTAAGATACTGTTCTGCCATACTATTTTCTGCCATACTATTTTCCAGTTTTCTCAGCAGTTTTTGTCAAATAGTAAGTTCTTATCCCAGAAGCTGGAGTCTTTGGGTTTATCAAATAGTAGATTACTATAGTCATTGGCTACTGTCTTGTGTACTTAACCTATTCCACTGATCCACCACTCTATTTCTTAGTCAGTACCAAGTAATTTTAATGATTGCTGCTTTATAATACAATTTAAGATCTGTTATGGCTAGGCCACCTTCCTTATCCTTTCTTTTTATTAATTCACTTGATATTCTGAAACTTGTTCTTCCAGATGACTTTTCTTATTATTTTTTCTAGCTCTATAAAATACTTTTTGGTAATTTGATTGGTATGGCATTGAATAAGTAAATTAATTTAGGTAGAATTGTAATTTTTATTATATTAGTTCAACCAACCCATGAGCAACAGATGCTTTTTCAATTATTTAGATCTGATTTTATTTGTGTGAAAAGTGTTTTTTTAATTGTGTTCATATAGTTCATGAGTTTGTTTTGGCAGGTAGACTCCCAAATATTTTATAATATCTACAGTAACTTTAAATGTAAGTTCTCTTTCTACCTCTTGCTTTTGGGTTTTGTTAGTAATATATAGAAATGCCGATGATTTGTGTGGGTTTACTTTATATCTTGCAATTTTGCTAAAGTTGTTTATTTCAAGTAGTTTTTTACTTGATTCTCTAGGGATTCTTTAAGAGTATCATTACATCATCTGCAAAGAGTGATAACTTAGTTTCTTCTTTGCTTATTCTTATTCCTTCATTTTCTTTTTCTTCTCTTATTGCTAAAGCTAATGTTTGTAGTACCATATTGAATAGCAGTGGAAATAATGGACATCCTTGTTTCACCCCTGATATTACTGGAAACACTTCTAGCTTATCACCATTACATATGATACTTGCTGATGGTTTTAGGTAGATGCTACTTATCATTTTGTTTTTGTTTTTGTTTTTAGTCAACCAACAAGTGTTTATTAGGCACCTACTATATACCTTTCACATTAGGCACTGTGGATAGAAGTATAAAGAATGAAAAAAATCCCTCCCAAACACCTTTTACATTCTAATGGGAAAGACACATAGATATAAATATATAGACAACATAAATACAAAGTGAATGAACACAAATATAGAGAAGCTACTTATCATTTTAAGGAAAGCTCCATTTATTCCTGTGCTCTCTAGTGTTTTTAATAGGAATGAGTGTTGTATTTTGTCAAAAGCTTTTTCTGCATCTATTGAGATAATCATATGGTTTCTGCTAGTTTTGTTGTTGATATGATCAATTATGCTGATAGTTTTCCTAATATTGAACCAGCCCTGCATTTCTGATATGAATCCTACCTTATCAAAGTATATTATTAATGATAAGTTGCTGTAACCTTTTTCCAATATTTTATTTTTAAAGTTTGCATCTATTTTCATTAGGATAATTGGCCTATAATTTTCTTTCTCTGTTTTGACTCTTCCCAGTTTAGGTATCAGTACCATATTTGTATCATAAAAAGAATTTGGTAGGATTCCTATGACTATTTCCCCAAATAGTCTGTATAGTATTGGGATTAGTTGTTCTTTAAATGTTTGATAGAATTCACTTGTAAATCCTTCTGGCCCTAGAGATTTTTTTTCCTATGGAGTTCATTGATGGCTTATTCAATTTCTTTTTCTGAGATGGAGTTATTTAAGTATTTTATTTCCTCTTCTGTTAATCTGGGCAATTTATATTTTTGTAAATATTCATCTATTTCACTAAGACTGTCAAATTTATTGGTGTACAGTTGGGCAAAATAGTTTCTAATTATTGTTTTGATTTCCTCTTCATTGGCAGTGAAGTCACTCTTTTCATTTCTGATACTAGTGATTTGGTTTTCTTCCTTTTTTTTAAATCAAATTAGCCAAAGGTTTATCTATTTCATTGGAGTTTTTTTTTTTCATAAAGGCAATACTTAGCTTTATTTATTAGTTCAACAGTTTCCTTAATTTCAAATTTATTCATCTCTCCTTTCATTTTCAGCATTTCTAATTTGGTATTTAATTGAAGATTTTAAAATAATTCTTTTTCTAGCTTTTAAGTTGCATGCCCAGTTCATTGAGCTCCTCTTTCTCTATTTTATTCATGCAAGCATTCAGAGATATAAAACTTCCCTTAAGAACCAGTTTCCCTGCATCCCATAAGTTTTGGTATGTTGTCTCATTATTGTCATTCTCTTGAATGAAGTTATTGATTGTTTCTATGATTTGTTGTTTGACCCACTCATTCTTTAGGATTAGATTATTTAGTTTCCAATTAATTTTTAGCCTATCTTTCCATGGCCATATTTTTACATATAGTTTTTATTGCATCATTATCTGAAAAGGATGCATTTAATATTTCTGCCTTTCTTCATTGGATTGTGAGGTTGTTATGCCCTAGTACATGATCAATTTTTGTGTAGGTGCCATATACTGCTAAGAAAAAGGTATATTCTTTTCTATGTCCACTTAATTTTCTCCAGAGGTCTACCATATCTAACTTTTCTAAAACTCTATTCACCTCCTTAATTTCTTTCTTGTTTACTTTGAGGTTAGATTTATCTAGTTCAGAGTGGGGGAGGTTGAGGTCCCCCGCTCATATAGTTTTGCCATCTATTTCTTCCTGTAACTTCCTTAACTTCTCTTTCAATAATCTGCATGCTATACCACTTGGTGCATATATGTTTAGTAATGATTTTACTTCATTGTCTATGGTGCTTTTCTCTCCTTATCTCTTTTAATTGGATTTATTTTTGATTTTGCTCTGTCTGAGATTAGGATTGCTACCCCTGCTTTTTTTTTTTTACTTCAGTTGAAGTGTAGTACATTCTACTCCAGCCTTTTACCTTTACACTATGTGTATCTCCAAAAAGTCCAGTAGTATGAGATAGAAAAAGAAAGCCCATTTAAGATAACTTAGACAATACAAAATACTTGGAAGTCTACCTGACAATACAAACCCAGGAATTATATGAACACAATCATAAAACATTTTTCATACAAATAAGCCAGTTGGAAAAATATTAATTGCTTGTGGGTATGATAAGCCAATATAATAAAAATGACAATTCTACTTAAATTCATTTACTTCTTCAGCGCCATACAAATCAAACTTCCAAAAAAAATGTATAGAGCTAGAAAAAAAATGATAACAAATATCATCTGGAAGAACAAAAGGTAAAGAATATTGAGGGAATTAATTTTTTTATAATGTGAAGAAAGGTGACCTAGCCAAATCAGATCTCAGACAATATTATAAACAGTAATCATCAAAAACAATCTGGTACTGGATAAGAAATAGAGTGGTGGATCAGTGGAATAGATTAAGTACACAATACACAACAGAAAATGATCATAATAATCTAATGTTTGATAATCCTGAAGATCCAAGGCTTTGGAACAAGAATTCACTATTTGACCAAAACTGCTGGGAAAACTGCAAAACAGTTTGGCAGAAACTAGGTATGGACCAACACCTCACACCATATACCAAGATAAAGTCAAAATGGGTAAAGTCTGATTTAGACATAAAGTGTGATACCACATGCAAATTAGAGGAGTATGTAATAGTTTACCTGTCAGATCTATAGATAAGGAAATAATTTATGACCAAATAAGAGATCACATTACAAGATGTAAAATAGATGATTTTAATTATGTTAAAGTTTTAAAAGTTTTGCACAAACAAAACCAATGCAGCCAAGATAAGAAAGAAAGCATAGGCACAGGTAGTTTGTTCAGTGGTTAGAGCACTGGCCCTGGAGTCAGGAGGACCAGCGTTTAAATCTGTCCTCACATACTTACTAGCTGTGTGACCCTGGGCAAGTCACTTAGCCCCAATTGCCTCAAAAAAAATATAAGCAAAGCAGAAAGGTGGGGAAAATTTTTTTACAGCAAGTGTCTTTGATAAAGGCCTAATTTCTCAAATATGTAGAAACTGAGTCAAATTTATAAGAATACAAGTCATTCTCCAAATGATAGTCAAAGGATATGAACAGGCAGTTTTCAGATGAAGTAATCAAAGCTATCTATAGCCATGAGAAAAAATGCTCTAAATCACTACTGATCAGAGAAATGCAAATTAAAACAGCTCAGAGGTACTCCCTCAAATCTATTGGATTAATGTGATAGAAAAAGGAAAATGATAAATATTGGAGGGGATGTGGGAAAATTGGAGCACTAATGTATTGTTGGTGGAGTTGTGAACTGATCCAACCATTCTGGACAACAATTTGGAACCATTTTCAAAGTTGTATAAATGTGTACATACCCTTTGACCCAGCAATACTACTATTAGGTCTATATCCCAAAGAGATCCAAAAAAAGACGGAAAGAATCTATGTGTACAAAAATATTTATATAGCAGCTCTTTTTTTGGTAGCAAAGAATTGGAAATCTAGGGGATGTCCACCAATTGGATAATGGTTGAACAAATTGTAATATATGCTTGTGATGGAACACTGTTGTGCTATAAGAAATGACTAGCAGGATGCTTTCAGAAAAACCTGGAAAGACTTAACTGAACTGTTGAAAAGTACAGTGAGAAGAACCAAGAGAACATTTTACACAGTAATGGCAATATTATACAATGATCAACTGTGAATGACTTAGCTATCCTCAGTAATAAAATGATTCAAGACAACTCCAAAAGACTCATGATGAAAAAATGCTATCCACCTTAATAGAAAGAACTGATAGAGTCTGAACGCAGATCTAAGCATACTCTTTTCACTTTATTTTCTTTGTGTTATCTTTTTTGGGGGGAGAGGGTTTGCTTTCTTCCACAACAAGACATCTTTGATGAGCTTTTATAAAGAATGGAACAAGAACATAAATACCAGCAAACAAATGTTTTGTGCATTCAGTTCTAGCCCATTATGTATATAGAATTGTACTAGGCTCTGCAGAAGACAGAAAATGAATTGAGGGGACAGCCAATAAAAAGGGAAAGAAATGAGAAATATGGAAGAAAGAATTGCAGAGGAAATTAACAGCTTGGCATAAAAGGTGCAAAATCTTACCAAACAACAAATCTCCTGAAAACTAGAATGGACCAAATAGAAGGTAAGAGAAGGAGACATATTATAACAAAGAGAAATATGAAAAGCAAAGTCAACAAACTGGAAAAAATGGAAGAAAATGTAAGGTATTTCATAGCAAAAATAAAACCACTCACCTAGAAAACAGAATGAGGAGAGAGAATTTAAGAATCACTGCACTACTTGAAAGGCATAAAAAAGAGCCTCTACATCATATTTCAAGAAATCATAAAAGAAAAGTCTCCAGATCTTTTGGAGTGATCACCTCCTGAAAGAAAGTAAAAAATGAAAACCTGGAATATTATAGCCCAAATCCAGAGCTTCCAGGTCATAATACAGCGAACAGCCTGAAAGACAGAATGCAAGTACTGAGGAGCCAGAGTCAGAATCACAAATAGTTTAGCAAACACTACTATAAAGAAGTGGGGAACTTGGAATACAATCTTGCAGAAGGCAAATGGGTATAGGTTTACAGCTAAGAATAACTCACTTAGAAAAACAGGGCTAGGGAGTGAGGAAGGGAGGTATTGATGAAATAGATGACTTCCAAGCATTCCTGACAAAAAGACTAGCCATACATAGAAACGTTGAGGAGCAAACACAGGATTCAAGAGAAACATAAAAAGAGAAACATGATTAAATAATCATAAATAACTAAACAAGGATAAACTTAAAATTATCTTGAACTTTAAACTTAAAATTATATGATACATATACCCTCTCAAAACCCTATTATCAGCATCCCTTCCACCTCTACTCCAGTTTCCACCCTAACCTCCACTGTTGGCCATATCGTTGAAGCCACTGGAACAGTAATACACATTGCATACAACGAAGAGTAGAGATATATTCTAGAGTGAGTCCAAGGGATAGGGAACCTGCAACCTTGAGGCCACATGTGGCCCTCGAGGTCCTAGAGTGCAGCCCTTTGACTGAATTGCAACTTCACAGAACAAATCCCATAATAAAAGGATTTGTTCTGTAAAACTTGGACTCAAAGGACTACACCCAAGGATCTAGAAGGCCACATGTAGTCTGGAGGCTGCAGGTTCCCTATCCCTCTTAGACATTCACAGATACAGGGACAGTCACTGGAGGGAGAAAGCAGCTTTGAGGAGAGTAACCCTTGGCAATTGAGAGTAGCATTATGAGGAATGGACCATGGGAACCCAATATAAAGATTCTGTGAATAGAGAAAAAATTCCAGGTCCTGCAGTACTAGGAGTTGTGATTTGCCTTTACCACTCACTACCATTATTCACCGTTAGGGTCCATACTTCCCATGGCTATTGAGTGTGTTTGTGGGAGAGTTTGCTGCAGGTTAATAGAATATTTTGTAACTACTTTTTCTTGCTATGCCATTTGAATAAATGCTTTCATTAAAAGCAAATTGAGTCTATTGCCTGATTATTGATGGGAAGTTCATTGGTAGGGTCTTGTTAGCTATTATAGTCACCCACAAGGGTAGTCCTAGAACACAAAGTGGCAGCCACCTTGTATTGACCCAGTCAAATAGGATTGCAAAGAGGGAATAATCGGAGGAGGCAAAAGAAAAGGACCAGTCATGCCAGAATAATCTGATTTCCTTTTTTGTTAAGTATAGTAGACCGATAGATCAGGGCAATGCTGCAAATATCATCATGCTAAATTTCAGCAGAACTTTGACAAAGTCTCATATAACTCTTGTGTATAAGATGAAAAGATGATAGCATAGTAAGGTGGATTCAGAGTAAATAAAAAGTACATATAAAGTAAATGAATTAATTTGGGAGACCACTAGCACTAGGATTTACAGGAATCGGGAAAGGCTCATGTAGTGTTTAAACTGAGGAAGCTATGATTGGTGAAATTAGAGATTGGAGGGAAGCAGACCAATTAAGAGGTTGTTATAATAGTCCAGGCTAGAGCTGGTGTGGCCTAAACTAAAGTGATGGTCATATGAGTGGACAAAAAGGGGACAGGTTGGTTGATTCAATAAGATTTGCCACATGAATGGATATGGAGAGTGAGGAATCAAAGATGATTTTGAGGCTGCCAATCTGAATGACCGTAAGGAAAGTGTTGCCTCAAATTACAAAGAATTTAAGATGCCTCTGGGAAATCTAGTTGGGAATGTTCAGAAAGCCACTGATGATGCGGGATTGGAGGTCAGGAGAAACCAGAGTTAGGCATATATCATAAGCTCTAGGGCTATTTCCCAACTCTCACTTTCTCTAGATTTTGGCTGAGCACCACCATCAGTCTTATAAGTATAATACAGAGGGGATAGAGAGTGAGTTCTTGTTTGTCACTGTTGAATCATTTTCAGTCATGTCTGACTTCATGACCCCCATTTGAGATTTTCTTGGCAAAGATACTCGAGTGGTTTACCGTTTCCTTCTCCAGCTCACTTTACAGATGAGGAAACCGAGGCAAACGTGTTTAAGTGACTTGGCCAGGGTCATACAGTTAGTCTGAGGCCAGATTTTAACTTAGGAAGATAAGTCTTCCTGACTCCAGGCCCAGCACTCTATTCATTGTGCCATCTTGCTTCCCAGAGAGTATCTAGTACTATATCATCTTACCTCTTGATATCTCCCCAATATCATTTAAGCAATTAACATCAGTCAGCTCTTACAAAGGAATATTTACTAAGAAGGTATAGCAAGTACAGAAATGCAGTATCTCTCCAAAAGTCTTGGATACACTATTGTACAAATAGATACAGAGTCAAGGAGGAAGAGGACTCAAACTTTGAGAGAGCTCATGTGGTCAAAGGTTAAACTCGAGGCTCCTGATTATTAGAAAACCTTTTCTCTCTTCTTGGAGTTTTCATGAAATACCTCTTCAATGTGTATCGTTCTTTTCTAGGCTTTGAGGATTGAGGTCCTCATAGAGTACTAAAACCTCCTTTGTTTGGTATGTCTGTTCTATTCTTGCTCCTTGGACACTGTTACTTTGGAGACAAGAAGTCCAAATTTTGAAGGTCACAAGACTTTCTTCTGATTAAAATTATATTCCTTTCATCCCCCATCCGCCAGCAATTGCCTCTTAAGGGCTTGTCTGGAACTGCTGCATCACTAGTCTGGCCTGCTATTGGAATCCAAATTGACTTTCTGTTTATCCAAGCCCTCTCATCCTACAGTGTATGACTGATTTTCTTTAACCATTCCCAATATACTTCTGGTACAGCACCATTTCATTTCACCTAATGACTCAAAACACTTTGCTCCTTCTTAACTTGATTTAACTAGATTGTTTGCACCAACAATGAATACCTTTGATTACTTGATTCAATATAGGTATCTGTGAATTGTCCACCCCACACCTAACATATTTGATTGATTCTCTTAGTCAAAACAGCATTCTCACCAGAGAAGGTGCAGAGCATCTTATTAGATACACTAATTGGGACTGGGTTGTGAGACATACTTTCTTCTACAGAACTGGGAACACGAGTGATTCATAATCAGAGATGGCCAGGTGGCTCAGTGGATAGGGAGCTGGACGCGGACTTAGGAAGACCTGAGTTCAAATCCTTTCTTGAACACTTGTTAGCTGTGTGACCTTGGGCAAGCCTCTTAAACTTTTGCCTGCCTGTTCTCGTAAAAATTACGTGCAAAATGGTAATAATAAGGACACCTACCTCCCAAGGTTGTTGTGGGGATTGAATGAGGCGACATTTATGAAGTACTTTCTAAGCCTTAAAGCACCATATAAATGCCAGCTATTACTGTTTTTTACATTCAGCTGAGTCTTCATTTCATGATTAGAAGTCTACCAGGTTCTCTGGCAATAGAAAACAAGTTGAAGTCAAGGGAAACGGTTAAGGCTGAAATACCACCAAAAACAGGAGTTATATATATCTCAACAAGAGTGCTCCCAAAATCAGTCCTTTGTCCTAAGCTTAGCATGTTTATTTTTTTTAATAATAATAACTCAGAAGAGAGAGATATAATTTGGTGTAGTGGCTAGAGAACCAGCCTAGGAAGCAGGAAGGTCTGGGTTCAGGTCCTGCCCTTGATAATTATTGGTTGTGTAATTCTGGGTAAGTCAGATAACTTCTCAGTGTTCCTGGTGACTCTCTAATACCACAGAATGCAGAAGAACCTTATCTGCAAGTTCCCTGTGCCAATGAAATCACAGGTCCACTTCCTTATCACTAACTTAGAAGAAGATATAGAAACCCTGCTTATCATATCTGAATATGGCATAAAATTGAGAAGGGAAAGTAATTATGGATTACGGTGGATTATAATACAAGGCCCAAAAAGATCTTAAGAGGCTAGATTCAGGGGTGCAGAACCTGCCACCTCAAGGCCACATGTGACCTTCTAAGTCCTTGGGTGTTGCCTTTTGACTGAGTCTAAGTTTTACAGAACAAATCCTTTTATTAAGGGAATCTGTTCTGTGAAGTTTGAATTCAGTCAAAGGGCTTCACTTGAGGACCTAGAAGGCCACATGTGGACTCAAGGCTACAGGTTCCCCATTCCTCACAAAGCATTGAACCAAATTTAATATGATGGAATGGGGGACAGCTGAGTGGCACAGTGAATAGAGCACTGGCCCTGGAGTCAGGAGGACCTGAGTTCAAATCCAGCCTCAGACACTTAATACAAAACTAGCTGTGTGACCTTGGGCAAGTTGCTTAACTCCAATTGCTGTAAAAAAAAAAAGAGCAAAAACAAAAAACAAAATAAAATGGAATGGGTCAAAGAGGCAACTTCACAAATACATGACAGAGGAAGCATCCATAGCTAAAAAACACTTCACAGGAAAAATATTAGGGAGTTATAGCGGACAACAGGCTCAGAATGAGTTAAAAATATGACATGGAAGCCAAAAAGAGTGTTAATGTTATCTTTTTTTCAACTTTCTTTTTTGTTTTTTAACTTATTTTTATTTCATTAAATATTTCCAAAAGAACATGTAAAAAGATTTTAACAATCATTTTTTAAAATTGTGAATTCCAAACTCTGTCCCTCTTTCCTCCCCTTCTCAAGAAGTCAAATACTTACTTTGATCATAGATGTATGACGTCATGAAAGCTAATATTATCTTAAACTGCATTGCTGCACCAAGAGCGATGGATTTGACAGTTCTCTGTGTTCCTCCTGGTCAGAACAACTCAAAGGTACTGTGCAAAGTTCTGGGCACCATATGTGAGTAAGGATATTGATAAGTACATACAGAGTAGAGTGACCAGGATGGTGAGGGGACCAGAGATTATGCCGTTTATGAAGCAGTTGAAAGAATTGGGAATGTTTAGCTTAGAGAAGAGGAGACTTAGAGAGTAAATGGCCAACAGTCTGCAAGTATTTGGAAGGTTGTCACATAGAAGAGTAATTGGACTCCTTCTGCTTCACCCCCCCTTGGCAGAATTAGGAGGATAGATGGAAGTGGAAGAGAAGCAGCATTAAGCTGTTTGTAAGGAAAACTTTTCAGATTCGATTAGCATTGTCTAAAAGTGGACTGAGATGCATGAAAGACCCTTGGAAGGGAGACTTAAAGTATATTCTATATGACTACTTGTCAGGGATGTTGTTGATGTGGATCCTTTTCAGTAACTGTTTGTACAGAATGACCTTCAGAGATATATCCATCTTTGAGATTCTGGGACACTAGTGTAGAAAGAACAATGTAGGTGAGCAGCCAAGATGATGGATGGGCTAAATTTTAAAAATCCATCTGCATGTTATTTTAAAATAACTGTAGGAATTAATTAAGCTTTTAGAATTTTTTTTTAAAAAAGGATCAGCATCATTATTACAGAAACTTTTAATTTAGTTATAATTTTATCAGCTTCTTCAGTCTGATGATTATAGATTAGGTTGGTAGTAGTTTCACTGGGGAAAGATGGCAATGCACAATAAGTTGACATAGGGAGTGTAGAATATTTATAATCCCCTGCAAAAGGGCAAAGCAACCCTGCAAAGATGTTCCTTCATTGCATTCCATTTGCACAAAGTACATGTGTCAGCATGTCCAAAACTGAATTCATTATCTTCCCCCCCAAATCTGCCCTTTTCTGAATTTCCCTATTACTTTTGAGGGCACCACCATCCTCCTAGTCACCCAACCTGGGTGTCATCCTTTACTCTTTATCCTCTCTTACCACACCCTCCCCCATATCCAGTCTGTTGCCAATGCCTGTCAATTTTGCTTTCATAACATCTTTCCCATATGCCCCCTTTTCTCCTCTGACATTGCTACAACTATATTGTTGACCCTCCTTACACCTGGACTATTGCAATAGTCCAAAAGTGGAGCGGTTGGTCTGCCTGCCTCAAGTCTCTTCCTAGTTCTGTCCATCTTTCCACTCAGTTGTCAAATTAATTCTAACATGCAGATCTGACCATGTCATCCCCATTTTCAATAAACCCAGTGGCTCCCTATCAGCCTCAGGATTAAATACAAAATCCTCTGTTTGGCATTCAAAGCCCTTCACAACCTAGTTCCTACCTTTCCTACCTAACGTAACCTACCTTTCCAGTATTCTTATGTCTTATTCTTCTTGCCTGTTCTTTGATCCAGTGACACTGGCCTTCTTGCTGTTCCTTGAATAAGGCACTACATCTTCTGAAGCTAGGCATTTTTTACTGGCTTTCCCCCATGCCTGAGATGCTCTCCCTCTTTATCTTTGCCTTCTAGCTTTATCTTCCACCTTCTATAGGAAGCCTTTCTTGATCCCCTTTAATGCTAGTGCCTTCCTTCTGTTGATTACCTCCAATTTAGCCTGTATATAACTGGTATCTATGTAGCTGTTTTCATCTTGTTTCCCCTCAACAGCAAAGACTGCCTTTATTTGTATTCCCAAGTATTTACCAGAGAGGAGGCACTTATTGGCTGACTGTCCTGAAAGCATACGCACAATAAGTAGAGACCAGTTAGAAATGGATGACTGATCAAAGATGCTTTCAGTTAAAATTGTGGACCAGAGAAGAGAGTTGATTTGGGGAGAAAGGTCCTGGAAGGAAGAATAACAGAAAATCCTGCTTCCACATCTCAACACCAGTCAATATGTACTAGTTACATAAGTGCCCCTGTTGTTTGGACCATTGGCTGGGGGCAGGAGGTGGGTGGATTTGGCAAATGGCTTCTTGTTTGTCGGTGAATTAAAATCTGAACATAGAGATTGGCTTGGAGGAGATGTAAAAGATTAGGGAAGCGGGCGGGATTTCTAAGATCTGTAAATCATCATATGAGAAAAGTGGGTAATTGCTTGGTATTTGTGCAATTATGCATGTAAATTAGAGGAGTGTATAAATGAGCCATGCACAAGTCAGACAGAGTTAGTAGCACAGCCCTGAGACACCATGCTAGTCAATCCATCCCTGCCAGCTGCCCGAGCGTAAGTAGCAGCCATTACATTGCTTATGATTATTTGCTGTTCCAAAAGTCATATACTGAGGCAAAAGCTTTGTATTTTGGAGAGGAACAAATGAAATAATGTATGGAATGTGCTTTGAAAATCTTAAAGTATTGTATAAACCTCAGATAGTGACACAGTCACCAGAAGACTGTCTTTGAAGTCAAGAAGGTCTGAGTTCAGTTCCCAGCTTGGTCACGTACTATCTATGTAACTCTGGGAAAGTTATTTAACCTCGCAGTGCCCCCAAGCAACTATCTAAGATTATAATTTACAAATTAATTGATTTTCCACTGGCAAAGGGAGTTTCCATACTAGGAAACTTTTATACCAACTCCTTCACCAAGAAAGCATTATTGGAAGTCTTTGCCTATATAGGTAGAAACAAACTTATTTTTCTATATTTTGCCTTTCTATCTAGATAGGTAGAAATAAGCTTATTTTTCAGTATTTGTCCCTGACATGATGATTGTCAAATGTTTTCTTCCACTGCTCCTAAGATTGAACAGATGATAAGTAGTGGATAAAAGGGGAAAGACTGAAATACCAGTGGGTGCCCTCTCTTCCAACATCTAACTATGGGTATGGATATTTTCAATAGTGATGGATTGTATTTGTGGTGCCTGATTGACAGCTAAAAGAGGATTGGCTGCTATGCTTCTTTCTCTCAATAGCTCCCAAATTCATATTTCAAGCCTGAAAACTAGATATTTTTTATTTTAAAAAAACTGTATACTCAGAATTCCATGGTTTACTTTGGTCCAGTTGATCTTCAGAACTTGATGAACGGTGTGCCATTTTAAATCAGTCTCTATGTTGGTAAAGGTTGGTGGTTTCACAAAAATGTTAAAATATTGAAATCCATAAATGCTTTAATATTTATGAGAGCTAAGTATTGTTTTAATGCTCAATAAATTAGAAGAAATAAGTAAATAAGAATCTTAGAACTCTAAGTATCTTTTCAAACCTAAGAATATTTCTTTGAAGAAGCTGGAGAAATTGCATTTTTTCTCATTGTCCAAGAAGAAAATGAAGACACCGAACTAAATGAAATAATTTGCCTAGCTTCTCAAAAATAGATCTGGGTGTGCTTATTCCTAGTTTCTTACCTACTTATTAGTCACATGGTCTCCCATGTGACTAAAAGACAGATGTAACGGAGAAAATGTAGCCCCTGATTTCTCTGTTTGCTGCTTTCTTGGTCCCTGATTTTCTGCTTTATCTCTGGATTTAACTGCCTATCTGACCTTTTATTATCCTTTCCTATTACATACGTGTCTCCCTTCTCAGACGCATGACTTGCATAGACTTTCATACATATGGGCAGTCCAGTGTGTACTGCCTAGTTAGATAGTGACTGCCAGTCTCTCACCCTGAGTCCTATTTGTCTTTAGACCATTCTGTGGTTTCCTGGATCCTGGCTAGCTGCCTAATACATATGACTTGCCTAGTACTCATGGTTTGGCACTGAATGGAATTGTAATGAAGACATACAATGATAGGTTTGATGATAGCACTTAATGATAGGTTGAATACAGGAGATGAAAGACAAGGAAGAGTCAAATATGAACCCACTATGATATCTCTCCTCCCTCTTTGGTCACTCATCTCTCTCCCTCACAAGCTCTTTGTCTTCTTCCTGCCCCCTAAACATTGATTTCCCCCAAGTCTCTGTCCTTGATTATCTCTCTCTTTTTAAAATTTACATCTCTTCCTTGGCAATCTTATATATTCCAATGTCTTCAACTAACACCTTCACACCTTCATTTCCATAGACTCCTAAATTTCTTTTTGTAGTCCTAACCTCTCTCATAGGCTACAGACACTGCTCATTGTAGGGAAGGAACAGATCCCTGTTTGTGATTAGGGGTAATTTAATTAATAGGGACCAAGAGAGAAAACCAGGGAAAGAAAGAATAATCCAAATCATGATCTGGTAAACAGGATACTTTGATGGGACCAAACAGAATATGTGGGATAATCAAAGGTCAGGCACAAAGAGGAGCACACTAAGAAGAGAAGCAATGGGAATTAGCAAGATGATTTGTCTCATGTCTCTTTTCTGGCTGAGAGAGCATTCTTTTATGGAAAAGGCTTGTTAGATTTTCTTCCTCCCTGTTCCTCTATGTTGGCATCCACAATGGGCCCAGAAATTACTATCTTCCTCTAAAATACCTTCCTCAAATATAAAACTATCCATTGATGGGATTAGCATTGATGGAAGTCATTCACCAACTCTAGGGCATGCATGTTGCTTTTTGGTTTACATGTCTTCTCCTTGGACCCATAATTCTAATAGGTCATTAGATGTTGGAAGAAGTTCTACATCCTTCATAAATATAGGAACCACTGTAAAATGTGTTCCTTTTGCCCATCTATGGTGATCATGAGTTGGTGGGTGTAGTTAAGGTCTATAGTTAAAACTCATAGATCAGCGGTTCTCAACCTGTGGGTTGCGACCCTTTGGGGGTAGAACAACCCTTTTATAGGGGTCACAGGGGTCACCTAAGACCATTGGAAAGCACATATTTCTGATGGTCTTAGGAACCGAGACACTGCTTCTCTATCTGTCTCCAGGCGGGTCTGCCCACATGCAGATACGCCCACATATGAGTATTAAAGGGGTCGCGGCATTAGGAAGGTTGAGAACCACTGTCATAGATTGATTAGAATGGTGAATAACCTTAAGTTTATGATACATAATCATAACTGACATTTATATAACACTTTAAAGTTTGCAATGTTTGCATCTTTATAGATCTCTATGAGAGAAGTATTATGGATATTACTATTGTCACAGTCTTTCAAATGAGGAAGATCAGATGTGGAGAGATTAAGTGATTTGTCTTGAGCCATACAATGTTGGAGGCAAGACTTAAACCTAAGTCTTTTTCTCTCCAAGTCCATGACTCTAAACACCATATAGATGTTTACTAGATGAGCTAGGTGACTCATTTCTTGGGCACCTACCATAAGAGAGGCACTGTATTAGGTGCTGAGGATACAAAGATGAAAAAAGATAATAATTACTTAAATGGTTTGGTAGGATGTTTGATGAGGATCCCGTCAACTGGTTTTCCTCTAGTTCACTTGATGATACCACAAAATGTAGCGGCAAGTAATAAAGACAGCAGTCTTACATGAGGGGTAAAGAAATGTATTTTCTTGTCATTAGCTTCATCCCAACTTCACCTTCCTCCATTTCCAATACCAACCCTATAGTTAGCCATTTCACCTCTACACTGTTCTCTGTTCTCAAATCCCTTGTCTCCCTCTTCTGTTGCCACTCATCTCTTGCCAAACCTCACCCCTGAATTACTCCACCATGTGCCTCTTTTCTTACTCACAGGCTGCTAAATGGAGCTTGAGGAATTCATATAACTCTGTTTACTGGGTACATTATGAATTCATGTTATGCAGTTTCAATTGGTCCCTCTCTATAGCAAAGCAATCCATTTATTTCCCCCTAATTCTCTATCATAATGACTGTTCCAAACCTTTTCTTCCCTTTTCAAGCATCCTGTGCTTCCCACTCTCTTTCAGTTGAGTCTCACTCACTTTTTATTTCTCTCAGGAAATTGAGATCATTTGAAACTATTCCCCACTCTCTCCTCCTTTCCCTCAATCTATGAAAATGTGATTGCCCTTTTTACCAAAGCCAACTCTGCTATATGTGATACCATTTCCTCTCACCTTCTCTGGAAGATTACAACCACAACCTTAATTATCTGCTTTCTGGCTCTCTTTCTCTCTGTCTTTGACTTTCTTCTTCCTCTTCCTCTTCTTCTTCCTCCTCTTCCACCTCCTTCTCTCTTTCTTTCTCTCTCTCTCTCTCTCTCTCTCTCACACACACACACACACACACACACACACACACAAACACACACACACACACACACACACACAAACATAGCCTTTCAATCTCCTCCCAGTGGTGCCTTCTTTACTGCCTTCAAATCTCCCCATCCTTAAAAATGCTCTCTTAGATCCTATAATCCCTTCAAACTATTATCCTATATCCCTTCTCCCTTTATCAGTCAAACTTCTAGAAAAAAAATTTACACTTGTTGCCTCCACTTCCTCTTCTCTCATTCGCTCTTGAAACCTTTGAAACATGGCTTTTGATGTTACTGCTCCATGGAAACTGCTCTCTCCAAAGTTACCCAATGATCTCTTATTTCCTAATCTAATGGTCCTTTCTCAGTCCTCATCCGACTTGATCTAGCTGCTGCATTTGGCACTGCTAACCACCCTCTTCTGCTGGATACTCTCTCCTCTCTGTATTTTCATGACTCTTCTTATCTATATGATCACTTACCCATATGATTCACTTTTTCTCTATATCCTTTACTGAATCATAAAACATAACTAGGTGTTCATCAAGGTTCTGTCCTAGACTTTCTTTTCTTATCTGTCTATACACTCTCGCTACCAAGGATTTAGATAACATCTCTTTGCAGAAGATTCATATATGTATGAATCTTATATATACACACTATGTGTGTGTGTATTATGTATATATATATATATATATATATATACATAAATAATACACACACACAATCGCCAGCCGTAGTTTCTCCCCTGAGCTTCAGTCCCCAGTTGCCCATTGGACATTTCAAACTAAGCATCCTGAAGACATCTTAAAGTCAAATATTTAAAACTGAATTTATCTTTTCCCCAAACCCTCCCCTCTTCCAAACTTCCCTATTTCTTTCAAAGGCACCACTATTCTTCCAGTTCTAAGTTCATAAATTCAGCATTATCCTCCGTTCCTCACTTTTCTTCACTCCACATATCCAATCAAGTGCCAAATCTTGTAACTTCTAGCTTCACATAATCCTTCACATCTGACTGATCCCTTCTTTCTACTTTCACAGCTACCACTTTAGTCCAGGATTACATCACTTCTTACCCACATTACAACAATACTCCTAATTAAATTCCCTGACTCAAGCCTATCACCATTCCAGTCCATCTTACACTGTTGCCAAAATGTTTTTCTTTAAATCATTACAACTGTGCCACTCCTCTATTCAATCAACTCTAGCGGCTCCCTATTGTCTCTAAAATAAAATAGGAACTCTTCTGTTTATATCTTCAAGTCCTTCATAACCTAACCCTAATCCTTCTTTCCAGCTCTATTGATGATTACTCCCCTTCCCACACTGAAACCCAGACAATTGGCCTCTATTCCTCATACCCAAGACACCATCTCCCACCATACCTTTACTGCAGCTATTTCTCATTCCTGGAATAGACTCTCTCCTCACGTCAGTCTTATAGAATTCATCTCATCTTTCAGAAAGACACAGTTCAAGTGCCACTTTCTACATGTGGCCTTTTTTGATCTCTTTTCCCCAAATTCTAATGCTCTTCCTCCAACCACCTTTTATTTAATTAATTTACATTTATTCTATTTACATTAATTTATATATGTAATTGTTGCCTCCTCCTTGTGAATATAAGCTGCTTATGCGGAGGAACTGTTCTATTATTTGTGTTTATATCTTCAGTGGCTACTCCAGTGCTCGGCACACAGTAAGCATTTCATAAATGTTTGCTGACTGACTTTATTAGGCTTGAAGAAGTTCTTCAATCAAACTAAGTGAAATTAGAGAGTCATAAGACATTGACTGGCTGAATGATCAACAATGTCCCAGTGGCCTTTAAAAAGCAAGACAAACTCCCTAAGGAGTGGAGAAGCTCAGTCATTTGGGGCAGTAGACAGCTGGAGTGTATGAGCTCTAGTAGTGAAGAAGAGGAGAAGAGGGAATTTCTTTCTCCTTTTTACCTCCCATTGGTAATGATGTCTTGCTGTGGAGACACTGCACCAAGAAGGGATCATGCTCAGAGAATCAAGGTGCAGAGTCATGAGAGAGCTAGTGTTGGCAAGTGGGAGGTGTTATGGAAAGGAGCAGGTCCAGGAAGCCCAGGTAAGTGATCTGCCTAGCAGAGATGCTGCATCTGGGGGAGCTACCTGAGGACACCACAAGAAGAGAAACGAACTTGGGGTTCAGTAGCACTGGGATGTGAGTTGCCTTGGCCACACGTGTTTCTTAAGTATTCATCTTTCTACTAGAGTATTTTATGTGTGTTCCAGTTCTTCCCACTAACTTTGTGCATATTTTTTAGAATGTTAATCAGGTTTATGTGGGGAATACCTTATTGTTATTGTTCATGCCAGGTAATTTCAGTAAGCACCTTTGCTCTGAGCTAGTTGTACTGAATGGATGGTGAACAGACCAGAGGGGGCTTTTGAGCTATATACTTTTCAGAGTGCAAGCCTACCAGAGTACTTTGAACCTGAGGTAGTTGTCTCTTGAGATACCCAACCTGTGAGTGCGAATGATATGGGGAAGGGGGGGAGCAATAGGCCCAGAGGGGATACTACAATTATAATTTAGAAGGAGACAAGAGCTTCATACATTTAACTATAGTACAAGTTAGAATATGATCTCTTTCCCTACACACACACACACACACACACACACACACACACACACACACACACACACATTCCATCTAGATACCTGGATAGATGCCTTTAAGGGGAAGGGAATAATTTTGGTTTGTTGGAGATATCCTGTAGGTAGTTGGTGATGGGGTCCTGAAACACAGTTCGGTGGAGGTGGAGGCCAGGCAATATTACATATAGAGGTGTCAAATGAAGACATGACAGGGGATTAGCTTATAAAAGGAATAAGTAGAGAAAAGAAAAGTAAAGAGTTAATGGTGGTGTGTTTGTTTTTCACATAGAAAAATTATGCTAATAAGTTATCATCAGTAAGTTAGACCCTTTGAGTCATTTTTCTAACAGCAAGGATGGATTTGTGTTGATTTATATACAATCTCACCATTTCCCCTTTGAGACCCAAAGCACACATTTACACATTGGCCTGTTAGGGGTGCTATACATAACCATGGACCAGAGCCAAACAGGAGACTGTCCTCTCTTCTTCTTCTATGGACCCAGGGTTGAAAACTTTCCAGAGCCTAAAGTCCCTTTGACTTAATCTACACTGGAGGATTAAAAGAAGGTAAACTTCCCTTTGGTGTGTAAGCTCCTTAAAGCAAAGGACCATTCTTGCATTTTGCCTTTCTTTATAGCCGCCTAATACTTAGCATAGTGCCATAATAAGTACTTAATAAATGCATATTGATTGATTGATTAAATAGGAGAATATCAGGGTGAATGTAGATTTAGGATAATGACTTTGATATCACAGCATAATTAAGAGATACTGGTTTGGTATATATGCCCATAGGGTCCTCAGTGAGATTGTCTTTAAAGGTTTGTTTTTTTTTAATGATTTTATTCACCATGTCAACAATAATAATAGAATGTCTTCTGTCATTGGCAAGCGCTCATGTTAATGGTCTTACCTTACTTGGACGAAGGTGCCTGGAGTTAGTGAATTCTCAGGAGAGGGACCTTTATCTACTTCCTGGGATCCAAATACCCCTGAAGTACTCAAACGGATTTATGATCTCATTGATTTGTTTGTTCCTTCCAATGCTGAAGATCAAAAGTCATCGGTTCCTGACCCTCCTATGCAACTCTTATCCATGTCCTATAATATTGTAACAGGGAATCTATCTAATATGCTTAAGGTCTTCCATGTTTTCTCCTGACATTATGAGGATGCTAGTGGAGTGCTTGGGCTGGTCGTCTGTCATTATTCACCCTTCCTAAGTGACCAAACTCGTCTTCTTTTTCTGTCATATATTACCCTGATGACATCTTTTATTCCTGTTCTTCAAAGTCTCTTATTTATTATACATTGTAGCCTGTTTGTACTCACTGTGTGTTCCTCTGTGGTCCTTTAGGTCACAGACATCAGGGACTTCTGTATCCTAAATCTTGCAACCATATAAACACACCAGTAAAATAAATGCCATGCCTATAATGGATTTAGTCCCTGAATATAAATGCCACAATGAACAAAAGTGACATTTAATTTGAAATATATGTATATATATATACATATATATATATATATATATACATAATGACTAAAAATATAATAAAAAAGAAAACAAAGAACTTTTTAAAGCAACAGGTCAACATAATTCATTCAGAACAAAATTCAATGGTAGTCTCTAAAATTAGCATCCCCACCAAAAACAAAACAAAAAAACACCCAAACTCAAAGACAAAAAGAAACAGACTGTCATAACATATTTCTTCTTCCCATCCTGGACTACGGAACTGTATCAAAAGGGTAATTGGGTTTACTGCCACCTCTTCAAGGTCCTATTATGTCTACCCAGCATTGCTCAAAAGCTCTAGCAATTTTATCTGACTCCAGTGGGATTTCCTTTATGTCAACTTGATTGAACAAGTGTTTATGATCACCTCTTATTTGTAAGTCACTGTGCTAGGCACTGGGACAGTACCACTTATCATTGCATGAAGTTAATCTTGGGTTCTTGCAGATAATGCCAGCAGAGCATAAGCTCTATCAGGTCCTATCAAATTGCAAAGGCTTCCTTCAAATACAAGCTTTATAAGATACTCTGACTGCTGTCAGAGAACCAGTATAATTAAGCTTGGAAAGGCTTACCACCAGCAGATTGGACACCAAGGGATGAAACATTCATACCACAACTCCTGATGAAGACCAAACACTCAGATATGGAGGGGACATATTCTGTGTTGGTTGAAGAAGTACTTTTATAGATGAAATCACAATTCTTTTTGAGTAACTACATATAACATTCATGAGATCTGTAACAAGGGTGAGGCAAGTGACTCATTTGCCTTGAGTACATGAAGTTAAGGGGTAAAGAAAAAATATAAAATATGCAATATGACTACTAGGAAAGTATAAGGATGCCAATTTTATGTTCATGCCGTAAACACAAAATTACCTAGTTACAGTTGTGTTTTTGATGTCTATCCAGTGGAGTCAAAGGCCCTTAAAGAGAAATTGTCCATTTATCTCATTTTCTGTGGGGCAACCTACATGTTTTCCAAGGGGAGAAACATTTCCCTTTACAGCAGGGAAATAGCAGGGAAATCTGTAATAATCTGTAAGAGTATTGCTTTCTATAGACTTATTTATTATGAACTGCTCAATGGCCATGGGTGGAGAACATGTTAGTTCAGATATAATAATAATAATAATAGCTTTATGAGAAGCAGTGTGGTATAGTAGAAAAAGCACTTGACTTGGAATCAGGAAGACCTGGTTTAGAATCCCACTTCAAATACTAGTTGTATGACATTAGGTCAGTCACTTAATTCCTTTGGTCCTCAGTGTCCTCATCTCTGAGGGAATTGGACTCAATGGTCTCTAAAGCTTCTTCTAACTCCAAATTTATGAACCTCTAATCTCTAAAGTTCCTTCCAGTTCTAAGTCTATGATCCTAAGGTTTTCGAATTGTTTTACATATGTTATCTCAGGTATTCCAGCTTGCATGGAATAAAGATGCCATAAAAAAAAAGCATCATGGTAATTTGCATATGTCCATGCTACCTTTGTCCAGTGCGATTTTGCAGAGCTAAACTTACCCTTCAAAATTTGTAAGGATCATATTAATACAAGACGTAGCACACCTAGTAGATAGTCCCAGCTGCAACACATGCTTGATATGTGATCTTGGGCAAGTTATTTAACCTCTAAGTGCTCCAGACAGCAAGTCCTAAGCCTCTAAGTGTCAGAGAAGGTACTAATCTGCATGAAGGAGTTCCATATATCAATGAAATCACATGTCTAGTCTCAATTCCTATTATTGTAAAACCAATTTAACATCCATTGAGCTCATGAAGTACTATTCCTACAGCTCATTGTGGTATGGAGGTGACCTTGGGTTGTCAAAGGCTTGCCAGCAAATCACAGACTCTGAAAGTCTACCATGCTGAAAAGACCTCAAATATGATCCCTGCAACCATCTGCCTCCCCTTTCTGAGTTCCATCCTAGTTAAGTATAGAGGGGCTCATTACCAGCAGTCTGACCATTTGGAAAAGAATTCTTTGACCATGGCAACCCATGAAACAAAAAAATATAAATTGACCCCCAATTCCATGTGTCTACTTTGCTTCTGCCATGACTGTGGCAGACTACTAGGAAATCTGGCAGAGGGTATAAAAAAATCATATAGTTTTTCACTGTCCCTAAACAGTAGGTTAGCTGTTGGTATTCTTTTTGGCCAGAGAAGGGGTTCTTCACCTGAGGTCTGTGAACTTCTTTCTTTTTAAACAAATTCATAACTATTTCAATATAATTGTGTCCTTGGTTTCCTTTATGATCCTCTGTATTCTGTTTTGTGTATTTAAAAACATTATTCTGAGGAGTCCATCAGTTTCATCAGACTGCCAAAGGGGTCCATGATATGACAAGGTTAAGACCCCCTGGAGTAGAAGAATTGAAACATATCATTCTTTAGTGATATGGAATTCAGGAAAAGCTGAACGAAAGACAAACAACAACAGCATAAAGACGTTGGGTTTTGAATATGAAAAAGCACATGTGAATGGAAGGATAACATTTCTGACATACAGACTGAATCAAATCATTGGAATCTCCCTATTTGTGGAGGTAAGAAACCATAGGTGTAAAATATTGCATATATTTTATATATACAGATATACAGATATGTGTGTGTGTATATATATATATACATATGTACATATACCTATATACACACACATACACATGCATGCACACATACATTTATTTTTTTTTAATTTATTTCATTAAATTTTTTTTGAGTTACATATTTTCTCCCCGTCTTTCCCCCGCCCACCACCCCAAAACAGCCATCTCAGTGTTTCCCCCCTCCCCCAGTCTATTCTCTCCTATGTCACTTTTTGGTAGGGCAGAGTGGATCTCCCGACTGCAGTGCCTGTGTATCTCAAGTTCCAGTTGGATGTAGTCAATAATAATAATAATAATAATTGCATATATATATATATATATATATATATATATA
>CM053582.1:171651406-171690250 GCA_028627135.1 Pseudochirops cupreus
ATCCTTTTTGTCTCCCAAAAGGATTCTATCATCTGTTTGTGCTTCTGTTGTTTGCTCATATTGGCAGCCAATAACTTGACTTTTGAGCTCTTTGCCATGGTAAAACTCTGCTTCTAAAATGGAGAGAGCTATGTCCCAAATCACTGGGGTTTTTGCAGCTGTTGAAGCTAGTAGATGGGTACCCTCTCTACAGCCTCCACACGCTTTGGCTCACTGGTCACATACCCCAGGACCACCACCCAAGACTGTGATCTGGATCTTAGCAGGTCAAAGCAAGAATGATTACCCTCTGAATGGTTACTTAGTCCCCTACAATCTTCAGGTCAGGAGCTCTAGAAGCAGCCATGTGGCGGTGGCTGCAGCCACCATACCTCTTATGCTTCTCATGCCAGGAGTAGCAGCTGGACCGTGCTCTCCTTGTTTGAACAAAGTTCCACACTGACCTTTTACATTATCTCTGGCATTTGTGGGTTGAGAAGTCTGGAAACTGCTACAGCTACTGGTAATCCACTCTCCCAAAGTCCACTCCAGTCACGGCTGGTCAGGACCTCCCTGGGGCTAAAATCACAGGCTCACATGGGGCTGGGCTCAGCTCCCAGCACACTGCAATGGACCCTTCCTGCCAGCCTCCTGAGTTTTTTTCAGCTGGAGATTTGTTTTTCTCTGTCACCTTGTGGGTTCTGTATCTCTAAAGTTTGTTTAGAGTAATTTTTTACATGTATTGGAGGTGGTGGAAGCCGTAGCTGCACAGAAGTCCTGTTTCTAATCTGCCATCTTGGCACTGCCCCCCTCTTTGATCCTAATAATAATGAGCTGATTAATACTAGAACATTTCAGAAGAAAACTTAAGAGAGGTTACTTTACACAGTAGGAACAGGTTACATGTATTGTCCTTTGTGTATATACTCCTGTGTCTATAGGAAACAATGGAATCCAAGAAGGTAAAGTAAGGATAATAATAGTAATTCTGATGATGATGATGAAAAAGCATTAATAATGCACTTGCTATATACAACACACTGTGTTAAGCTCTATGCATACAAATAGAAAAGCAAGACAGTTCCTACTCTCAAAGACATCACATTCTAGAGGAGGAAACAACACATAAAGAAAGGAGGAAGGAGGGAATAAGCATTCCCATGGCACCTACTAAGTGCCAGGCACTGCGCTAAGCACTTTACTAATATCATCTCATTTGAAACCCACAAAGACCCAACAAAGTAGTTGCTGTTATAATCCCCTCTTACAGATGAGGAAACTGAGGCAAAATAGAGGGTAAGTGACTTGCCCAGGGTCACCCAAGTAGTAAGTGCATGAAACTAGATTTGAATTCATGTATTCTTGATTCCAGGCCCAATAATCTACCCATTGCACCATCTACCAGCCAAAAAGGAGATTTCAGCTGTAAAAGCTGTTCTTAGACCCTGAGGGCAAACAGACAGTGAACCATCTTCAGTGTCATTCCTATTAATAAAATCATATGCATTTTGGATGTCAAACTATTAGACAATGCCAAGGACTTAGGAGGCAAGAACTTTCTTTTCCAAACACTTAGTGGCTACTGAAGAGGCAGCAGCATCTGTGGAGAATGTTGCCAGGTCCCATGTGTACAAGTGATACTTCCATGGATAATAGATGGCTGTAGGCACTGGTTGGAAACAAGGCCAGCAGTATGGAGGAGAGCCTGCTATCCCTAGGGCTCCTGGGCTCAGGGTCTGAGAAGAGGATGTAGTGGAGGTGGTGGTAGTGGTAGCAGTATTGCTTGCTACTAGTCAAGCTAGTCTATCTGTCCCATAGCAGACAGCTGGTCAGCATTCATTGAAGATGGCTGATCCCTTCTCTGAAGAGGTTCCTCTTCTAGATCAATAGTGCCAAACTCAAGTAGAAATAGGGCCACTAAACCATAATAAGGATCCCTGCAGGCAGCATATTGACTCAGTTTTAAAATGTCACTTTATCTATGTTGCATTGTATTTTTATCTTGTTAAATATTTCCTCACACTTTAATATCATTCAGGCTGCACATGGGAGCATTGGGGATACAGGGGTTCCACGTTTGACACCTCTGATCTAGATGATGGCTTTGAGGATGAACGTGAAAGCAGGGCTCATGGGGCAGGGGGCAGCTGCTATCTCGGGAACTCTGGGGCTTGGGGTCCTGCATGGTGTCTATCTGGGATTTGGTGGTAGTGGTTTGGCTCCCCTGCCATGTGCTGTCTCCTGCCTTCCCCTCAAAGCATCTTGCTGTCTCAGCTATGCTGGCTTACCTGCCCTGTGTGTGGCAATTGGTGGGCAGATGGTAGAGATGGATGGCCCCTTCTCTACAGGGGTTGCTAACATTTATATAGCACTTGAAGACTTGCAAAACTATTTTACACATGATATCTCATTTGTTCCAAACAATAACCTTCATCCCCATTTACAGATGAGGAGACTGATCCTGTAGCTAAAAAGTGTTTGAGGAATGATTCAAACCAAGGTCTTCCTGGTTCTGTGTCTACCACTTTATAAATTACATCATGCTAGATAGATAGGTGAAGCCTGCAGGACCAAGTGTGAACAAGATGGTAGTATGAAAAATGTGGTGTCCTTGGGCTGACATCTAACAGTAATAGTGAACGATTACATAGAGCTTTAAGGTTTGAAAAGTTCTTTACAGATTTCCCATTTTTTTTCCTCACAACAACTCTAGGAAGTAGTTGTTATTATTATGCCCATTTTAAAGATGAGGAAACAGAGACTGTTTAAAACAACAAACAAGACTCTGGCTTGCCCAGAGTCATATAGCTGCATAAGTGTTTGAGGCAGTATTCAAATTCTGGTCTTCCTGACTGCAAGCCTAAGGTTCTATTCATTCAGCCACCTAGTTCCTTCAAGGAGTATAGCTGGGTAAAACCAAACAGAATCAGCAAGGATGCCCTGTACGTAATTATCTTTATGTTCCTCATAGAACCCTTTTACAGAGGGCATATCCTTTTTCACACAGTATATCATACAAGGTAGCTTTGGATAATGGAAAGCAGTATTCACTGGACTTGAAATCAGAAAATCTTGAGTTCAAATCCTGCCTCTGACACTTATTAACTGTGATTGTGGTCATCACTTCTCTTTGAGTCTCATGTAACTCTCTAAGACCCATTTACTAAATCATAGATTTTAACCTTCACTGAAATCACAAATCTTTGACATAAATTTAGAAATGAAGCTATAAGGGAATTGAAAGGGGGAATTTTTTGTCTAGATCTCAAAAACTATTGGCAAGAAAGTCTTGTCTGGAGTATGAGAAGCATTCACCTCTCAATGTCACCTGGCATTGGGAGAACCTTTCTCCTCCAATCAACTCTTCAAAACTTTTTTTCCAACCTACTCTTTCTAGTAGCAGAAGGCAGTACAGGCTCAGAGGTCTTGCTGTGACCCATCTTTGAGGCTGCTTCTTGGACCCATTTGGAGGTCTGCTCTTGACCAAACCTACTGCTCTAAAGTAGGATCTCTTTTGAGAAATTACTCAATTCTATTTTATGGTGAGAAACAAAATGCACATAACTGTCAATCAAACCACAATCAGAAGACATACAATGTTCCCATAGCCCTCACATAGTTCTGTTTGTGTTTCCTAGTAATAACCTTAAAATTTCATCCCTATCATATGTAAATTAGACACTAAGAAATACATTTCGTGTCTTTTCTCTATGAGATGCTTCCTAAATATTTCTTTCACAATATCCCTTCCTGCCCCTTTATTAAAATTAACAAAAATTGTCTAAATCAGAAAAGGGGAAACACTTCATGCTTGTTTTTTTCTCTTTTAATCTAAACTTCCTCCCCAACTCCCATCTTATTTCATGAGCTAAAAAAGTAAACACAATGGTCCAAGGACTTTGCATTGTTCCATTGGGATTTTAAGTCGAGTTAAAGATGACAACAGTGCTTAGTGGAAAGAGTATTGGATTTAGATTCAGTTGGCTCAGGTTCAAATCCCAGTTCTAGAACTAACTACCTGTGTGACCTGAAGAGAATCTCTCAATCTCTTTTAGTTTCAGCTTTCTCAACTCTAAAATGAGAGAACAGGGCTAAATGACCCCATGGTTCTTTTCAATTCTAAATCTATGATCTTAAGACCTTCAGACAGGCAGCTAAGTGGTGAGATCCTGATTCTAGGTTAGGTGAGCTGATCAGAAATGGACTACCAAGTATCCTGGTGTAGAATCAAGCCCATAGACTGGTGGAGTTGGAAGAGTGTGGGAAAAGATTCCTAGAACTGTTCCATAGCTGTTATAATTAGAAGCCAACCTGATGAATATCTTCATGCCCTGGAGGCAGAGCAAGGAGGTGTCACCAGGGAGTAGGGCTCCATGTGGACACTCACAGCTTTTGAATGGGCCCACAAAACCAACCTTTGAGTACAGAGTCTAGAGAAATCAGAAATGTTTCTATTTCAAGAGAGTTGGACTTAGAGTACTGTAGAATTCATCCTACACAGTTCCTTTAAGTTCACAGAATCATAGAATCTCTCCTATAATATACCTGATAAGTGGTCATCCAGGAGGTGCTTGAAGACCTTCAACAAGGTGGGCCCATTAACTCTCTGGGACAGCTTCAATCTCCAGAAGTTTTTCCTTAGAACAGAAATCTATTTCTTTGCCATTTCCATTCATTTTTTCTAGTATCCAAGTTACTTATGGAGTTGCTCCCTTTGTCCCTTTCATCCTTCCCTGTTGCTGTCTTCCAACTTGGGTCCATGCTCCAGTTGTACAGAGGGACTAGCTAGCCTAGGTTTAAAATTAGTTGAAGACTCTTTTTATGCTGCCCCTCCTCTCCACCCTGCCATTGTCTTTCTTTCTCTGTTTCTCTGTCTCCATCTCTCTGTCTCTATCTCTGTCTTTGTCTCTTATACACACGTGCGCACGCACACACACACACACACACACACACACACACACACACACACACACACACACACCCCTAATAGGATTATAGATTTAGAATTGGAAAGCACTTTATAAATCATTTAGTCCAAATCCTCTCATTTTACCAGTAATGACTCGAAGGTCAAAATAGTGAGTGATTTGCACAAGATCCTGATACTAAGTGACAGATAATAGAACTCCAGTCCTGTGACTCCAAGTTCAGACAGAGTTCTTTCTACCATACCATGATGCCAGTCAGGTTTTCCTGTGAGACTCTCGGCAGCAAGAGGAAGAAGGAAAAGAAAGAGGTCAAGAATAGCCTAACATTCCCTCCAGCTCCATCCAGTGGGAATGTGGTAAAGGGGTCATTTCTCTTCTCATCTAATGAATATTGCTAAGGTTTCCACAACCTTGAAGGTTAATAGTATACTGGACCACTCGCTTGGAATCTACCATATAGGTATCTCTCTTACTTTTATCAAGGGGACTTTTCAAGTTAGGCAGTAACCAGACTCAGGAAGTCTGAAGCTGACTTGTGAGACAACCTCCAGAAGGGTGTGTTTGGGACAGGCCTAGAGGAATGACAAAGAATTCATCCCTAATAGAGACACCACACTTTTCCTCCCCTGAATCTATAAGACTACGATCTCTCTCTCTCTCTCTCTCTCTCTCTCTCTCTCTCTCTCTCTCTCTCTCTCTCTCTCTCTCTCTCTCTCTCTCTCTCTCTCTCTTTCTCTCTCTCTCTTTCTGTCTCCTAGTCTTTTAAATGAGAAACTCTTTAATTTCAAATATTTCTTTCCATTTTGCAGTGCGAACTTTCTCCTGGAGACTTGTAGGCATTTGTTGAAAGGGAAGACTTCAATTAAGATCTAAAGTGACCTCAATTCCCTTTTAAAATTCCTCTAATAGCCATGCTCAGGTTCTGCTGCCTATTAGCTGGGCCAAGGTAAACACCTCCATGTCCGACGTTTAAAGCAAATATTTTAAGTCTTAGCCTCCCTTATGGGAAGAACCAAGGTACACAATGTTTGTTTAACAATCCTAATTAGGGGGAGGAAGGAAAAGTCAGGTAGGAACCCGCCCCTTTGCAAAGAGATTGGCTCCCTCTCCACCCCCGGCCTCCCTGGTGAGTCTTGGTTGGTCAGGCAGAGAGAATTGTGTCATTAAGGTGTTGTCAAAATAAGCCCCGTAGGTGTGGGTTGTGGCATAGGAGTGTAGTTTCACAGACTCCCAGAGGAAGAGGGCTTACTATTGGCTATTGGGACCAGGCTCGTGAAGGTATTTTTAATGTCTTGGACAATGTCAACGTAGCAGGAGGTGCCAAGGGACTTAAATGTAAATCCTACACACCGAAGAAAATGACGAAAGTTCCCCAGGGGTTTGATTTCAGTTTCTTAAATGATGAAGAAGCCAGGCAGATCCTGCAGGTCCTGGAGAGAAACGAGGAGCTCCAGAGGGCAGAGAAGGACAGAATCAGGTACAAGGAGCATGGCTTTCTCTTCTTCTGTGATTAGACACAGCAGGACAGGATCAAAAACAACCCACAGGGTCCACACTGTATAGGCACATCCCATCTGGGGCTCCCCTCTGGAAGAGCTGGGCTGGGCATGTGTTAGAGGAAGGAGGAAGCTGGCTAATTTGTCCTGGGACCAGGTTGCACCTGGCTACTTCTTAGCTGAGCTGAACTGACATGCTTTCCCACTGTGGGCACCTCCCAGCAGCCTTAGCTGCCTCTGCCCAGTGAGGATGCTGCTGCTGCTGCTGCTGCTGCTGCTGCTGCCGCTACCACCATCACTGCCTGGAGCCTGCCCTCTTCCCCTCCCCCTCCCCTATCCACGGCTGCTGGAGCCACTGCCAGCAGAACTTGGCCTCTGGGGGCTAAAGGAGGGTGGGGATGGAAAACTGGTGAACAAGTCTGAACAAATGGCAGGCTCCTTGGGAGGACAAGTGGGGAGGATCTCGTGGGGTTGGGTAATTTTTAAAACCCTGGGCAGAATCATTGGATGGCAGCCCTGGAAGGGCACCTGAGAGGTCATCTCCAGCTCCCTCCCTCCTTTTAGAGGCGAGGAAAAGGGAAGCCTGGAGAGGTTCAAAGTCTTGCCTAAGGTCACACAACTAACTTCATAGCTGCTCTTCTCTCTTCCTTTCCCGCTTGCTTTTTCTTCCAATGCCTGTGGTGAAGCAGCTAACATTTATATACTCTGTGTATTTTTTTAAAGCTTTTTGTGTACGCTAGCCCATCTGACCCTCCCCACAACCTTGTGAGGAGGTACAAGTTTTATTATTCCCGTTTTACAAATGAGCAAACAGAGCTTCGCAGAAACCAGCCAGTTCATAATCATACAACTAGTGTCAGACATTAACAGGATTCAGACCCACATCATTTTTAACAACAATGCTTTCTTTAAAAGTTGTATCGACGGCTTTTGCTTCTTATAGCAATACTTTTCTCTGATGGACAACCCTCTCTCTCCTTGTGACAGAGAAAACCAGTGCAGCAAAATTAATCAGCACGGCTTCTACATCATCCTGTCCTGGTAGTCTCCCACCTCTCTGTTAGGAGGAAGGAACCTCATTTCTTATCTGTCCTCTGGGGCCAATATTGGTCAATGCATTTAATCTGACTTCAATTACTTTTTAGCGTTACTTTTGTTTACTGTTATTGTAGTTATATATGTTTATCTCCTACCTCTGCTTTTTTTACTCTGCCTCAGTTTAAACATATCTTCCCATTTTCTTCTTAATTCCTCATATTCATTATTCCTTACAATGCAATTACATTCCATTAATTCATACGCCATAATTTTTTTAGCTATCCCCCAATCAATTTTGTTTCCGAAAAAGTACAGTTTATATGGGAGTCTTTCTTTTTGTGTTTGACCTCTTTGGGATTTATGTCCAACAGAAAGGTTACTGGTTCAAAAGATACAAGCGATTTAGTGACTTTTCTTGTATAATTATGAAATTTTTTCTAGAATGGTTAGACCACCTTCCAATTCTACCAACGGTATATTAGGGTGACTATCTTCCCTCAGTTCCTCCAACACTGGCCATTTAAATCATTTGTGTTTTATCATTTTTCCTACTTGATAAGCATGAGGTAAACCCCGGGAATTGTTGTAATTTGGATTTCTCTTATTAGCCATTTAGCACTTTTAAAAAAAGATGGTGATGTGCTGTTTTGCATGTCTTCTTTTGAAAATTGCTCATATCCTTTGACCATTTGCCTAATAATTCAGTCTTAAATGTATCAGTGACCTATATATCTTGGACATCAGACTTTTATCAGCATGTTTGATATCAAGATTATTTTCCTATGGTTTTACCATTGCGACTACTAATATAATGCCAAGGTCAGGACTGAGCTAGTTGAGTGGAAAGAGTGCTAGACTATGCATCAAGAAACCTGGGTTTTAATACAAAACTTTGTCACTAACTAATCACGTGATCCTGAATAAGTCGTGTCTTTCCTTTACTGGGCTTCAGTCTCATCTATACAAATGATTGACTAGAATTATCCTTTCTTACTTACAGCTTGGGAGTCTCTATTCCCAGTCAGGCCTTTATATCCTGAGATTTTTGCTAAGATTAGCTGGAGATGTCTCTTCTCGTTGAATCTACTAATCTTGAGATGTCGTAAGCTTGGAGGGACCATGCAGAGGTTAAATCAGCTCATAAGGTTTTTAGCTTCTCACTCTTTCAGGTTTACATATGAGCATACGAGGGGAAGTAGGTTTTCATTCTGTTTTTCTTATTCTTCAAATTGTACACACAAATTTCAAAAAAATTGCTTCACAGCTACTAAGAAATTAACATCCCCTCCTCTTTGTCGTGCTTCCCTCATCCCTCTAACACACACAACACAGTCCTAGTACACCTGGCAGTGAATGAAACCACTTCCTTCCTCTCAAAGACAATCTCAGGAAATCTCAGTGACAAAAAGAACAGCCCAAGAGACACTCTTGAAATCTTAGGAGTGGGCAGATGCTTGGTTGGATTTCACTAAGTCCTTGCTAATCTTGTCTATCTGTTGGAAGTTCCTATAGAATTTCACCTTTGACAGTTCTACACAAAGAAAGTGATTAGTTACTAGTCAACGAAGGTCAGAAAGAGAATTTCACCTTGGCCAGAAATAGTAGACTAACCAGTTTTTCTGCTGGGGAAATCTTGGGGAAGCCCCAGCATGACTTTGACCTAAGCAAAAGTTTCTCTTGTTGGCAAAAGAGGGGAATTAAAATTGTTATACTCAGTGCACTGTTTGAAATGTAGAATTGGTTGGAACTGATCATAGGATAATAGATTCAGAACTGAAAAGGACCTCAGAAGTCATCTTACCTTACGGATGAGGAAACTGAGGCTCAGAGAGGTTAAGTGACTTGTATCAGTCATACCAATAGCTACTGGCAGAGCCAGGATTTGAACTGAGGTCCATAGACACCGAAGCCAGCACTCCTGGCACTAGACCACCCTGAAAGGAACTATTCCCTAACATCTATTCAGTGAAGTGATCTTTATGTTCCAGGTCTGCAGACTCTTCTGGCACCAAATAGCTAATATACCAGAATCTTTAGTAACTTTGGTGGCCGAGAGGCAGAGAATCCACTGGGCATGGAGTCCTGACTTCAATTTTTTACTCTAGACATAGATCCCCAGGTCAGGGTTGAATTACCTGAGGAAGTGAATTGTGTAGCACCATGCTCTGCTTCTATATTGATGAGCTCTTCAAAAAGGCCTCTTATATGTTTAATGCCTTAAACATATAACCCCAAGGAGTTTGGTTCTCAGGGTCAGGATATTACATAATAGAAAGAACCCCAGAACTTTGTGTCATTAGATCTGAAAAGGGATTTTAGAGATTATTTAATTCTCATTTTCTAGAGAACAAACTGAGGCTCAGAAGGGTGGAATCAGTTGCTCAAGGTTGGGGCTCAAATCTAGCTCTTCTGATTCAAGTCCAACATTCTCTCTCTCTATTCTCTCCATTATATCATAGTTCCTTCACTGAGATGGGGTTCAGCAGACCTGGGTTTTGGTTCTAATTCTACCATTAACTAGTTATCTATAATTAAACTATGAGGCTCTATGAGCCTCAGTTTCTTCATGTATAAAATGAGGGGACTGGGTTAAATGATCTTTAAGGTCCTTTCTAGTTCTACCAGTTCAGGATTCGAAGGCCTTTGGGTTGACTTGGCAAAGACAGGCTAGAAAAGTGTTCACAGATAACATTGAAGGAATGAGACCAATTGTTTACTCAATAAGCATTTATTAAGGACTTACTCTGTGCTAGACACTGTGCTAAGCACTGAGGATAGAGAAAGGTAAAAACTTTGTCACTTCCCTCAAGGAACTCACATTCTAGTCCAGGGAACAACATGCAAAAAAACCTGTATGTACAAGATGAATACAGTGTAAATTAAAAACCCCTGAGAGAAGGCACTAGCAATAGAGAGACAGAGGACAGAGATGGAAGATGGAAAATGGGGAGAATGGTGAACCAAGGGAAGCCTCCTATAGAATATGGGATTTGAAATGAGTAAGGAAAGAAACCAGAGAAGCCAGAAAATGAAAGTGAGGAGGGAGGGCATTATAGGCATAGGGGATATCCACACAAACTTGATGTCTGGAGATATTGTTCTGCATGTGGGACAAAACAAGAAGGCCAAGGTCACTGGATTGTAGAGTCCATGGAGGGGGTTAAGAGTAATAAAGCTAGACTATGTAGGAAGAGGCCAAGTCATGAAGAGCCTTAAATGTCAGAGGAGTCTATATGTGATTCTGGAGCTAATTAGGACCCACTGGTTTTTATTGAGTAGGGGAGTAATAGGGCCAAAACAACCCTTTAAGAAAATCACTTTGATAGCCATAATGGGACATGGATTAGAATGGGGAGAGACTTGAGGCAAGAAAACTGTCTGCATCCCAAAACTGTGTGCAACAGAGATCTTTACCCAAATAGTACTCAGAGGCTTCTCAAGGTAGGGAGAAAGGGCCAGCCTCCTGACAAATGTTCAGGGAGGAGAAGCAATTTACAAAAGGAAATGGCAAACTTATAAAGCCCTAACTTGGGATTCTCCCCCACCTACTTCTGACCCTTTTCTTCCATTGGCTGGAAGTCAGGTGCACAATCTAAGCACAGCAATCTACCTCAAGTACTGGAACAAGGAAACAGTAGACCACCCAATGTACATTTGAGAAAGCACTTCTGTCCTTATTTGGCATATCTTATGCTGAGGTGTCACTGAGGAGAGGGGGGACTCCCTACCGCTCTGAGTTTTTCATCCTTGTAATTCATGTGATTCCCGGTGAAGGAGAACTTGGGCCTATTTCCCACCAAAAGCCTTACTAGATTTTAGAGTATAGTCTGAGAAGTTTTCACTTCTTTCACTCAATACCAACCAAAAGGCCATGGAATAGTCAATGCATGAGGCAAGAAGAGCCTGCAATAGGGTGGTAGCAGTGTGAGTGGAGAGAAGAGGAAGTATACAAGCGATGTTGTAAAGACAGAAATAGCAAAACTTGGCAACAGATAGTATATGTGAGCTGAACACAGGTGAAAATTTGGTGTTGATATCAAGGTTTCAAGGTTGGATGACAGAAAGAAATATTGGTATGCTTGGTAGTAACCCCAAAATTGGGAAGAGGGAAAGATTTTGGAGAAAATATAGAGAATTCAGTGTTGGATATGTTGAGTTTAATATGTTTTCAGGACATCCAATATGAGATATTCAAGGGACAGTTAGTGATGTAAGACTGAAGCACAGTTTCAGTTTGAGGTCAGAAGGCAGATTGCAGGAAGTTTAGAAGGGAATGAGAGGAAAAGAAGTAGAGACACTAAGTGTGGACAGTTTTCTCAAGAAGTTTAGCCATGGAGTAGAAGAGGGATATAGGATGATAGCTAGCAGAGATGTTTATACTTTTAGGAAGCAGGGAAGCAGTCAGTAAATAGGAAGAAATTGAAGATTAATGAGAGTGGGAATGATAGGACAATCTTGGAGAAGATGGGATAGAACAGGACCAAGGGTACAGGAAGGACTTGTCTTGGAAAGGGTTCCTTCCTTATGTGAGGTGGGTAAAGGAGGAAAGAATGAGGGAAGAAATTTGAGTGATAAAAGATGAGGAGAAGAGAGCCTCAATTTTTTCACTGAAGTTAGAGGCAAAGTCCTTATCTTAGATTGGTGAGGGGTGCCACAAGAAGCTTGATGAGGAATGAAAAATCTTGGAACAGCTGCTGTGTTGAGAGGGATAGCAAATGAATTAGGGAAGTATTAAAGGATTGCCTTAGGGGACCAGTGGAAATTAGATAACATAGATTTGTAGTGGACTGGGTCAGACTGGTTTCACAATTTTTCTCCAGTTCCGTTCATTAGCATGTGAATATGAGAGAAGGCAGCTGATAGTGGATGTGATCCAGGGTTATGTTTTATAAGGCACAAACAACAGCAAGGTAAGGGAGTAAGGGACCTTAGTGTAGAGGACAGTCTTTGTAAGACTCAAGATAAGGAAGAGAAAAGAAGGTAACCAGGGCAGGGGTGATGGCTTGGAAAAGAATTAAGGGGTAGAGGGATTAGAGGTCACACTAAAGATGAAAAAAGAGGGATAAGAGGTCACACTGAAGATTGGAAAGCTGAGGGAAAAGTGGAATGCTAAAAGATTATGATTAGATAAAGGAATTTTGGAGTTCATTTACATGGAAATGTGTAGCTAGGGTGAAATGGAGGAGGAAGTCATGGGAATTGAATAGATTGAAGATCTGAAAAGTATTAACATGTGTGTTGAAATATAAATATGTATGTTGAAATTCTGTAGTGTATGAGGAGTAAGGATAGAGAGAAAAAACTGCAAACCAATCACTGAACTCACTGAGGAAGTATGTAGTAGGGATCAATAAATGACAGTTTCTGAAAGGTTGATTGGGCCACAAATTCGCATTGAATGAACCTAAGAAGGAGAAGTGGTTTCTGAGTGCTGGTGGGAGAGAAAGAGTCTGGAAGTAGCAATGAGGCGCAAGAAATTTTTTAACTCCCTCACCACACCCGTGGACTAGGCTGTGGATGAAAGTGTAATCAGTACTGGTCAGTCTCATCAGAAGAGGCTTAGGTCTCCATAAGAACCATAAAATAGAGGTAGGGGAGTAGGAAAAGGTTTAAGAGGAAAGCAAGTTTGTTCATTATGGAGCAGACATCCCAGAGAGTGCAGAGAAAGAGGGTGGTAGATCTTGAGTGGAATGTTAGAGGGAGGGTAGATTGATGTGGATGAGAATGAAGGAACAGGCAAGTGGAGGCTGGGGAATGAGGTTTGTACAATGACAGCCAGGGTTCATAATCACCGGAATGGGAGGTGGGAGTTTGGTAAACCATAGAGGAATGAGTCCAGGCAGACTATCAGTGCTCGGAGACTCCAGCAGGGGGTTAGACTATTCAAGACCTTCCTTCCTTCTAGGTCCAACCTCTTGTTAGGTGGTGGTATTTTGTCATCTAGTTCAAGAGTCATGCCAAATGCAAGAATTTTTTTCTCCAGATTCGCCAAGAGGTGGCCACTCAGCCACTGTTCAAAGACTCCAAATAATAGGCAACAATGGATTTTCAGTCCTATAGCTTTATAAGCAAGTCAAAAATTACTTTTCTTTTCACACAAAGGAATTTTCACTAGGATATTTGGCCTGATTTTTGCCTTGTTCCGTTCCCTTTGTTAGCTGGTTTGTATTATGAAGGGGAATTGAAGCTGTACTAAATTGGCCACGTTAAGATGATGGTCTCCCCCAGAGGCATGATTTTGCATTCCACTTCCAACAGTATCTTGTAAAGGAAACAGTGTAGGATAGAAAAAAGGATTGATTCTGAAGTCAAAGGAACAGGGTGCAAATCCCACCTGTGGTGCTAGCTGTTTAACCTTGGCATTAAGAAATGCTGGACATGGCTCACGTGGGAATTTATTTTCCTTGATGATGCATATTCATTACGAAGTTTCGTTTTTCCTTTTTTTTTTGATGATGGCATGTGGGAGGAAGAGAAAATTGATTTTATTAATTTAAAAAAGGAAATATTCTTTGTAGTTCTATCCCAGTGTCTGGCACGTAGCTGGTACTTAATAAATGCTCATTAAATGGTTGATGAATGAATACAGGTTATTAATTGACAGCAGCAATGAAGGGGGATGGGTGAAGTCGACGATCAAAACTGATACCAAATTCTAAGATACATTCTGAGAAGTTTTCACTCCCCAGACAACTCTGTTAGCTGAATGGATGATGGATTGGAGTGGGGAAAAAGTAGGCCAGGGGTGGGGAACCTGCAGCCTCGAGGTCACACGTGGCCCTCTAGGTCCTCAAGTACAGCCCTTTGACTGAATCCAAACTTCACAGAACAAATCCCCTTAATAAAAGGATTTATTCTGTAAAACTTGGACTTAGCCAAAAGGCCACACCCAAGGACCTAGAAGGCTACATGTAGCCTCCAGGCCAGAAGTTTTCCACCCCTGGACTAGGCCTTATCTCTACTACAGTGCCACCTTGGGAAGAATCACTTCCCCTCTCTGAGGGAACCAGCTGACAAAGGGAATGAAATAAGGCAAAAATCAGACCGGACTGGATGACCTCTAAGGACCATTCTAGTTCTAAAGCCTATAATATTAGATCTGTATCCTAGGTGCTATCCTTGGCATCATTCTATTAATGCCTGGGTAGCAAACATGGTAAGGAGAGTCCAGAGAAGTAAAGAAGATAACTAGTGTTTAGAAAAAAATCACTTGAACCTCATATGCATGCAATCACATGCATGCATGGAATATGTAAAGATAAAATCATTTTTGCCCCATTAGGATCATCTTCAGGGCTCTCACTATCCAATCTTGTTCTGATCTTCCATTGAGCCCTAAAGGCCACCCTCTTCATAAAAGCCACCAGGGTGGTGAACCCAATAGCTGCTCTGCGAGCTGAGCCGCAGTCAACCCATGATTATGGTTCCCCAAGGAACAAGGGAACTGCCTCCTTTGGTCTCCACCCCAGCTATAGTATTTTTAATCTCTTTTTTCTTTCAAGGCTATCTATGATATTCACTTAACCTAAGTATTAAGGAATATTGTGATGGGGCAGTGTAGAGTAAGAAATAGGTATGTACCCCACTGAAATTTCAACTACAGGAGATGTATTTTAAGGCAGAAAAAATAGCTGGAATCAGAGACTGGAAGAGGATGAAAAACTGGAACAAACTGATTTATCAAGTCCTGCTTGTGCTCTGATGTAATCTTTGAAGTTTCTTTTGAATGAGAAACCTCTCTGGGAAACTGTAGAAGGTGCCTCAGGGTACTTTGTTAAATGAAGGGGACAGAAAATCTCAGGAAGCAAAGGTGAGCACTGTAATGAAAGCAATTAGAATCTTAGAGTCAGGGGAAATCCAGAGATCATCTAGTTCGAACCTGTCATTTCACAGATAATAATAACTAATGTTTATGTAGCACTTTAAGATTTACAAAGTACTTAATAAATATCTTATTTTATCCTCACAACAACTGGGGGAGGTGGATGCTCTTATTTTCCCCATATTACCGATGGGAAAACTGACATTAATAGAGGTTAAGTGACTTGTCCTGGGTTATACAGCTCTCACATGAAACCAGATTTTAACTTGGGTCTTCCTCACTCCAGGTTAAGGAGTTCCATCCACTGCATACCCTAGCTGCCTCTGCAAAATAAAGAAACTGAGCCTCAAATAAATTATATGCCAATCACCTACATGGGGCAGCTAGGTGCTTCAGTGGATAGAGTGCCAGGCCTGGAGACAAGGAAACTCCTTTTCCTAAATTCAAATATGACCTCAGACACTTACTAGCTGGGTGACCTTGGTTAAGTCACTTAACCAGTTTACTTCAGTTCCTTAGCATCATATAATCTCAGATTTAAGAGGACCCTTAGGGGCTTTATATCCAATGCTTAGCACAGTGCCTTGCACATAGACAGCATTAATAAATGTGTATTACTATCTCTAGCAGTGCTTATCTAGCCTCTCTTGTGGTAAGGAACAAACAGCCTTCCCTCTTGAATCAGCTGATTCTATTTTGGAACGATGTTAACTTTTTCTGGAGGTTCTTCCTTGTACTGGGCCAAAATTCATGTCCCCATAACTCCCTGGTTCCTAGTTCTGTCCTCTGGAGCTCCAGTGATTACCTGATTCCTCCTCATCATGCCAGCTGATTGGGGGTTTTAAGACAGCAATCAGAGCAATATGTATATGTCCTGTTTCTTTTTTAAAATCATGTTGCCCCTAAGTCTTATCTTTTTGAGACTAAATATAGTGGGTTCTTTCAGCTATTCCTCAGGTGACATGATTCTGAGACCGTCCTTGTGGATGCCTTCCACTTTATCATCGACCTTCCTACAATGTTGAACTCAGCATTGACCACAGCATCCCTGATGTGGTCTGAGGAGCAGAGAATATGATCACCTCCCTTCTTCTGGAGACTGTACTGCTATCAGTGCAGCCAGTGACTGCCATTAGGTTGGGGTTTTGTTGTTTTTTTTTTAGCAACTAAATAATGCTATTTGTTAATTTACTTAAGTTTGCAGTCAACTAAAATCCTTAAATATTTTTCACATGAGCTACTTTTTGAGCGTATCTACCTTGTTTAACCTTGGAGGACTTTATATTTATCTGTATTGAATTTCAGCTTCCTTGATCCTGTTTTTCTAGCCTAGATTCTTGAAAGGGCTAGATTCTTTTTGATTCTTGACTTATCCAGCATTTTTCTGATCTCTCCCAGATTCATGTGATCCAAATATTTGAAACCATGCCTTTATCTTCATTCAAGTGCTCAGTGAAGAGTAGCCAACTTCAGAACCTTCTGGTAGAAATCATAAATGAACCATATTTATATGGCACTACAATATCCATAATAGCCCTCTAAGGGAGCCATTATAGAAGAAAGACCTCTGGATTTGAAGTTAGAGAACCTGGGTTCCAATCTCAGTTCTGTCCCTCACTACCCATATAACAAGTCTTCTCTGGAGCTCGCTGTCCTCACCTGTAGAGTGAAGGAGTTGAACTAACTGCCACATAATATCCTTTCCCACATCAAATCTATGACCAGTCTCCTATGTATCATCTTGAGATAGATATGACATGGATTATTATCCATGTTGTACAAATGATGGAACAGGCTCAGAGAGCTGAAATGACTGGCCCACAGTCTTAAAGCTAGCAAGTGGTATTCCAAATCCACTGCCCTTATCACCACACCTTGCTGTCTCTCACAGCATGACACTAGCAACCTCCACCGAGCTTTACATCAAACTACTGATAATAATAACTGACATTTATGTGGTATGCTTTTATCACACCAACTGTGTAAGATAGGCAGTAGATATTATTATTTTTTTCCCCTTTTTACAAATAAGGAAACTGAGACTCACCGTGAGGAAGTGATTTGCCCATGGTAACAGAACTAACAAGGAGCAGAGCTGGAATTTGAACCCAGGCTTCCTGACTCCAAGGCCAACACACTTTCAGGTTTGGCTAGCTATTTTGTCCCGTTTTGTCCATCCATTGTCCTGTGTTATCATCTATCTCAGTCACAAGGATATGAGAAACATTGTTAGCTGCCTTATTAGAATCCAAATATTCTATAGGAGGCTCAGTCAGTCAGTCAATGAGCATTTCTTAAGAGCCTGTTATGTGCCAGGCACTGTCCTAAGTACTAGAGATACAAAGATCAAAAGATCTTCCCTGATCTCAAAGAGCTTATAGTCTAATTGGGGAAACAATATGCAAAGGGCTATGTATAAGCAAAATATATAAAGGAGAAATTTGAGACAATAAAAGGAAGGCACTGACATTTAAGGGATCAGGAAATGCTTCTTGTAGAATATAGAATTTTAGCTAAGAATTGAAGGAAACCAGAGAATCCTGAAGAGAGAAGCAGGAAAGGGAAGAGAAGGAGAGAGTGGGAGAGAGGTAGGAAAAGGAGGAGGAAGAGAAGAGAGAGAGAGAGAGAGAGAGAGAGAAAGAGAGAGAGAGAGAGAGAGAGAAAGAGAGAGAGAGAGAGGGAGAAGGGGAGAAAGGGGGAGACAGGGAGAGAAGAAGAAGGGAAGTGAGGGAGAGAGTGGAAGAGAGGGGAAAATAGGGGAAAAGGGAGAAGAGAGAGGGAGATAGGGACAGAGGAAAGAAGAGGAGAGGGAAAGGAAGAGAGGGGAGAAAGAAGGGAAGAAAGAAGGGAGAGAAAGGGAGAGAGGGTATTCCAGGCATGGGAAATAGCAGGTGAAAATGCTCAGAGGCTGGAGATGGAGTGTCTTGTATGAAGAACAGCACAGAAGTCAGGGTTAATGGATCATGGAGGGAAATAAAGTATAAGAAGAGTGGAAAGGTAGGAAGAGACTAGGTTATAAAGGGCTCTAAAAATCAAGTAGAAGATTGTACATTTGATCCTGGAGGTAATAGGTAACTAGAGGTTATTCAATAGTTGCTGCCAGCTGCAGGTGGGCATTTCACAGAGGAGCTGATATGAAATGTGGGCCAGGCAAGCCAGTGGAAACAGCCAATTTTATTCATCTGAGGGTCCAGTATATATAGTGAAAAACTGCACAGTCATCATGAGCCACTTTCTCAGGACACTTCTCGGTGCCCTAGTTCTCATCTGCCTTATATGTAAAACTGCCTTGTTCTCTAAGTTGGTTATCATGGTACAACGCTGGGCAGGATGTTCCGCTATCCTCCCTTAAGCAGGATGGAATTATGCTAATATTTCTAGTTAGTACCAATATGTCCAACAGACCTTGAACATCCTCTGGCCATGATCCCAGAACAGAGCAGAGCCCTGGACCCCAGATTATCAGGAAAGTTCCATCACATAGCTGCACTGGGCCACACAAAACTACCTGAATCCTGGATCAGATGTTTTTGGTCCCCTACAAATAGTGAGGGGGACATGGTCAGTCTTGAGCTTTAGGAGTATCACTTTAATAACTGAGTAGAGGAGAGACAGGAGTAGAGAATCTTGGGAGGGAGAACAACCAACCAGCAGGCTCGGTGTAAGGTGATAGGAGCCTGTACTAGGATGGTGGCTGTTTAAGAGAAGAGAAGGCGTGTATGATGATATGAGGGTTGAAATGATCAGATCTCCTGATACCAGCTTTCCTGTTTCCTGTTTTGGGGATTTTTCTACTGCTCAGACAAAATCAGTGCCTCACCTTCTTCCTTTCATTCCTTTCATGTTAGTGGAGTTCTGTTTCGGCTTCTTGAGACTGGCGTGGAACCATGATGAGAAAGGGAGCACAATCCCTTATGTAGAACAGATGCGTAATAAATGCTAATTGGATTGGATTAGATTGGTAGATTAGATTTAAGAAATCTTCCGCATCCAGTTGTGCTCTATGTACTATGCAATAACAATAATGAAAGTTTTTTTGATTTATGCACTTAAGGGATACAGAGCACTTTCTCTAAATTACCTCATTCAAGCTTCACAATAACCCTTTGAGGTATTATTACCCCAGTTTTACAGATGAGAAGACTGAGCTACACAAGGTAAAGTGACTTGTTTGATACAGTTAATGAATGGCAAAATTCATTCATGTGATTATTCAACAAACATCTATTTGTTTGATCTATCAGTATCTGCTGATTGTGTGTGCTAGTCAATGGAGATACAAGGACAAAAATGGAACAGTACAAGCCCTCAAAGAGCTTAACATTTGATTTAGGAGAGAGGATGTGTACACAGATCAGTAAATAGAAATTGTAGAAAGTTTAATTTTTTGTAGGCAAATCAGGATTGACCCTGTATGAGCCGTGGGAGTTGAGCAGAACCTTGGAGGATGCTAGGGAGTCTATGAGGTGGAGGTGGAGGAGTCTGTTCCAGGTGTAGGGTACAACCTACGCAAAAGCAGCCTGCCTGAAGATGGAGTGTTGTGCACAGGGAACAGCAAGTAAGTCAGTCTGGCTGGACAACTGAGCATGTAAACGTGAGTAATGTGCAAAAGGCTGGAAAGGTCAGCCAGAACCTGATTGTGAAGAGCTCTCCAGATGGAACAGGCTGTATTTTATCAATAGAGAGCCACTGGACTTACTTGAGCAATGGGATGATATAGTTAAATGAGATTACTTTGGCAGCTGCATCTGGAAGATGGATTGGTCAGAGGATTTGAACTAAGTCCAGTTGGAAGCTATTATGATAGTTTAGGTGAGAGGTGATGAGGGCCAGAGGAGAGGTGATAGAGCAAATTGAAATCAGGTGTTTTGATTCCATCCAAAAAAGTATTTTATCAAGTTCCTGCTATGGCCATGGCACTGTGCTGGGGCTTTAAGTACAGTGCTCTTTCCACTACATCTTATCACACTATCTTCTTATTAAAATTTGCCCTTTTCGCCTCCCTCCCCACCCTCCTCCACGAGACATCTGTAAGACATCTATTTTTGCTCTTTGGTTTTTGAAATAAGCCAAATTGCAGAGGGTTTAGCAGAGAATGAGAAGAGTGAAAGTAACTGCGGAGGGCTTTCTCAAGGACAATAGCCATGAAAGGGAGGAGGAGGAGGAGAATTGCTAGTTAGGACAGTAAGATCATATTTTTTAAAGGATGACAGACATGTGCATATTTGTAGGCAAGAGAGAAGGAAGGAACCAGTAGATAGACAGTAATACAGGGAAGAAATCAGACAGGGCTAGATATATCCATGTAGAGATCATAGTTTAAAATCTCAAAAGTGAATGAACTCACAGTTGAGTGGAACTTATTCTGCACCTAAGTTTGAGATGCACACTTAGGCATAAAAAATTGGATCCTGGATCCAACTGAGCCCATACCAGACCTTTATGACCGTAGTACTAGGGAACTCAGAGAAGACAAGGAAATAGCAGCTAGGCCTGGGAAAGGGAAGGATGAGAGGAGAGAAGAGAGAAAAAGAAACAGTGGGAGTCAAAGGAGGTAACTGGGGAGAAAAGGTGGGAGAATGAAGGGGGCAGAAGGGTCAGGAGTATTTTACTATAGACTCAACCATTCATGTGTACATCAAATGTTTGTTGAGTAGCTATCAATGCAAAAGATACCTTTCTGCCCATGGCCTCCCATTCCTCTCTTTCAGACGTCGAAAAACCCTTTTTGCTGATGTTCCATGACAACCTTATCCCTAACATTTTAGTAGTAGAGTAGCACTAAGCTTTTCTCATGTACCAAGTAACCTGGTCCCATGGGCTTAGGATCTTCCTATAGAGGCCTCTCCCCACACTGCTTATTGCTGCTACTGATACCTATTACTCCAGAGCTAGTGCCAACCTGAAACCATAATCTGTGTTACCCTGTAAGTGAGAGATCTTCCCATCGAAGCAGTGAGAGCCACTGGGAGATCAGAATCAAGGCTCTTAGAATTTGAGAGGAAGACAGTATCATATTAGAGCTTTATAGTTTTCCCAGGACCTAGCACAGTGCTTTGAGTATGGGGAAATAAATTGAGGCTTGATGAATGAATGAATGAATGAATGAATGAGAATTACACAATTTTTAGAATTCAATTTCTTATGGTTTCACCCTGTGAGCATGAAATAATGGAAAGAGCTCTGGATTTACAGTCAGAGAACCAAAGTTCAAACTCTGACCCCATCACTTATTAGCTGTATTAGCATGGCTATAAAACATTTACCCTTTCTCAACCCTTCTGAAACCCTTCATTTAAAAAATGGGAATAATAATAACTCACTTTGCTTCCTCGCTAGGATTACTGTGAGGGTGAAATGAGACAATATATTGTGAATGTGCTTTTTAAACCATACAGCGTGATACAAGTTGTTAGTTTTCCACTGAAATCTTACTTTGATGCTTTATGGTGACAGGAAGCTAGATTCTTAGACTGGTCAGGTCAAAGGAGAACAATCTCCAAAAGGTCCTACCAGACTGGAAAGGCTTGGGGAGAAATGGTTTGCATGTCTATTATCTGAAAACCCACCTAGTTAAGTATGAAGGCTCACCGCCAGAGGATTGATATTACAGGTTCTTTTTTCTGTCCCAGAACCATACTGGGAACCATGTAAGTGAGGCTTCGATGATCTGTCACCTACAGTAATAAAAGGGAGGGTCTATACGGATAAAATCCTTGAAGTATCAAAGTATTATTATACTTCTCTTAGACGTGAGGAAAATTGAAGCCCAGGGAGTTTTTGACTAACATGAAGTCAAATATGAGTGGCATTGTGGTGGTAAGGGAGAATGCTGTTTTCCCAGGGTGGTTAAGACCAATTGTTCTGTGTTGAAATGCATTTTACCAACTTGGAATCTGAATGACTCATGTGGTCTCCTGGAATGCCTGCGTCATGTGGGATAGTTAGTTTAGATCTCACCACAAAACATGTACTAGTTGTGTGACCCTGGGCAAGTCATGTAACTTCTCTAAGTCTCAGTTTCCTCACATGTAAGACTGGATAATTATGGCACAGTCACAATGTGGTCGTGAGATCAAAGAAGATAATTTACAAAAGTACTAAATGAATATGAACTATTATTATTATCCTTAAAATTGGCCTGGAATATACGGCTGTGAATACAATAGCAGTATGAAGGCAAAGGCATTAATGACAGCAACAATAATAGTAGCTAGCCTTTGTGCAGCACTTTAAGGTTGGCAAAGTGCTTTCCGTACGGCATCTCCTTTGATCCTCACAACTACCCTGGGATGTTGTTTTTCTATAGATAAGGGAACTGAGGCAGACAGAGGTAATGAGACTTGTCTAGGGTCATACTGCTAGCAAGGATCTCCGTCCAGATTTGGACTTGTGTCATCCTGACTACAGGTACAGGACTCTCTGTCCACTGTACTATTAGCTGCCTAGTGTTTTTTAGAAGAAATGGTTCTAATGATGTTTTATACAATTCAAAACTTTTATCCTCTCCCTTAAGTTTTCGATATAATCACAAAGAAAAGATGATTCTTCTCACTGCTTTCCCCCAGGGTCGTAGATAAAGCTGGAGGTAACCTTAGAAATGCCTATGCTGTTTCCCATGCCTGGAATGCTCTCCCTCCCTAGAAGGTTCTTCTTCCTCACCTCTATCTCTAAGAATCCCAGATCAAATGCCACCTTCAGCAAGGAGGCCTTCCCAGGTCCCCACCACCACTCTCAGCTGCTGCAGCCTTCTGCACTAAAGATGACTTCTATCAGCTTTCCGTGTACCTTGTATGTTCCCATTTATTTGCATGTTATCTATTGTTAGAATGTGAGCTCCTTGAGGGGAGGGACTGGTTTGACCTTTCTTTGTATTTCCAGCCCTTAGCACTGGGCCTGATGAATAATTAGTGCTTAATGAATAAATACTTGCTGAAAGCTTGATTGACTCCCCAGAAGGGAGACCCAGCAATAAAATAAGGAAAATGAAAAGCGGTAAATTTGGGTTTGATATTAGGAAAACCTTTCTTACAGAGCTGACCCCAAATAGAATGAGCTCCCTGGGAACAGTGAGGCCCCCCCCTCACGCAGGTTGTTAAGCAAAGGTTGGATATTTGGAGAAAGGATTCTTGTTTGGCTCTGGGTTGGACTACATAGCATCTGAGGTCCTTTCCAATCCCAAATCTATGATCTTCATGGCAACCTTTTTGGAGAGGGAGAAGAGGACACCAGAACAGTAAATACCCATTTTGAGATTCTGAGATTTTTTACACCTTCTACATTCTCTGCCGTCCCAGCTTCTAGCAAAGACAAATGGCAGAACTTGAGGTCATTTTCTGATGAAGTTTTTTTTGCCTCTACCTACCAATCTACCAGATATTGGCCATGTAAAAGGAACAGAGTACAGTTTTTTAGGAGTATTTGGAAAGTTTAGTGATTGGTCTTTTGTTTAAATACAATTAATTCTTTAAAAAAAAAAAGAAGCCCAGAAAGATCCCATCAAGTAGCCAGAGTGACCAATAAATTGAGCTAATGTTCATTCTCCCCATCACAGAAAGCCCATAAAATACGGAAGGCTGAAGCTAGAGATGTAATCAAGCAATCAGACTGAACACTAACAGGTTCTACATTTAGAAGTGACACTTCCAGATTTAGGTTAAATGAGTGTTCTTCAAACAGTGGTCCAGTTCCAATGGTAGTCGTCTAACATAAAGGGCCCAGCAGCTATTGGGAGGAGGCTGCTGCACACTGCTAGGTACATGACTAGGATTCTATGTCATCCTCTTTGTCCTTCTTGGGAAACTCTGAGATCTGCTATGATGACAAGGCATTTGTGTTCCCTTGGCAAGGCCTGAAAATTGGGCCTTTATGTGTCACTCTTCCCCAGAGGCTGAGTGTGTTTACTGTTTAGCACCTGGGGCCTGATTTATCATAAAATAAATACTCATGAGTCATGGAGAACAGAATTTTCTTGTGTTAAAAAATGTGCCATTATAAAAGTAAAATTAACGTGTCCCTTGTTGAAAACTGCCTGACCTCTCTGACTCTTAGTATCCCTGGCCTCCTTCACAGCCCAGTCCAAGCACTACCTCCTCTTCCACGAGGCCTTTCCTGACTCCTTGACCAAATTGCCTTGTGTTTACTTTGCATCTATTTATATATACTTACCTATGAACATGTTGTTTTCCCCAGTAGAATGCAAACTCCTTGAATCAGGGACTGTTTTGTTTCTGTCCTCGTATGCCCAGCTCCTAGAGTAGTTCCCATACAGTGGGAACTTAATAAATGCTTCTTGATTGGTTACAACCCCCTTGCCTGGTGTCCCCTAGACCTGCTTTGCCTATGACTAAGCTTGGCTCTGGCTAAGAGGAATAGGATAGATCAGGGTGGAGAACTTTCAGCCTCAAGGCCACATGTGGCTCTCTAGGTCCTTAAATTTGGCCCTTTGACTGAATCCAAACTTCACAGAGCAAATTCCCTTAATAAAAGGATTTGTTCTGTAAAACTTGGACCAGTCAAAATGTCACACCCGAGGACCTGAAAGGTCATCCTGGACTCTTCGCTCTTTCTTGTCACACCTCCCCCCACCCATATCCAATCTGTTGCCAAGGCCTATCTATTCTACCTTCATAACATCTCTCCTATGTGGCCCCTCTCTCTGAAACCCTGATGTAAGTTCTCATCATCTCATGCTTGGACTATTGTCAGAGCCTGCTGGTCAGTCTCCCTGCTACAAGTCTCTCCCCACTCCTATATAGCCTCTATTTCACTGCCAAAATGATCTTCCTCCATCATAGGTCTGACCATATCACCCCCACTTTTCAACAAACCCCAGTTTATCACTAATCACTTTCAGGAATGAAATATAAAATCCTGTGTTTGGCTTACAAAGCCTTTCATAACCTGACTTCTTACCTTCAGTCTTCTTATACCTTGCAGCTCTCCAAGTACTTTGAGATACCTATGAAGTCCATCTACCTGCTCTGGGCATTTTCACTGGCTGTCCCCTATCCCTGGTGTTCCTGGATCCTTTCAAATCCCAGTTAAAATCTCACCTTCTACAAGAAAGACTTTTGTCATCCCCCTTAATGCTAACGCCTCCTCTCTGAGATTATGTCCAATTTATCCTATAGATATATTGTTTGTACATAATAGTGGGCATATTGTCTCCTCCATTTGACTCCGAGCTCCTTGAAAGAAGGAACTATCTTTTTGGAGCGGTGAAAAGAGCATCAGGCCTGGGTTCAGGAAGACCTGAGTTCAAATGTGACCTATTCACGTACTAGCTGTGTGACCCTGGACAAGTCACTCTGTTTACCTCAGTTTCTTCACCTGTAAAATAGTAACAACAATACCACCTACCCTGCAGGGTTATTGTGAGGATCAAATCACCTTGGCATGGTTCCTGGAATATAGTAAACACCATATAAATATTAGTTATTGTTATTATTACTAAATTACCCATGGGGCAAATAGAAGCTTTAAGCACAGCCTGATATCAGCAGGAAGATCTCTTTTATCCCGACTCACCCAAACCCCCATCACCTGGAATCTCTCCCAAGCTGCTAACACTCATCTCCTTGGAATTTACCAGATAGCAGACATTTCCTCTGTCCAATTCACATCCTGTCATTGAGCCTATAGAAATTAGCTCTCTCCTACTCTAGCTGAATAGAAAGCTGCTAAAACTAAAGTTTCAAGGCCAAAATGAATAAAAATCACTTTTGTCAATCTGAGCAGAAGATGACAGCTCTGCTGAGGCAGCAGCTGCTCTTGCTGGGGGAAGAAAAAGTCAATGATCTGAAAGTCCTTGGGCAGCCTGCCCACACTTTCAGTCTCTGCAGTCCCTTTCCACTGGATCAGGCAGAATCACACCACTGCCCCACCTAATCTCATACCTCAGGTTACTTGGTAAGGTTTCTGTCTCCTGCCCTCTCCCCACTCGCTGCCTCTCTTCCCCACGCACTCCCCCCCCCACCCCAGCACGTGTTGATAAATTAAAGGTTCAGATCACAATCAGATTTTTGGACTCAGGACCAGATCACATTGACAACAAAAACTTTAAACCACAACAGCAGCAAAACCCATACCTATTTGTAAGGACAAATGAACACTTTTGCCTGTACCCTTTGTTCTGGCTAGGCAAGCCCTCTCATTGTCCAACGCACATGGATAGCCTCGGGGCTCATACAGTCCTCACCATTACAACTTTTCACTACCTGTGTTCAGAGTGCTATCCTTGTGGCTGTGGGGATTTTAAAGAAGGGTCGTTGACAAGGTCCATACCTTTGAGAAGTTCATTTTATTTTGGAAAAAGAATGGAATGAACACAAATAGAATTAACCAAAGCATGACCATAGAAACATTACATGACTATTTCTCACTGCATTAGGAATGTTATGCAGCGCTTCCCAACCCAAACTCTACATTGAACATGCAGAATATCTAAAGTCCCTGCCTTGGACTTGGGCTTGGACTGTCTCCTGCAATCTTAGAACATCTGCTCTCCAAGGCTCAGAGAGCAAGGGCCAGAACTGAGGAGAAAGTAAGGAATGCAAATGAAAAAAAGAAGAATGCAAGAAAGTGGCATCAGCTCTTCTGTCTCTGTCTCTGTCTGTCTCTGTCTCTGTCTGTCTCTGTCTCCCTGTCTCTTCCTCTCCCTCCTCCTTCCCCCAACTGCCCCCACCCCCCATCTCAGTATCTCTCTCTTAAATTGGTAGGCTTTAAGAAATAAGAACCTTTTATTTGTAAAAGTTTTGTGAACCTAAACAAATTGCCATAGACCGCAGTGGTGGTCTATAGACCAGTGAAAGGAAACACCAATATAAATTTGATTTGATGTCCAAAGATGTGGGTTTGAATCCTGGCTCTATTTACCAGTTCTGTGACCTTGGGATGGTACCTAACTTTTTTTGTGCCAAAGTTTCCTCATCTATAAAATAAGGGTGACAACACAGACATTCCTTACTTGACAGGTTACAGTGAGAATGACAGGAGGTAAATATCTTCTAGTTTTCGAAAGTATTCAAAGCATCTTCAAGTATTTGAAAGGCTGGCACTGGAAGAAGGATCAGATTTCTACTTGTGCCCAGAGGGCAGCTCTAGGAGCTGTGAAATTTTGTCTTGTTTCAAGAAAATGTCAGAGCTGTCCAAAAGTAAAATGGGTCACCTTGGAAGGAAGCAGGTCCGTCCATCACTGGAGGTCTTCAAGGGAAGTCTGGAAGACTCCATGTTGGGGAAGTTGCAGAAAAAATCCTTTTCTAGGCCTGGGTTGAACTAGGGGAACTTCTGAATTCCCTTCTCACTCTGAGATTGTTTGATACTGAGATAATGTATGTGGAAAACTGTAAATTGTAAAGTGCTATACAAACCCAAGGGATTGTCGTCAGGATTAATTTTACGAGAGACAGCATTGCATAGTCAGAAGATTTGGGATCAGATCCTTTTCTAAGATATTAGGGGCTTATTGAGTGTTAGTTGACTGATTGACAAGTTATTTAACCCCTCAAAACACTGAGGCAACTCTGCAAGACACAAAGTAATAGACTGGTTGCCCTTTTGCATCAGAGGGGATCAGGTCGGGAAACCTAGAGCCTCGAGGCCACATGTGGCCCTCTAGGTCCTCAAGTGCAGACCTTTGTCAGAATCCAAACTGGCTGCACTTGAGGACCTAGAGGGCCACGTGTGGTCTTGAGGTCACAGGTTTCCCACATCTGGTAGACTAAGACAAATTATTATTATTACTATTATTATTATTATTAATGTAGTAGAAAAAGAAATGGTTCTGGAGTCAGAGAATAATGAGTTCAGTTATCACCTCTGACACTACCTGTGTGACCTTGGGCAAATCACTTAACTTCCTTAGATTTCAGTTTCTTCCTCTATAAAATGAGAGGGTTGGACCATATTGTCTCTGAGGTATCTTTCAGCTCGAATTTTACAATTCTGGGATCCCACAATCAGAAGATATCTGCAGAGTTGCTTAAAAATCCCAAAGGGACAAAGGCAGAACTTAGGAAAGACATGGGTTAGTGGTTCTCCAGGAGAGAGAGAGAGAGAGAGAGAGAGAAAGAGAGAGAAAGAGAGAGAGAGTGCTAATCTCTTCCCTTCCTCTTTTCTCTCCTTAGCACCTAAAGAATACCTAATCCTTCTATTGGAACACCTGCCATTTCCCTAGCAAGAGGGAGGTAGCGAGAGGACAGGTGGTGCAGTGGATAGAGTGCTGGGCCTGGAGTCAGGAAGGTTCATCTTCCTGAGTTCAAATCTGACCTCAGACACTTACTAGCTGTGTGATCCTGGGTAAGTCACTTTACCCTGTGGCCTCAGTTTCCTCATCTGTAAAATGAGCTGGAGAAGATAATGGCAAACTGCTACGGTATCTTTGCCAAGAAAACCCCAAATGGGATTACAAAGAGTTGCATGTGACTGAGCAACAAATCAGATTACAAGATCCTAGAAATGTGTACCAGATTCCCAAGAAACTAACTTGCTGTAACATTTTCTTTATTCTACCTGAATCCATCCTGAGGTAATTTAGGGTCACATTTGTTCTTTGAATGACTCTATCTCACTCATACCTTTGTTTCATAGATTTAAAATAAGATAGAACCTTGAAAATCATCTGGTCTGTTCTCCATCCCCTATTTTGTAAGTGAAAAAACTGAGAACTGGAAAATGGGAGTGATTTACGCAGAGTTGTATCAGCAGTGTGAATAGGAGTCAGGATTCAAACTGAGGCCCTCTGATTCCAAATTCAGTGACTCTCACTCTCTCACAACGCCTCTGGCAAAGTACCTAAACACGGTAAGGTTAGAGAACCTCAGCTCTCAGGAATGTTGCTCCAAAGTGACAGGTTGAACAACCCTCTAAAAACTTCCAGCCAGTGCAACACTCTGCCCTCAACAGGGCCTTAATAAATGTTTATTGAACTGAACATTCCAAAATGTGCTCCCCAAAGGTGTGACAGGAGGGGCCTTTCTCATTTTCTACCTTTTTAAAGATTCAGAGGAAATCACGGGACTGTAGCAACAAATCCATCTGTGGCTGGGATTTTTACTATGTGACTTAAGATAATCATATGTTGACTTGCTTAATTTTGATAAACACTTATTATCTACTACTATTACTATTTATTATCTACTACTGTATGTGCAAACTTCAGATGCATGGGGTTTAGAGCTAGAAAGGCATTCAACCTAACACAGTAGGGCCAGACACATAGTAGGGATTTAAGAGATCATTATTAATTGACCTTAGAGGTCATCTAGTGCAATCCCTCTTTTAACAGCTGGGGAAACTGAGACCTAGAGAGGTGAGATTAGTTGCCCAAGATCACACAGGTAACAAGTAGCCAAGCCTGGACTTGAACCCTGTTCCCATAATTTCAAATCCAGGGCTCTTTCTGTTACATCATTTATGTTGCTGTCACTGGGGCCCCATTGGACAGAAAGTACAACTGGGGAGAGAGGAGGAAGGGAAAAAAGCTAACGTTTAGAAATTGCTTTAAAATTCACAAAACACTTTACACACATTATCTTATTTGACCATTCTCATAGTGCAGTGAGATAGGTATTACAGGTATTTTATAAACAAAGAAACTGATGTTCAGAGATTCAATGACTTATCTTTGTGGCGCAGTAGAAAGAGGACCTATGTTTGAAGTCAGAGGACTTTTGTTCAAGTCCAAATGAACTACTTGTGTGACCTTGGACAGTTCTCTTCACCTTTCTGAACCTCAGTTTCCCCATCTGTAAAATGACCTGTTAGGGTGAACTGGTTTGTCTTGCAGCTATAATTACACAGGTAGTAAGTGTTAGAAAAGAAGGACTTTGAACCTAGGCCTCATCTGATGCCAAGACAGGCAGGCTTGCCTCTGCATTGTTCTGCCAGTCTTAACCCAAATTTTGGAGCAAAGAAAGTTACTTCCTAAGTTCCCACTTTTCCTTTTTGATCACTGGTTGTACTTCTAACCCTTAACATCAGGTCACCAGACTGCTCCTGAGCATCTTCTCACCCTCTATCAAATCTCTCTCAAGTAAAAATGCGATAAACCCATCCACATTTAAGTGTTAATGATGGATGGCAGCTGAAAGAATTGGACATAAAACTTTAAGCCAAGGGAATGAGACCTTAATATGTGGAATTTCAGTCAACAGTCAACAAATGAGGAAGGTATCTGGAGGAGAACTTTCTAAGTATCCCTAAAATCACATCACAAAGGTGTCTGCTTTTCAGAATATTTCTAAGACCAGGGCTGCATCCTTCAGGGGCTGCTGGGGAAAACCAGAGAAGACAAGACCGAACCTGAGGGCCACTGCAGAAGCTGTGCTTCTCACGAGCTCTAGAGGGCAGTGTTGGAGAAGAAAGCCAGGAGAGGATCCTGACCAAAAGACCCTATCAGGTTATATTCTCCCTCCTTTCGGAAGTCTCACAGTGAAAACAAGTTTTTAGTCAGGGTAGAGCCAATTCAGTCTCAAGAGTCAGGCAGCTGGCACAAGGCCCCAGTGCAGATCATTAAGGTCCGGGTTAATTGTAAGAAGACGGGGAGTGGCTTAGACCAAGCGGTAGGGGAGCTTAAAAAGATTTTTGGAGGAACAACAACAATAATCATTAGAAACCACCATTTATAAAGCACTTTAAAGTTTGAAATATGTTTTATAAATGCACTTGATAAATTTTGTTTGCAAAGTTTGCAAATCACTTTACATATATTCTCTCTCCCTATCCTAACAAAGCCTTGCGGTGAAGGGAGAGTAGCTGTCTGTTGCTCAGTCATTTTTGACTCTTCGTGACCCCATTTGGGGCCTTTCTTGGCAAAGATGCTAGAGAGGTTTGCCATTTCCTTCTCCAGCTCATTTTACAGATGAGGAAACTGAGACCAACAGAATCACACAGCTAGTAAATGTCTAAGACCAGATTTGAACTCAGGTCTTCCTGACTCCAGGCCCAGTCCTCTATCCACTGCACCACCTAGCCACTGTTACCAACCGCTTGACACAGAAATTCATCACTAGCACATCCTCTTGATGTTTTCTGTGTCCAAGACCTGAGGCTCAGTAGCAGCATAGAAAACTTAGGCCCGAACACAAAGTGAAAAGAGAAGAAAGAAATGGGATAGTATGATTTTAAAGTGGGGAAAGCTGAATGTGGTGTAGGTGACAAATGAGCCAGTAAAGAGGAAGAGATTAGGAGAAGAAAGAAAGAGAAAGATTGATGGGGTGTGGTCCTGAAAGACCGAGTGGGATCTAGGTATGGAAAGCCAGAAATTATGGATGGAAATGCACAGATGGGAGCAGTGCACAATGTGGGGAAAATGGCAGATAAATGCTAGGGTACTGATATGGGCAATCAGGTGGCCTAGTGGATAGAGTGCTAGGCCTGGAGTCAGGCAGACTTGAGTTTAAATCTGGTCTCAGACACTTACTAGCTGTGGGACCCTGAGCAAGTCACTTAACCTCTGTTTGCTGTCCTTCACTGGAGGAAGAAATGGCAAACCACTCCAGTGTCTTTGCCAACAAACCTCCAAGGACAGTATGGTCTTCAGAGGCACAAAGAAATGGACATGACTGAATGACTGAACAACAGCTAATATGTATAACAGGAAAAAAATGGAGAGAAGTGATTTGAGCAGGGAAGCCAGGAAAATAGAAACAGAAATTAGTTTTCAGAGGCTACCAGGAAGGCCTGGGAGAAGCTGTAGTAATGTCTTGTTAGTCCTCATTAAGGCCCCTGAGAAGACAGTGCTTTAACTTGGATTGTAGACAGGACCAGATGTTAACAAAAGTTTTTTCTTTTTTATTTTCAGGCTCTTAAGTGCTAAAACTTTTTATAGACTGCCAGAATTACTCTCTTTTTGACCATTTAGTTTTTTGACTGAATCTCTCTTTGACCATTTAGGTTTATATATGACTGTCATCTCTTTTTCTCCCAGAAGCTGGCACGTACTTAGGAGCAGGTATAAACTATTGAGTTTCTTTATTTGCATAGAAGCCTGGATCTCACTGATTTTCCTCATGGTCTGGAAAGACTAAGACAGAATTTTGCTTAATGATAGGTAGATGTCACTCAAGTAGTGTATCTTGGATATTTTATGTTCCTGGGGCAATAAAGGAGCAGGATGTGGAGGAGGATGGAGGATTGAAAGTCCTTCCTCCTTCCATCACTCCTAGATGATACAACATGACAAGGAGAGAAGGGGACCACACAGAATCCTCCTGAATTCCTTAATTGTCCCCTGAAGCTCTCATTCCCCTTCCTCTGGATTGCAGTCTCGGGTAGCTCCTCCTCTACCCCATTCAAATCTCCTTCAGCTAGGCTAGAGCATTGAGCCTGGAGTCAGGAAGACCTGAGTTCAAATCCAGCCTCAGATACTTCTAGCTCTGTAACCCTGGACAAGTCACTTAATCTCTGTCTGCCTTGGTTTCTTCAACTGTAACATTGGGCTAATAATAGCACCTCTCTCCCAGGGTTGTGGTAAGGATTAAATGTGATATTATTTGTAAAATATTACACTTCGCACAATACCTATTGGCATATAGTAGGCACTTAATAAATGTTTGTTTTCTTCCTCAGTCATGCCCTTGTTCCTAGGACCCACCAGACAGCCCTTCCTTGGGCTGGAAGCTTAACTGTAGTTCCTACTTTGTATAGAACAGGTCTGACAGAAGGACATGGTAAGTCTAATAAATTAGGTCATGTCTGTCCATAGATGTTTAATTGCTTTACCGCTGCCATCTAGGCAGAACCCTGTAAAAAGTTTATGAGTAAGATACCACCCCCCCAGGGCAGCTGTTCAGCCACCTTCAAAGCCACACTCAGCTCCTCCCTCACCTGCCTCTGCCTCTGCTGGCTCCACCCCTTCTGTCAAGCAAAGGCCAAACCAATTCCCTCTCAGTGCTCTTTCTCCTTCCCCATGTGTGAACTTGCCAGGCTTTGTTCCTTAGACACTAAAAACCTTTTCAAGAGAAGAAAAGAAATGAAACTGCCATTCCCTTTACATTAAGATACATGTATGTACTCATACAAATTAACAAACCAAAATTTTAAATGACAACAATATCTAAACCACAGTCTATGGCCAGTAGCTGCGGTCTTATTTTTGAAGCCATAAAATCAATGAACAGTCCCACCTTCAGCCCCTGATGAGTCCCTGTATGACTCCTCCAGCAGCTCATGTCTGAGGCATGGGCTGCAGAAGCTTAGGGAACCAGAGTTCCAAAGACAGAACCTGCTGCTGCTCTTGTGATGTGCTGGACCTTCTAGTATTGGGCCAGCCCCTTGAAGAACAGCAGGTTTCATTTTGGGCAGTCCTAATGACAGCTAATATAGACATAGTCTTAGAGAGCTGGCAAAGTACTTTACATCCAATTTCCTCTTTGATTCTTGGGATGACCCTGTAGTCACACTGGTTAACATCAGAGATAGAATTCAAACAGGCATCTTTTGGCCTTGAAGTCCAACACTAGCCATTGTACCAGGCTGACTCACTTCTACCTCTGGAAGGCCTAGAAGTGTGGGATCTGGTGCTTTATGCACTGAGTTTTCTGTGGGCTACCCACTTTGTAATTCCAGAGTATTGCAGTATGTACTGTAGCACATGTAGCATATGACATTGATTACTTTCAGCATTAATAAATGCTGATAAATGAATAAAAAAGTATTTCCTAAGTGCTTACTATGTGCCATGCACTTGGGGATACAAACAAAAATCTAAACAGCTCCTGTCCTGAATGAGCTCACAAGCTAAAAAGGGAATGACAATACATACAGGAAGATTTAACTGCCCAGCCTATGGTAAGGCCTGCCAGTCTCTAAGGTGAAGTAGCAGAGGAATATTCTGAGAAAGTGGGGTGGAAATGGAAGTGGAAGGTCTAAAAAGGTAGTGTTACTACAGCCTATGAAGTGGAAGGTAGCAAGGGAAAGATGCCACTAGAAGTCTTCAAGCAAAGACTGAACGACCACTTGTTGGGTATGTTATACCAGGAATTCTTGTTCGGGTCCATAATTGTACTTATTGGCCTATAACTAAGGTCCTTTCTAGCTCTGAAATTCTGTGATTCTATAAGAACCTACTTGCTGTGAAGAGACATCCACAAAGGTCTTTGATGGGGTAACTCATTAGATCTTAATGAGGCAACACTTATTGGATCTTAATTTGTAGTGGATTTCATTTCTCTTCATTTTAGTATGGGGAACTAAAGTTGAAAAAAAAATGCCCTCTTAAGCTGGAGTTTGTGCATTGCTGGCAGCTTCTGGCCTGACTCAAAGCATTAAGTCATCTTTGGCTCCCTTCCTTCCCTCCGCGTTTCAGAAACCTATTTGAGATTGGAAACCTTTACCAAATGAACTCTAACTGGCTGCATAAAAATAACGATACTCAAGTCATTGTTTCCAGTTCATTTGGTCTCTAAGTAAATGGAAGAGAAAAGCTTCAATTTCTGGCAAAGTTTAAGTGCCTGTGACACTTGTGACTCCTCTCTGAGACAGGGAAGGCAGCGTGAAGTCATGGAAAGAACCCTGGATCTGGAGTCAGAAGGCCCAGAGTCCAGCCTGGCCTTGCCGGGAACTAGCTGTGGGATCCTTGCACAGGTTATTTCACCTCTCACCCATTACATGAGGAGGTTGTACTAGATCATTTGTAAGGTACCTCCTTGCTGGAACCTTTTGTGATTCTCTATGTCAGTAGAGCTCTGGGTCCCATTACTCTAGCTTTCAAAGCCTGGGTTATTGTTTTGATGACAAACCCCTCAAAATTGTAACATCATTCATGAGAACAAGACCTTGTACAGTCACAACAGGAATTTTGTTTCCTTCTTCACTCCTTTTTGAATTTCCTTGGTAGTAAAAGCAGTTCTTCCCCCCCACCCCCATATAGGACCTCGTGGTGTAGCCGCTGACTGTCCTCTTTTTTCTCTCCCCTCCTTTCCCCTCTCCTGCACCCTCCCCTTGGCAATTTATGAGGGAATGTCAGGGTTTCTACTTCTGAGAAATCTGGGAGCCTGTTTTTAGCCTAATGAAATAGAATGGTTAAGTGTAAATATTAACAGGCAAGGTTTGACCTTCATAAAGCTGCCTGGATAAATTCCCACAATGCTAAGCTTTTAGAATTTCCATGAGACAATAAACAGTTACTTCTCCCCCTACAACAGTACAGATTACTCCGCAGGTGCCCATAGGTGGTGGCGGTGGTGGAGGGGAGTGGGGCAGGAATCCATTTTGCTATTCATTTTTTGAGCATCTTCTACGTACAAAATAGCTATATGCTAGGCGGGGGGTGGGGGAGGGGGGAGAAGAACATTGTATAGAATACATGTTCTCTGCCCTCAAGGAGTTTATACTCTACTGGGGGAGGGGAAGAAACATATAAACAAATATGTTATTTAAAAAAAACCAAACATATAAATAAAAACCAATTGCCAGTTGGGTTAGTTCTAGCCTACTGGTGAAGGACATAGAAAATCATTGCAACAATTGAGCCCACAAAATGACATATAAAGAAGTAGAAGGGGTATCTGTGGACGGACGAAGAACCCCAAGAATGTAATTTCCTATGTGTAGTCATTGCTTTTGAGTATAATCCTGGTAGCCTATTTTTACAAAATCAGGCTTCCCCGGGTGGCTGGCTGACTGATCATGTTTACAGCACTCTGAACACCAACCTTAGCTGCTCTAAGCACTTTGCTCCAATCACACCGTCACCCACCAAAGTGCACCAGCGCTGTAGCAAAATGTCGAGGGACTTACCTTTATTTGTGTTAAAGCGCTTGACAAGATTCTCCAAACTAAGTCACTACTCTGTGACTTTTGTGAAAAGATGGAGACAGAAGAGAAAGATGAAATGTATCTTGGAAAACATGGCTAGGATTCAGGAAATCAAAGAAGTCCAAAGGCTTATAAACTACTGGGAAGCCTCATACCTACACAACTATGTATACTTAACAAGAGTTCATGATTATAGCTAGTATTTACATAGCACTTCAAGGTTTGTAAAATGCTTTATACATATTATCTCATTTTATTCTCACAACAATGCTGGGAGGTAGCTGCAATTATTACCTCCATTTTACAGATTAGAAAACTGAGGCTGAGGGAATTTGCAACACTTAACTGTCTCTAGATTTGTTTCCAGAAGAAGGGGATTGGAAGGCACTGGACATAGCAGCCAAGAAATAACATCCCAAAATGCAGCATAATGGGAGACATAGGCAATTAGGACAACTTAATCAAGGAAAATTGGAGTGAGGAAAGAACACTCTAGTGAGGGAATGGGTGAAAGCTTCATGATGGAGGTAGGGCCTTAAGAGAAGACAAGGGTTTTGACAAGTAAAGGTGAGGAGAGAGTTGTTTTGTTTTCTGATTTGGAGGACGGCTTGTGTAAAAACCTGCTATGGCGCAAACTTATAGTTGCTGCCCCATACACTATCAACCTCCTCTCACACAATTCCTGATGTCACATCTGCACCCCAAACTCAGTGCATCCAGCATTTCCATTTGTCTTATACTCAACTCATCATTTTTCTTCTTAACCTCTCTCATCCCAACTTCCTATTTTTGTCAAAGGCACACCATTTTCATAGCTACCCAGGCTTAGAAAGCCGAAAGTTATCTTTGACACTTCCTTCCCTCTTAGGCTCCCCATATCACCATAGCATTATAGATTTATAGCTGGAAGAAGTCTTAAAGACAATTTAATCTGGCACCCCATTTTATAGATGAGAAAACTGAGGCACAGAGAGATTTAGTGGCTTGCGTAGCATCACTTAGCTAATAAATGTCTAAGGTGGGAATTGAATCTAGGTCCTCCTGAGTTAGTGTCCAGCACTCTATCCACTATTCAAAGGACGAGTTCTCTCTTCCACCTTGACAACATCTCTCCCAAGTACCCACTTTTCTCTAATTCACACAACTACTACCCTAACTCAGTCTGTCATCATCTCTTGGCTGCACAACTACAATAGCCTTTTAACTTGTCTGCCTGTCTCCATTTTCTTCCCTCTCTTATCCATCCTTCCCACAGCTGCCAAAAGAAATCTTTCTAATGAACAGCCTTAATTATGCCAGTCCCCTGCTCAAAAACTTTTAGTGGTTCCCTATTGTTTATAAGACAAAATTAAAACAATATATGACCTGGCTATAATTGGCGACGACTGGTTTTTTTCCAGTCTTATTTCATAATCCCCCCCTTTCATTAATCAATCACTCAAGCAACCAACAAGCATTTATTAAGTACCTACTGTGTGCCAGGCATAATGCCAAGTGCTGGGGATTCAAAAATAAAAATAAAGTAGCCCCTAGTCTTGAATTTACAATCTAGCAAGTTTGAGAACTGTACATATAAGGTATGAAATATATATATACATACACACATATATACATATATATAAAATTTACCTCAGTTTCCTGAACTGTAAAATGGAGATAATAGTAGCATTTACCTCATTGGGTTGTTGTGAGGATCAGATGGGAAAATATTTGTAAAGTACTTAGCACAGTACCTGGCACATAGTAGGCATTATGGAAATGCTAGTTATCATCTTCATTATCCTACAAACAAGATAAATTTAGGAGGCAGGGACTAGTGCCTGAAGGGGTGTAATGGGGTCAAATAGAGCTTCACTTAAAATTGGGACTTGAAGTGAACCCAGAAGGAGGGAAGGGATTCTAGTGAGGAGGGAAGGAATGTATTCTGGGTGTGAAATGGTCAAAGATGAGAAATGAAATACCAAATGTGAGATTCAGGAAGAAAGCCAGTTTGGCTGGCCTGAAGTATGCATGAAGGGGAGTGACATGTAATAAGCCTGGAAAGCTAGCGTAGGGTCAGGTTGTTGCAGCCAGACTAGATTATTAGCTGTTATACAGCTGAGATATCCCTGAATGGCGTTTGTGAGTGTTAGACCATGCTTAGGACTAGAGAGCACTTAGAAACAAAATTTATTGCTACGTTTTAAGTCCAATGCTTAACTGAATTCATAACCTCTTCTGGCTGAATCTAGAGAGAGAGAATGGAAGACAGAATGAGAGAATCAGAATGACAAGATAAAGGAAAGGAATTCAGCATTCTTTTTCAACATGTCCTGTGTAAAGAAAATCCAACACTTGTGCAAAGGGGAGGGGGGCAGGAGGAGGTAGAATAATTGCAAAAAAGGAAGAGGAAACAGAATAATTAATAAATGAATGGATGAGTTTTGTTTGCATATTTGTTACAAGGATTTTCTTTTTCTTTTCTTTTCTCTTTTTCCCCCAATGGAAGGAAGGTTGGAAAGAAAGAAAATAAATGCTTGTGAATTTAAAAAAAAAACAAAACATAACATAGATTTCTTTTTTTAAAGAAAACATAAACATATGAATGAGATACTTTCACTTGAAGGTTCCTGTTCTCTCAAAACATTGTTCACATCCCAATCTGCTCAATAAGCAGAAATTCCCAATTCTATTTCATGAAAGATTTCTCATGTTAAAGGTACCTAGCTTTGTTTTTCATTCTGGAGAAAAAGATTCATCGCCTAGAGATTGCCCATAATGATTCTAAACATATCCTCAGAGCACTGGAATTTTTTTTAAGCATGTAATTTCTTTTTTTTTT
>CM053582.1:171690750-171710373 GCA_028627135.1 Pseudochirops cupreus
TCAGAATAATAACTTTTGTGGCCACAGTAGCTCTTGTCCACTTCTTAGGTTCCCTCACTTTCTACAAGGCTCAGTTCAAATATCACCTTCTGCAGGAGGCCTTGCTGGTTCCCCAGCTGCTAACATCTTCCCTTCTAAGGTTATATTTCATATATTCTGTATCTTGTATGTAACCTATTCATTTACATGGGGTCTTCCCTGTTAGACTGCAAGGTCTTTGAGGTTAGGGACTGTGTTTTACATTTCTTTATATCTTTATCCCTTAACACAGAGACTGGAACATAATAAATGGTTAATAATTGTTAATGGATTGATTTAAGTCTTGAGGGGTCACAATCTGAATTGGTAGAGGATGAGAGCCCATACCTACAAAATTATGGACCATTGAAGTTCAGCATGTATACATGACCATATTTTAACAAATCACTGACCACTTGCAATGTTGTTGATGTTTGCTTCTAGATTCTATGCATTTACCCATGTCAAGATCCCCAAATCTTCCAGACCGAAATAATCCCTCATCTACTCCTCCCCGCCTGGGCTTCCGGTCATCTCTAGCTTCACTATTCTCTTTCAGAAAATCAGGAAAGGAGATCACAAAGCCCCAGCCACCATCACAACAAGGGTAAGGTAACCACAGATCACATGTACATTCAATTAGCCAGAATACTATCTAAGAAGCAGGTAACATATTTCTCATTCAATGTGTTAACTATAATAAGATTGGAAGTCAGTAATACTATAACCCCCAAAAAATTTGTCAAGGGCCTACTACAAGCAATGTGTTATGCTAGGCACTCAGGATTCAAAGACAAAAAAAGTAAACGTTCCTTGCTCCCAAGAAGCTTACATTGTATAGGGGGATGGGGATGGGGTGGATACAACACATGCAGAGATAAATGATTTCTTTTTTTTTTAATTAACTTCTGTTTACTTTTAGTTTACATCCTTCATTTCCACAAGATTTTGAGTTACAGATTTTCCCCCCGTCTTTCCCCTACCTACTACCCTAAAACAGTGATCCCACTGTATGCCCCCTCCCCCAATCTGCTGTCTCCTATGTTCTCCCCCAACACCCCTCTGACTCTCCAGCAGGGCAAGATGGATCTCCCTTCCCCAGTGCCTGTATATCTTATTTCCCAGCTGCATGTAAATTATAATAATATATATACATGAGATAAATAATTTCGAGACAATTTGAAGAGAAGAAAGCACTAACATGCAGGGTATCAGAAAAAGCATCTGAAAAAAGCTTTCAGAAAAAGTCAGATGGTGCCTGATTCGAGCCCTTTCTTTTAAGTGACTTATTGACTGATTCATTATAGGGAGCTAGGGAATCTAAGAAGAAACAATAGGTGAAGATGGATTATGTTCCAGACCTATACTTGGGGCATCAGAGTCAACTCACCTGCTCTTGTAGCCCAAATGAGGTTCTGTAAAACATGGTTTATCTGAAATGAAGTTCCCACCTTAGTGCTTTGGATCCTAGCTCTTGGGACCGTTATATATTTGAGAAATCAGGAAATGACCATCGGGAAAATCTTTATTATATTGTCTCTTCTCATTTCAAAGAATTAAAATGGTTCCCTAGACACACGGAGCTACTTGGTATTCTTAGTATGGAATGAGGGAGTACTTGGGGGTTAAAGAGGTAAAACCTTTGACAGATTGAATGGAAGTAAATAAGAAATGTGATATGGACCGTGGAGAGCAAGGCTGAATCCCCCAGACTGGTTGGCTCAGTCATGGGACTCAACCTTGCTAGACCCTTCCAGGGCTGCCTGGAGGTTGCTAAGTGTGCAGAAACAGTGAGAGGCCCTATCCTAAAACTTCCCCAGTTCAAAGGTAGGGAGGACGTAGAGCCAGTGCTAGGAGCAGCAGGGCCTGCTCTTTGACACTTATAGATTAGAAATATATATAAATCAGTCCATCGATACTCACTGTGCTGTCAAATTGGGCTGGGTTTTTTTGTGTGTGTGTGTGTTTTTTTTTAAGAAGCAAGCCTATGGTTACTTTCCAATTGAGCTGACTGCTAAATATTTTAGTCACGTCTCTTCCTGGTCTAAAAAAAAAAAGCTTCCCACCCTTTTAAGGTGTTGGCTTGGCTTGTGATTTTGTTTCGTATGAAGACAAACCATTAGAAACAAGCTCTGCCTGCAGTCAATAAAGGTGCTGGAGAGGGAGTACTGGCTGCCTAGGGAGATGAGAGGCAGTGGCAGCCACTCTCTGCCCAAGTCAGGTAATGAGGCTCCCGAGCATTGACGGCAAAACTTTCTTTTTCCTCAGTTACCTGGCTGGAAGCCTTGCAGCTCTCAGCTGCCGCCTGAGGGCTCTTTTGTTCTCTGAAGAGATTTTTCAGATTTGCAAGAAAAAAAAAAGTAGGGTGTTTCTTGTTTTGTTTTTGTTTTGGGATATCCTCACCAAGCTAACTGATTGACAACCTGTGCTGAAATCTGTTTTGGTAGGTAAGAGAAATTTTTTCTAACCAAAATGTTGGAAGGGTTTATAATTATTTTCACGTTCAGGCACTTGAGACTGGATCAGAAGTGCTTGAAAGAAATGCGTCTTTCAGAGAGAAAAAGGATGTTTTTATATGTGATAGAGGTTCGGCTTTTTGTATGTGCCTGGATTTTAGATGATTTTTATTGGTGACTGTTAGAGAAAACAGAATAATCCAAGAGTAGGAAAACTGGGGTCAAGTTGGAGAGAAACCTGTAGCTCATCACATTGATCCGTACAAGTGTTTTCAGGTTGTTTCAGAAAATGTGAACCAGAAAAGTTTAACAATGTCTTCAATTATCTCTTCTCATTTGCAATCCATGTGCTATGGACAGGGTGTGCAAAAGTCTTGTAACTTTCTAGTAACCTTTAGCTCTGTGTAACTTCACTCAATGAAAAACAGTCTGCATTTTCCAACCAGAGTCGTGATTATTGCATCGGTGCAGGGAGCTATGCATGCATAAAAAGGAAAAAATATCATTAATTGTTAGCTAGAGAAAACCTGGTTAGCTGGAGTAATTTAAGCATGTTGTTTAAAACTTTACATTTTAGTCATGAAAAAAGAATATCTTTTAAATGTGTTTCATTTTCCAAAGATGAGTAGGAATGTTTGCTTCACCCAGCTCTCAGCCCAGTGGTTTGCACATAGTAGGTAGCTGATGAATGCTTGTTGAAGTGACTCATCATTAATAGGTACTTGTTGATTTTAATAATGCACTGGACTCACAGTTAAGGAAGCCATGCTTCCAGTCCCTTAAAACTCACATGCTAAGATGCAGATGAGCAATCTGTGACCACTCCCATACGCCAACCTTATGTTTTTTAAATATATGAATGTGGCTTAAATGGATATAAATCTTCGAAGTGCTCCCTTTCTCCAATTCTTTTACACCATATTGGATGATGTGAAACATGCATCATAGGCCCTGTGGGTCATTCAAAACTTGAACTAAGCCTGTCTTTTATTAGTCATTCTGATCATTCATCTTAACCTACAACCTGTAAAATCCAGGAGAGGAGGTCTTCCCTGCCTCCCAGCACATTGGGAAGAATTGACAAAGCACTCAGGAAAACAGTCACCCTGAACAAGGCAGCAGTCAGGTTCATACTTGCTGAAGTGGAGGAAAATATGCCACATTATTACCTGCCAGGCTCCTGAGATATAAATGAACAAAGTACAGCAGAGGCTTTTTTGTAAAATTATCTTGCAAGAGAAAAAGCACCAATTCTCCAAAACCAAAGAAACCATTCTGCCCACCCTGACCTAGACTAGCAGAAAAATGTCTTTTGTTCATTCCTTCCTCCCTCCAATTGTTTGTTAACACAAGGAGTTGCTTAAAAGTATCACTTTTCCAGAGACTGAGGACTCGTTACATCCCGGAGCTCCTCTCATCACTTTTGCAGGGCTACAAAAGTCGTCCCCAGCACTGTTGTCTATGACTTGGATGTCCCAATATTTGTAGGTCAGCACTGAGGGTGGTTAGGGAATATGCTTGTTGGCACAAGAGTCAATACATCTCTTCTTTGTTTCATAAGCTCCTCCAGAAATTATCTCATCATTATTTTTAATCCTATACTTAATCCACTAAACTATACCCATATATTAGTTCTTGATTCTAGAGAAAATACATTCTGTTTACATTTGTCTTAGCTTGTTCTCCCAAAGTTTTCTCAAGCCCAGATAAATTAGATGGATGTTGAATTTAGTGCAGCCTACACAAAAGCTGTTTTAACAGAATCTTTGGTTTATAATGGGAAGGGAAACCAGAGGTTATATAATCCAACCCAAGGGTGGGGAACCTTCAGTCTTAAGGCCACATGTGGCCTTCTAAATCCTCAAGTGCAGCCTTTTGACTGAATCCAAATTTTACAGAACAATTCTATAAAATTTGGATTCAGTCAAAAGGCCGCACTTACGGATTTAGAAGGCCACAAGGCTGCAGATTCCCCACCCCTGGTCCAACCCCTTCATTTTACAGCTGAGGAAGCCGAGGCCCAGGGATTGTAAAATCACAGACTTAGAGCTGCAAAGAGTTTTAGAGGGCATTTAACCTGACTCTCTCATTTTATAGATGAGGAAACTTGAGACCCACAGAGAAGGGACTTTGCCCAAGCTCATATGCAGTGTAAGTGGCAGAACTGACAGTTGTACCCAAGGCCTCTTACTCTAAATCTGCATCTGTTTCTCTCACATCACACTATTGATAAGGGACTTGTGTATGGTCATACACATAGTGAAATACCGAGAAAGAATTCGAACCACATGCCTCTCACTTCATTTATCGCCCTGTGCTGCCTTCCTCCGTTTGATGTTGTTGACGATGATACTGTTTTAAGGTTTGAAAAGTGCTTTATACATTTCACAACAATCCTACCTGACAGGGAGGAGACTGACGTTCCAGAAGGGCCATCTGGCTTCCTTAGCCTTTTTTATGGCTCTTTTTCTTAGATTATGGGGAAATAAACTATAGCTTTTTAGAAAGCATTAGTTACAGCATTAAAAAGAAGGGAGACAGGCTAAAAACTATTGATGCCTCCAGTCTTTATCTGGGAAGAGAAAAGAGCTTTTTTGCTTTTCTCAGGGTGCCCATTCTCTACTTCTGTCCTTGGAACATACTGGTATCCCCTGTGCACAGGCAATAAAAATAATCTGGCACGCTGACAAAGAAGCTGCATTTTTCCTTGGAGCTGCTCTTTGTCCCAGATCTGACGTCCACTCGTAGATGAGGCACAGCAGCAGCTGGGAAAGAGAAAGATGTAAGGAACACGGCACAGTGAAAATGCTGGACCTGGAGTCAGGATATCTGAATTGGGAAACCTGCTGTGATATAACAATAAAATATGTATATGACAATATATAACAATAAAACATCATCATCATCAATAACATCAGACAGGCCAATAAATGAAGCGAGAGGCACGTGGTTCAAATTCTCCCTCAGTCTTTCACTATGTGTATGACCATACACAAGTCCCTTATCAGTAGTGTGATGTGAGAGAAACAGATGCAGATTTAGAGTAAGAGGCCTTGGGGACGACTGTCAGTTCTGCCACTTACCCTGCATGTGAGCTGGGGCAAAGTCCCTTCTCTTTGGGCAAGTCCTTTAAGCTCACTGATTCCCAGGATTTTTCATCTATAAAATGGGGATGATAATATTTTCACTACTTTCCTCTGAATATATGCTAAATAATCTCAACTGAGTACTCACCACAGCAAGGCAAACCTTTTATACCTCCCTAATTGATTCTCACAACAGAGGTTAGACAAAACCTTTTCATCCTTCCTCAATCCCCTCACCCCCAATAATGCTCCCTCATCCTACCCTCCTCAGGGGAAGACCTCACCTAATACTTCACTGAAAAAAAATGAGGTCAGTTAGCAAAAGCTCCTTCATCCTCCCTTCTCCTTTTATCTCCTTTTATCACTCAGACTTCTTCCCCCAATATCTGTCTCCCACTATGCCTCAATACGCTTTTACCGCATCTCACATTAAAGTGGCTCTTCTCCTTTTCAAGACCTTGATCCAGTACACCCATGATCTGATATCTTCCCATCTTTTCAAGCAGATTTCCCCTTCTATCATCCTCACTCTCATTAATCTTTAATCTCTCCCTATGGACTGGTTCCTTCCCTGCTGCCTACAAACATGACCATGTCTTCCCTCCTCTATTTTTAAAAAGCTCTCAGTTGATCTGACATATCTCTCCTTCTCTCTCAGCTAAAATCCTTGAGAACGCCATCTACTACTGCTGCCTCCACTTCTTCTCTCACCTGCTTTTAAAACTTCTGCAGTCTGGCTTCTGACTTCATTCTTCAACTGAAACCGCTCTCTCCAGAGTTGGTAACGATGTCTTAATCTCATGTCTTTCTCTCAGTCCTCTTCCTTCTTGACCTCTCTTGGCCCTGTGGAGTCTCTTCTTTTTCTAGGTTTCTATGACACTGCTTTCTCCTGGCTCTTCTTCCTGACTCCTTCTGGTTCCTTCTCAGTCTCCTTTGCTGGATCTTAATCCAGGTAACCCCACTAATGGTGGAGATTCCAAGGCTCTCTTGTAGGCCCTATGCTCTTCTCCTTCTGTAATTCCTCCGCTGGTGATCTTATCAGCTCTCAGGAGTTTAATGACCACCTCTACACAGGTGAATCCCAGATCTAAACATTCCCTCTTCTCACTCACTGCACATGTCTAATCTGTTGTCAAGTCTTACCATTTTCAGCTTCACAGCGTCTCCCATGTAGAGCCCCTTCTGTCCCCTCACATAGCTGCTGTCCTGGTATAGACCCTCATCATATCAGCTTTAACCATTACAATAGTTTTATAGCTGGCCTCCCTCCCTCCCTCCTCTTTCTAAACCATCCTCTCCTAAGCTGCCAAAGTGATCTCCCTAAACATTAGGTCTGACCATGTCACCACTCCCACTCCCACCCCCAACTATTCAATAAACTCTAATGGTTCCCTACTTCCTCCAAGATGAAATATAAAACTCTCTGTTTGGCAATTAAAGCCTTTTACTACCTGGATCCTTCCTACCTTTCTAGTCTCTGGATACATTAGTCCCCACGTGTATTCTGTGATCCAGCTCTCCTGCCTTGCTGCTCCTCACACATGATTCTCAACACTTTTCGCTGGCTATTCCCCATGCCCAGAATGTCCCCCCTCCTTATCTCTGCCTCGTAGCTTCCTAGGCTACATTCAAAATTCAGCTTCAATCCCACCTTCTGCAGAAGATATTTCCTAGTCTCCCTACTGCCACATACAAAACACACACACACACACACACACTGCTGCACTGCTTATACCTTCCCTGGGAGATTTTTTTCCCCATTTACTCTGTATGTATCTTGTCTAATTTTTTGCATGTTGTCCCCACCATTAGAATGAGTTCCTTGAGGGCAGGGACCAAGTTTTCTTTGTAGTTCCAGTACTCAGCACAGTGCGTGGCATATAGTGAATAATAAATGCTAGTTGACTGACTACTGAATCACTAGGAGGAAAGTAAACTTCAAATGACCATACAAACTTAAGTTGTTATTATAGGGTGTCACAGCACTTAGCATAGTGCCTGGCTAATATTAAATGCTTAAATTCTTTTTCATTCATTCACTTATTCATAATATAAAGGCTCCATGGTATAGTAAGTCAAACAGAATGTCTCCTACTACTCTCCAGACTAATGAATGGAAACCAGCCTCCCACTGTTTGGTCCCCACTGTCATTTCTAGAGCACTGTGCCTCGACCACAGCTCAGTTGTCTACCTTTCATCCCTAGCTCCTGATACTCTCCTAACCAAAGTGGACCAGTTGCCATTCTCTGGAGGCATTTCAACCTTTCCTGTCTCTCTGCGACTTTGCTCAGCTGTTCAGCTGGAGGAAGCCGGGTGGTACAATGGATAGAGCACTAAGCCTAGAGTCAGGAAGATGTGAGTTTAAATCCTGCCTAGACGTTTACTGGCTTTGTGACCCTGCACAAGTCACTTAACCTCTGTTTGATTCAGTTTCCTCAACTGTAAAAAATGAAAGTAATAATAGTACCTACTTCTCAGGGCTGTTTTGAGGATCTCATGAGATAATATCTGTAAAGTGCTTAGCACAATGCCTAACATATTTAACGAATTTTTGATTCCTTCCTTCCTGTCTGAATACCCCTCCACTCAATCTGTGAACATCAAAGTTCTATCTGTTCTTCAGAATTCTGCTCAATTCCCTCCTCCATGAAGCATTCCTTGATAGCCTGTTCTCTCCCTCTGAACTCTTAGGCTGCTTCGGTGGCACTCTTTTCATGCCACTTATCACAAGACCAGTGCTTTGTTCTGGAGCTTTTCTTTTGCAGGGACTGAGCCTGAAGCAGGTAGGGTAGGGTAGCTTTATAGATGGGACTACTCAGGATGCCTCTCTGTGGTGGTAACAGCTGGCTAGGTTGTGTTAAGTTTGCTAATGGTCAAAGAAGTTGACCAAGCTAAGTTTACGACTTCTAAGGACTCAGTCATTCCTTCTTGCTCTCCAGTCCAGACTAGCAAGGCCCAATACAAGTTGAAAGTCACAATTCAGCCAAGAACTGAAGGGTGTTGTCTGAGACAGAAAGCAGGGAGAATTATGGTATAATATATAATATACAAGAGAGAAAACAAAAGCTGCATCCAAAGCTGAGAAGTCAGAGATCTGGGAAGTGGTAGGAACTGGAAACCATATCAGGGCTTAGTAAAGAAAGCAACTTGCTCCAATGGTGTATTCCTGAGCAATATTAGTATTTATTGGGACAGTTGGATATGCGGCTTATGAGCTCCCATTATGACCTGGGTAAGTTTTCTTGGTAGGGAGGCAAATACTGTCTCCATATAATGAAAATGCTCCTAACAATTAGAGCTGTCCAAAAATGGAATGGTCTGCCTCATAAAGTAGTGACTTTTGTCTCACTTAAAGTGTTCAGGAAGATGCTGGTTGAACAAATTCATTGGATATGCCATGGAAAGGATTCATGTTTTTGGTAGGAATTGGTCCTTATAACCTCAGAGGTCTTTTCCAACTCGGAGAGGCTATAAATGGTATTAACTTTTAGAGTCTGGGTAGAATTACTCCTGTGAATGAGAGTCACAAAGTCGAGTTGGAACAAAGTCACAGCAACATTTCTAGGGTGTGGTCAGTGCTTTCTATGAGGCCAGGAATATGTTGAGAAAGGTTGAGTAAAAGTATAGCCTTCCAGAAACTATTGACTTCATTATAGCCCATTATTATAGAGTCGTTAGTTCTGTGGCCTAAGAATGTACACAATACTAATATTGAAAGAAGAATAGTCAGTATATGTGGTACCAGTTGAGTGGTGGGCTGTATAGAGGTGGTCCAGGTTTTCATGGTCTGTGCAAATGGTGCCTTAGTACTACTGGGCTCCTTGGAGCCAACACTGTGAAGGACAATTAGCATGAAAATTATTTTATCCCAAGACAGGCTGAATTCATTGGATCATAGATTTAGAGCTAGGAGAGACCTTAAAAGTCATTGAGTCTAACTCCCTCATTTAAAAGGAAACTTAGACCCAAGAAAATGAAATTACTTTCCCAACATATTAAGTGACAAAGCTTGAGATTTGAACCTAGGTCCTCTGGTTCCACATCCAGTGCTTTTCCTATTGTAGCTCACTACTTCTGTTAATTTTTCAGGGGTAGAAGAGTGCATGACCTCAAAACTCAACCTCTTCACAATCAAATTTATACTTTTACTTCATGTACAATTCTCAAACTTAACAAGTCCAAAATAGAACAGATCTTTCCCTGCCAAAACCCACTCCTCCTCCAAATTTCCTCATTACTCTTGAGTGTACCATCATCCTTCTAATCACCCAAATTTGCAACTTCAGTCTTATCCTCAACTATAATCATAGCATTTGATCCATCCCTATCTTTCTCCCCTCACATGACCACTAGCCTAGATCAGGCCCTCGTTAACTCTCACTGTGAACTATTGAAATTGCCTCCTAATCACCTTTCTTGCTTAGTTTGTCCCAACTCCAATCCATCCTCTCTGAACAGCTTCCTAACTGATGTTTCTAAAGTGTACATTTGGTCACATCACTCAGTAAAGTCCAGTGCATCCTATATGTCAAGGATAAAATATAAATTCCTCTGCTTGGCAATTAAAGCCCTTACTACCTACCTACCATCCTACCTTTCCAGCCTAATTTCTTATCCCTCTTCACATACACTATGGTCCAACCAAACTGACCTTCTTCCCATTCCTCACACAGGGCACCCCATCTCCCTTCATATGCCTCTGCATCGGCTGTCCCTCATGCCTAGACTCTACTGCTTCTGCCTCTGCCTCTTGCATTCCCGTTCCCTTCAAGGCTTAGCCTAGATTCCTTCTATATGAAGCCTTTCCTGATCCCCTCAGCTCCATAATGCTTTCTCTACAAAATTGTCATGAATCTATCTTGTCTGTACTTACCTATGTACATATTTTCTTTCCCAGCTAGGACAGGTACTTTTGTCTTTGTATCCCAAATACCTGGTACAATGCCTACCACGTGCTTGCTGATTGTTTTAGGACTATAGTTTTCAAGATCCCTTGATCACTGAGTACAAGTGTCCTCTGCCTTCTCACAAAGCAACACCAGAGTGACTAGGGGAGGGCTAGAAAGTTGTTGTCAAGGTCACTGCTTTTGCTAACCTTGTGACCCTAGATTTATCATGATCCAGATCTTCAGGGCACTTTATGCCTAAACCCACTAGCAAAAGGCACAAGACTTTCCCTGGGACACACATAACATAAAAAAGAACAAGTGGAGAAACAGAGGTTTGGCCTAGCTCTCTTGCATTCATTCCTTTCCATACAGTCAGCTCTCTAGCCACAATTAAAAGGCTAGTTCAGAATACCAACCCAGAGGCCTGGACTTCTGTCTATTTTTTAAATGTTGCCTGCAGGCCCTCTCAGCATAAAACAGACTGATACCCTCATTAGGGCTATTAGCAGCTAGCTGCCAATACTGTCCTACCTTCCCAACTGAGGTTAATATTGTATTTGAGCCAGTTTGAGTTTCTTGGGTCTTTTTGAAACTGGGTTGTTCTGTCTTGCTCAGGCTGAAAGTGTAGGGGTGATTCATATGTCAGACTCATTGGAAAGAGAGTTTTGACCTCCTCTGTTTCCAACCTGGAAACTTTAGGCGGCCTGGTAGCTCCCTGGGGCTCACCATACTAGTGCTGGACTTAGTTGAAATACCAAATTAACATTACCTGTTACAGCTCAGAATTCCTGAGCTCAAGAAATCCACCAGCCTCTGCCTCCCTGGGAGTAGGGATTAAAGGCATGCACCACCACCCTGGCCTGTTGGGCCAGTTCTTGAGAATATACAGAGAATATCATTAAGTAAGTAATAGCATGATATAATGGATAAAGAGCCAGTCTCAGAAGCAAGATAACCTGGGTTCAAGTCCCATAATTGTTGTGTTGTCCTAAATAAATCATTAAACCCCTCAGTGCTCCAGACTAGTATTGTCCAACTTAAATAGAAACGGGGTCACTCAGTTATGTAGAAGGATCCCTGTGGCCACATACTGACATAGAAAAATCCATATTAACATTATCTGTGTTCTATTGTATTTTTATTTATTTTGTTAAATATTTCCCAATTATATTTTTATCTGGTTCAGACTGCACTCTAGTATGTGGCCCATAGAATAAAACCCGCCAGCTGTGTATTTGGCACGTCTGAGCCAGACAACTCTCTAATAGTATAAGTCACAGAGCAGGTGCAGATCTGCTTTGGAAACAGGAATTTTTTCACTGAGAGTTCTGCATAACAGTAAAATCATAAGTCTGGTCCAAAAGTTCTTTTAAAAATTATCAAGTAGATGAACAAAGATGCTATTCATAAATCATTGCAATACCACATTGAGGACATTAGGTGCATGTCCAGATAACATCATTCATAAACCAGGTATACCTGGTTCAAAATATGGCCTTCCATTCATCCTTCCTCCATACATGAGCCAGGTTCATACTCCTTGGAGGGCCAACTTAGTATAAATCACAACACACCCTCCTCTCCCCCAGAAATGATCTAGTTCAGGGGTGGGGAACCTGAGATCTCAAGGTTACATGTGGTCTTCTAGATCCTTGGGTGCAACCTTTTGACTGAGTCCAAGTTTTATAGAACAAATCCTTTTATTAAGGGGATTTGTTCTGTGAAATTTTGAGTCAGTCAAAGACACGAACTTTAGGACCTAGAGGGCCGTACGTGATCTTGAGGCTACAGGTTCCTCACCCTGATCTAGTTCAAAAGTGTCAACTACATTGCCAAGGATGCAGCCCATGACACTCCCAATTCCAGTCTAAGCTGGATTAAAATGTAATTGGGAAATATTTAACAAAACAAATAAAAACAGACAAAAATGTACGATATTAATACATGGTTTTCTAAGTCAATACACAGTCCTCAGGGATGCTTATTTATTATTTAGTGACTCTCATTTCTATTTGGGTTTGATATCACTGGTCTAGCTAATGAAGAATCAATAGGTTATGGGTGATAATTATCCTGAGGGAACTAAAATCATTAGGAGTTGAGGGACTATAGTTGTGGATTCATTGGTCATAGAAATTTCCTGTGCCAATTGAAAGTGGAACCTGCTCCAGAGCATATAATATTATAGAACAGCTTGAGACTGTAAGAGGATAACTGACTTATCCAGGAATGGGTTAAAAGTGGACCTTGAGCCTACATTTTTCCTTTTTTTTTTCAAGGCAGTAGGGGTTAAGTGCCTTGCCCAGGGTCACACAGTTAGCAAGGGTCAAGTCTCTGAGACTGGATTTGAACTCAGTCCCTCCTGACTCCAGGACCTGTGCTCTATCTGCTTTGCCACCTAGTTGCCCCTAGATTTTCTTTACTCTAAGGGCAGCTCTTTATCTACTCTATCATGCTGCCTCACTCTATCTGGTACAGTTACAATGCTCTGTCCTAAGAGGTCCAGGGGGAGAAGTAAGTGGCAGTTGAATTGTTGCTGGGGGCTGGTTTCAGTGGACCCCTAGAGTGTCCTTATCTTTGGTTCCAACAAAAAAAATAAAGGTACCCCTCAGGAAACTGGGACCTAGACATGAACACCGCAACTCAGTCATAAGCAGTGTGGGAGGGTCTGGGTGGTGAGGAGGTGTTGAGGTCCCAGCTTTGGTGAGTCTGAATAAGTCTTGTTATTCATGGTTATCTCAGGCAGGCCTATGCTGGTGGTGCTCTTTACATTTATAGTCCTGCCTAGCCTGACCCAGTTCAGGAATAGAGCAAAGGGTGTGGTGAGGGCAGAGCATGCGGTATTGGGCATCTAACACTCCTCAGGGGTGTGGTACTTTGGGTGAGGAACCCTTGTTAAGTGGGGGAAGGGCAGGAGCCAGTTCTCTCCCATAGTGAAGAGGCTGGCAATGGGTCAGTCAAAACAGAGTCGGAAAGAGCCAGAGGCAAAGGGGACACCCTCATGTCAGTGAAGCAATCGGGCAGCAAGAGGATCTGAAGGCAGAGAGTGAGAGCTAAAGGCCAAGTAACTAACTGATTGGTTGATAATTAAGCAAAACTGGAAACTAGGTAAATCAAAGGAGAGCTATGTAGTCAAAGCTCAAAGGTGAGTCCCTGTAGCATAAGAGTACTATCACAGTTTATTATGCCTGGGGACATTTGTTTGTTTTTAAGCTATAGATAGCTAGCTTAGCTTTGAAAGGGGCTAGAGCTCTCTTCACCTGACCTTCTTAACTGGTTCCTGCTGCATCTATTCATTCTCCCCTCTGTGGTAGCCCATGTTCAGGCTAAAACAGACACTAGGTTGTACTTTGTACTGCCCATTAGGGCTGCAAGATTGGGGTATGGTAAGGCATGATCATTGGTAGGACAGTGGAATAAGGGACACACAGGATTGAGCTCTTCTGATCTTCTGGTTACTTTCAGGGCAGCAGAGTAACTTGAGTGCCCTGAAGGTGAGAAGTATTACATAGCGTTTTTTCTTCCATTCATCATGGCAGGGCTGAAGGAAACTGTCTCAGCCTTCTCACAGGGAGGGCTCATTTTTATTCCACTTGTTTCCACCTTTAATTTAATTGAATAATTTTCCACAAATGAAAAGTCTGAGAGACATAATTTCTGGGTAATTAATATCAATTTATTAATTATAGCTAGCAAAATATTTAATAAAATGATAGTCTTTGTCTCAGAAACCAAAGATGCCCCCTGGAAAACATTGAATGCTTAAAAAGCCTTTGGAAAAGGAAGTGTACCTGAGGATGGAAATCAACTCTAGTTAACAATGAGAGGGTGAGCATACTCATGAGGAGGTGGACAAACAGTCTTCAGTTCCTCCAGATGAGAATTTGACCAATCATGAGACTCAACGGCCTCCAGCAATCTGGACAAAAAAAAAATCCTTCTCTACCCAGACTACTCTAGCTAGTTTTCCCCTTCATAAGCTGGGTCCTTCTAAATTCTAATAGAAGGTTCCAAGAACTGGGGTTTATTTCCTAAGGGCAAGATCTTGCCTAGACTGGATTCTGCTTGTAAGGTCTTCTAGTTGGATGGAAAAGATGGAAAAGCATGTACCCTGAGGATTTGGGCAATCTAGTCTATTAGCAATGTCCTTCAGAGACTAGCTGACTAACTTATAGGGGTTGGTTTCTGAATAAGGAAATAGAAAGGAAAAGTCTTAATTAATAATCAGCTGTTAATATAAGGGAAAAATAATCATTTCTAATACCATCTACATTCTGAATGTTCCAGAATGATCTTCATGTGACCCACTCTTTTTATTTTCTTTTTGGAGGGGGGAAGGTAGGGCAATTGGAGTTAAGTGACTTGACCAAGGTCACACAGCTGGTGAGTGTTAAGTGTCCCAGGCCATATTTGAACTCAGGTCCTCCTGACTCCAGGGCCGGTGCTCTATTCACTTTGACACTTAGCCACCCCATGTGACCCACTCTTGATGCTATTATGTGATGTAATATAACAACATAAAAACAACAATTCCCGGAAGCTTGTTTCCAGCACTCTCTTCCACCTTATACTCCTACCTTTTATCCAAATCACATAAATAGACAGCAATAACATCACAGCCTATCACAGCCCCTTCACTGTGGGTTTGTGTTATATCCAGCAATATGGTGCCTGAACTTTGATGCTTCAGGACGAGTCATAGCCCCTTGTGCCTGGGTGAGCAAAGGGTTCATGGAGGCCTTTCTGTAACAGTAACCATGGGAGCATCTTCATTCCAGTCAAGTCCTGGACTAGTAGGACGATGAAGGAGCTTATATTGCTCAGTACAAGCCAATGACTTCACCAGAGCCTCTGGGTTTGTCTGTTGAAGGCCTGCCTTCTAACTATTTTTGGATCCTCAAGCACTGGTGAATCCAGATGGTAATAATAGCTCCTGAGCAAAGGGTGGGCTAAAGTATTTAAAGCAGTGGTTCTCAACCTTCCTGCTGCCTTGACCCTTTAATACTTGTATGTGGGCATATCTGCATGTGGGCAGACCCGCCTGGAGACAGATAGAGGAACTGTGTCTCAGTTCCTAAGACATCGGAAATATGTTTTCTGATGGTCTTAGGCAACCCCTGTGAAAGGGTCATTAAACCCCAAAGGGGTTGTAACCCACAGGTTGAGAATCACTGATTTAAAGGATTATTTTCTACTTTCATTTTCTATTTCATTACTGACCTTGATAGCCCCCTATAATTCTTCACCCCCTATTCTTCTACCATTTTAGTCCCTAACCTAAAATAATTCCTTTTACTCCTGCCAGGTACACTTGCTCCCTTCTCAGTTTCCTTTTGTGTGTTATCTTGTGCATTAGACTGTAAACTCCTTGAGGGAAGGGATTGTCCTTCCTTTTTCTTATTTGTATCTTTAGCACTTGCTAAATAAATGTTTGGGGCATCTAGGTGGCACAGTGGATAGAATGGTTAGCCTGGAGTCAGGACAACCAGAGTTCAAATCTGGCATCAGATACTTACTAGCTGTGTGACCCTGAGCAAGTTACTTAACCCCGTTTACATCAGTTTTCTCATCTGGAGAAGGAGATGAAAATCCAATCCAATATCTTTGCCAAGAAAATCCCAAATGGGGTTGTAAAGAATTGGATACCATCAAGCAACAAAATACATGTTTACCGATTGATTGTGGAGTTTTTCGATATTCTATTCTAATGCTGCTTCCTCTATTCCTTTCCTTATTACGTTCAGTTAGAAATGATTTCTTTCTTCCTTAAATTCCTATAGTACTTTGCCTACATCACCACAATTTGGCTTTAGCTTGTAATTATTTGTATGTCCGTGTTCTCTCTCCTATTATATTGTAAATTTTCTTTAGAAAGGGCCCAAGTCTTTTTTTCACTGTGCCAGCTAGTCACCCCTGCAGGAATTTTAAAATAAAGACCTCAGATCATGACATGTATAGATTCACAGTCAGTGTTGGTGGTTTGGTGTAACTGAAACTGCTAAACTGATGATGTGAATTCAAGAAGATCAGGAGGCAGCATTCTACAACAGAAAGAAAGCTGGGACTTGAGCCAGTCATTGAACTCTCCTGGGCCTCAGTTTCTTCATCTGTAAGATGGGGGAGAGTTGGATTAGATATAATCTCTAAGGTCCTTTCCAGCTCTACATCTTTTACCTTATGACTGAATTCTGTTTTGAGAACTCTTCTGACTTCATTACTTCATTTCCTATTTCCTTTAGCATCCAAGTACTCGAGTTCTGTAGAGAGTGATGAGTAATTAAGGCCCACAAACTCTCAAACAGCATTGGATTTGGCACCAGTCTGCATATTCAAACTGTTGAAAATTTATCAATTAGTTTTTCAGCTCAACTAAACCCACTGTGAGAGTAAAAGCTGAGTGTATAAAACACCATAGGCCTTTACAAATAAAACTTCTATAATAAACATAAGTTATATTTTATCTACAATGCCTCGAAGATTTGTGATCTTAGCATTTTTTGGAGTATTCCCTTCAACGAGTCAGCCTGAAATCCACTCTGTGCCTTAGCAGTCTTCACGAGTAGCTGTGATTGAAAACATCTGTCTTTGGTTGCAGTAGTGAGCTTCTCCATGCCTAGCTAAGCTGGGCCTCAAACCAATCAATCAGTAATCATTTCTTAAATTCCTACTGTGTGCCAAACACTGTGCTAAGTGCCAGGGATACAAAAAGAGGCAAAAGACCTTCCTTGCCTTCAAGGAGCTTACAATCTAATGGGATAGACAGCATGCAAACATGTAAAAGCAAGTTATATACTAGTAACAGTAACACGGTTAGTACTAGATGCCTTTCTGCTTTCATAGAACCTGGCAGAGCCTGTGGTCCACTGGTGCCCAGAAGTCATTTCCAGGCTACAAATGAGGCATTATGGGAGGATTTTAGTGGGGGAATAAGCGTGTTATCTTTGTAAAAACAAACAAACAGATTATCCTTAGAGATTCCTCAAAATAATTTATTTTTTAAAAATCTTATTCCTAATTGTAAAATATATTCCAATCTCATCTCTTTAGGAAAAAAAAATTTAAGTGACTTGTGGAAAAATGCATGTGCCAGTAGAAAAACATCTGCTGGGTTCTAATACTTATCATTCAGAATCCCAGAATCTAGGAAGTGGATGGGACCACTAAACTACTCTATTTCCACGCCATACCTAAAAAGGAATCTCTCTACTTGTACTCTAAAATGGTTATCAATCAATCAGTCAATAAGAGCTTATTAAGCGTCTGTTGCGTCAGGCAATAGGGTAAGTACTGGAGATACAAATACGAAGAATGAAAAATTCCTCCGCACAAGAAGCTTATACTCTAAAAAAGCTTTCTTTGCTCGAAGACCTCCAATGACAGGGAACCGCCTACCTTCCAAGGAAGCCTATTCCACTTTGAACAGCTCTAATTTTCAAGAAATTACATCCAACCTTAATTTGCTTATTTGTAACTTCCCCTCTTTGCTCCTAGCTTGGTCTTCCTGACCACCAAAGTAAATAATCACTCTTCCTCTTGGCAGCCACAAATGACTAGAAGACAACCATCACAGGGTCATGGACTTAGAGCTAAAAGAGATGACCTACAGGTCATCCACTCCAACTCCCTCATTTTTCTATATGAGGAAACTAAGGCCCAGGGAGGTTAAGTGATTTGCTCAGGGTCACACAGTTTTTAAATGCCTGAGATTGAATTTTAATGCATGTCTTCCTGATACCAAGTCTGCCACTCCACCCACTAAACCACGCTGTCTCATATCCCTGTTGGACATGTCACCTAACCTTTTGGTGCCCCAGGCAATTGTCTAAGACCACAAGTGGCAGAGCAGGTGCCAAGCTGCCGTGGTAGACAAGTTTGCTTGTCAGGAGTTCCCCATACCAATGAAATCATGGGTCTAGTTCAAAACAAAACAACCCCACTGTTGACTCATATTGAGTCTGCCACCTACTAACACTCTAAGCTCTTTTTCAAAATACCATCTAAGCATCCTGTACTTGTGAAACTGACTAACTCGAACACAGAACTTTACATTTATCCCCGTTAAATTTCTTGTCAGGTTTGGGCCCAAGATCTTTCTGAATCCTCTCAACCAGAGACAGCTGTCTTTTTCAGCTTTTTGTCATCTGAAAATCTAATAAGCAAGCATTCATTCCATCTATGCCTTTATTCAAGTCATTGATGAAAATGTTACACAGCACGGATCTCTGAGACACTCTACTGGAAACCTCCTTCCCACCTCTGATGTCTAGTCTTTGAAATCAGACATTCCAGCAGTCTTGAATCCTCCTTATTATCTGTGGTTCCCAGAGGACAAAATTGTGCTGTTATCTGGACTACATCTCTCCATCTTGTCCAAAAGAATATCATGAGAAACTTGGTCAAATGCCTCACTAAAATATAGGTAAATTTTATCTATGGTATTTCCTCTTATCTGCCAGTATATTAACCCTGTCAAAGGAGGACTCTTCTTGGCCTGTTCTTGATAGAGTCATACCAGCTCTTTATGATGCTTATTCTTTGCTACATGCTTGATAACCGCCCATTTTATCCATTCTAAGTAACTATAAGGAAACTGTCCAAAATGTTTTAGTCTTGTTAGGGTTTTTTTTTTTCCAAGTCATGTACTAGGCAGGTAGGTGGCATGGTGGATAGAATGTTAAGACTGGATTCAGGAAGACCTGATTTCAAATCCAGTTTCAGATACTAGTTGTGTGACCCTGGGCAAGTCATTTAATCTGTTTGCTCCAGTTTTCTCAACTGTAGATGGGGATAATAAAATACCTACCTCTCAAGTTTGTTGTGAGGATCAAATGAGATAATATTTATAAATTATTTTAATGAAGGTCCACAAATTCTTAGCATAGTGCTTGGCACATAGTAGATGCTGTATAAATGCTCAATATTATCGGTGTCATTATTAATATTGTTATATACTAAAATATATATATATATTTTATATATATATATTTTAAATATATACTATATTAATATTGTTATATACTAAATTGTGTAATATCTTCCTAGAAAACAACTTCTGGGAAAATATTTTCTCTATCCATGAAGGCAGATGAAATGTTATTTTGCTTCTTGTTAATCATAGGTTAATCTTCCTTTGAATTGAATTTTAATTGATATCTTTCATTTTTATATTACTT
>CM053582.1:171710873-171742117 GCA_028627135.1 Pseudochirops cupreus
TATATATATATTTTAAATATATACTATATTAATATTGTTATATACTAAATTGTGTAATATCTTCCTAGAAAACAACTTCTGGGAAAATATTTTCTCTATCCATGAAGGCAGATGAAATGTTATTTTGCTTCTTGTTAATCATAGGTTAATCTTCCTTTGAATTGAATTTTAATTGATATCTTTCATTTTTATATTACTTTTATTATTCAATATAATCCTCTCCCTCTACCAGAGAGTCTTCCCTTATAACAAAGAATAAAACATCTAAGTGCAGTGTACCCACATGGAGTCCTCAGGGCTGGGTAACCTATGGCCTCAAGGTCACATGTGGTCCTCTAGGTCCTCAAGTGGGGCCTTTGACTGAATCCAAACTTCACAGAACAAATCCCCATAACAAAAGGATCTGTTCTATAAAACTTGGACTCACTCAAAAGGCCAAGGACCTAGAAGCCCACATGTGACCTCGAGGCCACAGGTTCCCCATCCCTGGCTGAAGCAAGTGAATTGTTTGAGTCTGGGGGTTCTGAGCTGCAGGAGGACTAAAGCTGATTGGGTACCTGTATGAAATCAGATACCAATAAGGTGATCCCTTGGGAGCTTGAGGCCCACCTGGCTGCCTAAGGAGGGGCAAACCAACCTAAGCTGAAAACAGAACAAGTCAAAGTTTCCATGCTGATTAGCAGTGGGGCTGGCCCCTGAATGGCTGCTGTACCCTCAGCCTGGGTGAAATAGTCTCCAAAAACAGAAAAAACATTTTTTTGAAAAAATGAGTGAAATGATAGTTTAGCAAAATTAATCAGTGCATCAAGCAAGTCCAACATCATATGCAAAATCCCTTATTTCTGCAAAGAAAGAAGGGAGCTGCATTCTCATATCTCTTCTTTGGGGACAAGCTTGATCTTTATAATTCTATAGCATTCACTTTTGGGGGCAATTGGGTTTTATTGTTCTTCCCACTGACATGGTTGTAGCCGTTTTGTATATTGTTTCCCTACATCTACCTACTTCCCTTTGCATCAGTTCATTTATCTTCCCATGCATCCCTATTCTTCACAGTCATCACTTCTTACAGTTCAGTGATATTCACTTATATTCATATATCACAATTTGTTTAGCTGTTCTCCAATGGATATGTATCTAATTTGTTTCCAGTTCTTTGCTATTACAAAAAGTACTTCTATGAATATTTTGGTATCTGTGAGGTCTGTCTTTTAATAACTGACCTCCTCCCTAAATTCATCTTTAAAGAAACAATTTCAAATTCTTTCCACAGATATGATGGCTTTCCCAGAACATCCGTTGCTGTGAAGGGAATCCCCGAGGTGAGTTGTTGTCTGGATTTTATGTTGAGTTGTCTTAAATCCAGAAAATAAAGGTTATTGTCAGGGCTGTGGTGTAATGCTATCCAAAATTGATGTTATTCCTGGTCAACTACTTATTCAAACAGGACCCCCACAGCTCAATTTAAAAACGTTTACTTTACCAGGCACAGTTCTTCCTAATGAATCTAAAGATCCCCTGCTGCACTAAATTTCTCTTTTAGCTATAATAATGAATGCACAGTTAATAGACTGTAAAAGGGAGAAAGCTCAGCCTCAGCAATTAAACCAACATGTTTATATCAGTTAACACCTGTGACCACTAGAATTTTTTTTAACTGCTTGGGATCTCAAAAAGACCTGAGGTTTTCTGGTTCCTAGCACCCCAAAAAGGCTTCCTGGGAAAGCAGAAGTCTTCAGCTACCTGTGATATACCCCACTATTCACAATGTGAGTATTTTGCTCCAATGATTATCATTTTTATTAAAATTAAAAGCCATGGATGGGTGTAGTTATTATCAGTAAGGATAAACAGAAGATGTTTTCTCTGACCTCAGAGAAAGAGTTGGGCTCCTACTCAAATAGATTCATAGATGTTTAGCACAGGAAGAGCTACTGGAGAGTAATAACAAGCTCCAGCTTTCTCATTTTACAGTTGAGGAAACAGAGACCCAGAGAAGTAAAGCTAAAGGTCACACAGTTTATAGTATAGTGGAGACTCGACATTAGGGCTGCTAACTTATTCAGTATTCTTTCCACTATATTATGCTGCCTCCTCTTACTACTTTGTAATATCATGGTCTCAAATTCAATTCAGTTGCCTACTATAAGCCATGAACTGTGCTAGGCTCTAGAAATACAAAGACAGGCAAAAAATATATATGTATTAAATCAGCTTGCATTCTATTGGAGGGAAAATAATACATACTAATAAAATTAGATGTAAAATATATAGAAAGCAATTTCTAAGGGAGGGTACTAGCAACTAGAGCTATACTGGGGGTATGGAGAGGGAAATCAGGATAGGTTTCTTGTATGAAGTATTCTAATTGACCTTTGGAGGAACTTGAGGATTCTATCAAAGGTGAAAAAGGAGTGCATTATGGGTATGGGGGCTGATGTGGTATGTATGCGCAGCTTACACAAAGGCATTAAGATGGAAAATAGAATGTTGGGTGCTGGGAACAGTAAATAGACCCATATAGCTGGACTAGACAATGCATTAAGGAAAGTAATGTGCAGTAAGACTAGAAAAGTAGAAAGAAACCAATCTGTGAATGGTTTTCAAAGCCAAATAGAGGTCTAGTTTGTATGTTATTCTAGCAACAAGAGGGAATCATAAGATCTTCTTGAGCAAAAGAGTGACATAGTCAGATTTGACCTTACGAATATAACTTTGGATGTATGGAGGGAAGATGGGAGAAGGAAAAGACTGGAAGGCAGAAAGCAAATTAGGAGGCTATTTCAACAATGTAGGAGGGAGACAATGAAGGCCTGAAACTAGGGTGGTGGCTGTATACATGAAGAAGAAGAATCTACAAAACTTGGCAGATGATTACCAGAGTGAAAGGGAGGAAGGAATCAAAGGGATGGAGAAGGGAACACACATTTATTAAGCACCTACTGTGGGTCAGGCGCTGTGCTAGATGCTTTACAAATTTTATCTCTTCTGATCCCAACAACCTTATGAGGTAGGTGCTATTATTATGCCCATTTACAGTTGAGATTAATCAAGGATGACTTTAGGTTTTCTAACCTGAATGAGTAGAAGGATAGTAGTGAGAAGTTACAGAAATACAGAAGGAAGAGGAGAGGGTTTTGAGAATAAAGATACTGAATTATGTTTCAGACACATTGAATTAGAGTTTCCTATTGAGCATACAGCACTGGAACTCAGAAGATAAACTAAGATATTAGAAAGATAGATAGACAGACAATCAGATAGATACATAGATAGATCTGGGAGTCATCTGCATAGAGGTGGTAGTTGAACCTATGAGAGTTGATGAAATCACCAAGAACGAACTTAGTGAGAAGAAGGCCTATAACATAGTTCTAAGGTATCCCCACATATAGGGGATGAAACAAGGATGATGATCCAGCAAAGAAGACTATGAAGAAAGGGACAGACAGGAGGAGAACCAGGAGAGTTGGGTGTCATGAAAATGTAGAGGGGAGAATGTCTAGGAAGATGAAGTAATCAGTGTTAAACCCCATTGAGAAGTCAATAAGGATAGAGCAGGGCATTGGATTTGTCAATTAAAAGATCACCAATAACTTTTGAAGGAGCAGTTTCAGATGAGGGATGAATCAGAAGTCAGATTAGAAGAGGTTGAAAAGGGAATGTAAGGTGAGAAAGTAAAGATGGTGAGGCTAAATAGATTTTTTTTTCTATGAGTCTGGCTGTGAAAAAGAGGGGAAATAAGAAATGAGAGATGAGACCTCTCTCATGAGACCTTAAACAACCATATTACTTCCGTTTAGGCTATTTTTCCTCAACATGCTTGCTTTCTTTTCATCTATCCTCATACTGTCTTTAGTACTACCAAATGGGACCCCATGGTAACCTCCTGCATAGCCTCATTGTCTCCATTGACTCCCCTTTGCTGGCAGGATGTTTAGGCAAAAGTGCTGCATCTCTTTACCCATAATTCTTTTTTTTTTAATTTAATTTAATTTTTTTTGTTTTCTTGCTTTTTGGAGGGAGGAGAGCAGGGCAATTGGGGTTAAGTGACTTACCGAAGGTCACACAGCTAGTAGATAATTCTTGTGCTGAAAACAGGGTGAGAATCTTTCGAATGCCTCAGAAGTTTTCATTTCCTTTTCTTCTTCTTTCCTGTAAGGATGCTCTAAATTTACCTTCAACTAGGTCTACAGCATTCAAGGGTTAGGCCACAAAGAAGCATGAAGCATGTGGGGAATGTAAGGGGAAATGTAAACACTTAGAAATGATAATAAGCAGTCCAGTCAACCATGAAGTAAGTCAGGAGCTGAATATTTGGAGTGGATCATTCAGGCTTATTTCTGTGGCTCTTTCTTCTAGTTGGTACTTTTCTGTTAGCCATTTCACAGGTACATGTATCAGAGGATTAGCAGGAAGAAGAAAAATGAATGGAAAATCATTTAAGTGCCTACCATGTGCCAAGCTCTGTGATACTCTCTGGGGAGCTTAAATAGAAACAAAGATAGTCCCTACCCTTGAGAAGCTTATATTTTGATAGAGGAAAACAACAAGCATAGGAAAATCATAACCAAAGAGTGGTTTGGTTCAGAAAGTGAAATGGATTGAGTGGATCCACAGGCACTAGACTGACACACTCTACCCAGGTACAGCAGCAGGTGATTATTTCTTATTTCCAGAACTGAAAAACTGAAAGGGGGTAGCATTTGAGAGGGGAAGAGAAGGACAAACATGGAGTAAGGTCATTGGTGATGAAGTGGTGGAGGATATGGCAGGAAAGAAACCAAACTAATTATTTTTGTACCTTGTTAACATCTATGAGAGCTTCAGAGGGACCCTCAGTTAAGAAAAAGTTGTTTAAGAGATTGAACTCAAGCAAGTGGCTGGACATAAAATTGGAGAGCAAGGACTGTGTTGCCTATTCCTGGCCCCATTCAGTAAGATCCTCTCACCGCAACCCAAAATGGTAAAAAAAAAAAAAAGTGGAACAAATTTAGGATTTTGGATTATCTAAAGATTTCAGTTATCTATGATATTCTTGATCTCTTACATTACAGGTAATTGTTAGTTATAAACACTTCATAAATATCTGCTAAGGTATTTAGGCAGAGAAGGGAAGATCTGCTTAGAAATCTGCTTAAGTACAGGAAAATGTTACTTCCTATACCAGTTTCTCTCTTTCTCTCTCTCTCTCTCTTTCTCTCTCTCTCTTTTCCTCCCCTCCTTTTCCTCCTCCCCTCTTCTTCTTCTTCTTCTGCTCCTCCTCTTCCTTCTCCTCCTCCTCCTTCTCTTCCTCCTTCTCCTCCTCCACCTCTTCCTTCACCTTCTCTTCCTCCTCTTTCTCCTCCTCCTCCTCCTCTTCATCTTTCTTCTTTATCATACCCCCTCCTCCCCCTTTGCTTCCCCCACCCTGGGCTTTTTTGTCTGGATAAAGCTTAATAGGACCAACAGTGGCCCTGGATTCCTTCATAGAAAACTTATTTGTGTGCTGCTAGATGACCTCAGCTCTGAAAATAAAATGGACTCTTAATTTGGTAAGCAGAGCCAGGGCTGGCACAAATGAATGAATTCCAAAACCCAGAGTTTCAAGCCTGTAATCTAAGGAACAGACCCTAAATCATTCTGAGCAGAGCAGATAGTCCTAAGGATTTGGAGTTGGATGAGAGAGACAGAGACAGAGACAAAGAGAGAGGACAAAGAGTACAGAAAGTGTTATATGCAGAGCCTATTTTTCATTCAAACTCAGCTTTAAGCTGACTTAAATGTCATAGAGTATTAAATGGGATCCATAGTAATAATAACAGGTCATATTTCTATAGTATTTATAGAATCATAAGAATATGTACTTAGAGCTGAATGCAACCATATGGGCAATCTGATTCAACTCCCTCAATTAACAGATGAGGAAACTGAGGTTCAGAGAGGTTACAGTGATCTCATGCCACTGTATTTAAATATCATCTACTTATCAAAAATAACCTGAGTGGAATATTTAAACTATCCAGCAGATCTGTTGATTGCCATTATTATTTTTAAAAATCTACCCTGGAATCTGTCCAGCCCACTCAGCACTTGCTATTTGTTTGGGTCTGAGAGGCAATGTGGCATAGAGTATGAGCAACAGCCTCAAAACTAGAAACATTTGGGTACAAGTCCTGTTATTGACACATATTGGCTGTGTGACCCTGGTCAAATCACTTTCCTCTCCGAGTCACTTCACCTTTGGATGCTTTAAGCCAGAGGTGTCAAACAGGCCGGGCTGCATTCAGTCTCCTATGCTTGAACCAGATTAAAATGTAATAGGGAAATATTGAATAAAAGAAATAAAAATATAACAAAACATAGATAATATTACATTTTTAAACTGTCAATATGTGGACCACAGGAATACTTGGGTTTCTATTTGAGTTGGACACCACTATCCTAGGCAATTCTGAGTTTTAGTAGTAGAGAAGGTGTCAGCTTGCATTGGTAGAGGGAGTTTGTTATCTGGGAATGATTTCATGTGATTTCACATCTTCTTCCCCCCCAAATTTCTCTTCAAACCAAAATGTTTAAAAAGGGAAATGCCACAGAATTACAAAGATGTAATGTTCCTTCAAGAGGAAGCACCTGAAAGATGAATATTCCAATTCAACAAACATTTATTAAGTGTATGCTGTATACAAGGCATGTGTCAAGTGCTAGAAACAGCTCCTGCCAGACACTCTTCTCTATCACTGGCTGAACACCAACCCAGGGTTTTGTGGCCAGGTGCCTGAGTATATCGTGTTGCTCTATATACAGCAACACCTAGTAGTATGGTTTTATGGCATATTTTGGGACCCATAAAGGTGGGCTGATAAATGAGACCTTCCCATAGAGAAAATAAAGGAAAACTATAGTAATTCCTCTAAAATTAATTTGTTGATTTCCCTAATGCATTTGATATTATCAGTAAACCTGAACTCTGGTATCTGTTCAGCAGGTTTGGCTGCCCAAAGAAGTTCCCAAAGAATCCAGGGTTACTTCATAGTAAGATGTTTGGCCAGTCATGTCTGAGTTGATAGGATCATAGTATCTTAGAACTGGTAAGAGACTTTCTGGGAGGAAGGATGTCTGTGGAGGTATTCCTTCTGTTTCAAATCCTAGCCCTGCCACTTACTGAATGTCCTTGGGCAAGTCATTTAATTTCTTTGTGGCTCAATTTCCTTTTCTGTCAGATGAGGGATTTGGAATAGGTAACCTCTCAAGTCCCTTTAAGTATGAGGTATGTCCCCAAGACAGTCCTCACTCCTATTTTCTTCTCTTTATACTCCCTTTCCTTTTTTCATTTAATCTATTACTCTGGTCCATATGGATGATAGGTATTCAGACCTGAGTTGTCCTCTGAGTTCTTGTCCTGAATATTTAATTGCCCATTGTACATCTTTACCTACGTGAGCCACTGGGAATTAAAATCCAATATTGTCCCAAAGTAAACTAATCATAAACTTTCTTCCTCATCCTTGCCTCTCCTTCTAACTTGCTAGGTTTTTTTTTATCCTTCCTGTAACTCCTAGCTCAAAATTTCAGTCATCTTTTATTCTTTCATATCCCTCCCCCAACTAAATATTCAACCGGTTATTAAGTCACATTAATCTACCTTGGCAATGTTTTACATCTAGACCTTCCTTTCCATTCACATGCCCTACATCTTCATTAAGCCTGTTATAGCCTTCTTCATCTGGACTACTATAATAATCTCATCTCTGGTCTCCTTTCCTCCAGTCTTTCCCCTCTCCAATATAACTTTATTGGGACCTCACTCCCCATAGGGAATCCCTGATGTCCATGTAAATGTAGGTCATAATCCAAACATTAGGCATTCTTCATCCATTTATTTTTCCTGTGTGGATGGTTAGATCAATCTATTTTGAGTGATTATGAATCTCTCTAGGAGACTCTAAAGTTTTTCAGGGCCTGATGCAAGCCACATAATATCATCTGCAAACAAGAACATTTTGGGGACCATCATCTAGAGATTCCCTATTCAACTTTGAATCTTCCCTGGATCTCCTCCCATCACAGTACTCCCGGAGCATACATCTCCTTGTTTTATGCCTAGCTTCATATCATTGGTCAAAGGGTTTGTTGAACAAAGATTGTCATATCTTTCAATGAATTTGACATGTTTTCGATGTGAGCATGAGAGACGCCTTCTTGGAAGAGAGTCTTCAAAGCAATGTTTTGCTCCTAAATCAAAAGCTTTTTGTTTACATTTTTCAGTCAATTATGTGATGGCATAGATGTGGTTTACTGTGGCAAATCACATAAAAAAACCTGCATGTTTCCTACTAATGTCTTCATCAAGGATTCTTGCAAATATATGTACAGATTATTCTCATAAAAATTTTATACAGATGAGAAAGTAGCCCTATAGGTCAGTAGTTGTTGATGGTCTCACAGTTCACTTTTTGGAATCAATAAGATACAAGATTTTTCTCCCACAGTTTTGGTATCTTCTGTTTTAGATACTTCAATGTGTTCATGATTGTGTCACCTCCAGCACAAATCTCCTCTCCATATGCTTCGCCTAATTCAAGTGTTTCTACTGTCTTTATTCTCTCAAGTGACATTCTTACCTACTCTATACACATCTCCAGGAATGTCCTGTTAAAATCCAAATGCAGTGGTTCCTACTCTTCTTGAAGGTGAATAGAATTTGTCATAAAAATCTTTGCAGATCTTTATCATTCATTACTTTATTGTCCTTCAAGTTTTATCCTTAAATTCTCAAGATGACTTTGGTTAGTCATTGCTCTTGTCAAGCTTTCTTTAACTGACTCTTACCCTCTACTTCTTCTCTTTATTTTACAAGGCGACACTGCTCATAATCTTTCCCCATTCTCCTAATCAAGACTTTATGAACCAGATTAGTTCTTAACTGGTGCTGCCTTTGGATCTTCTTTCTTGTCATTTCAGAAATGACTTACTGACTAAAGCACTTTTTAGGCTCTTTTTTTGTCTCCTCATTATGACAAATCATTCACATCATTCTGCATGAAATAAAGCCATCATCAAGACCAAAAACTTCAGCACTTTTTCCAAAGGAGTTGCTGAACTTTCAACTCAAGTTTTCATTTTCTTTTTATGGGTAGCTACAGCCTTAATGAATTAGGTTAAGTAGGGCATAGAAGCCAAGAACATAGGCAAAAGGGGGTGCTTTTTAAAATCTCAACCAAGTGTTACCTTTATTTCTCCAAGGAAGAATAAAAGATCCATACAATATTCCAAATTAATGATACTGAAAACAAGACAATATTAGCTAATCTTGGCAAACCTGATGGTTCCTACCTCCTATTTTGCCATTTCTCCATCCTCTGGTGCCTTCTGTCCTCTCTCTTTAAGGTACAAAGCACAATAGTTTCCTTAAGTGTTCAAATAACATTATTACAGCAGTTTTTCCAAAATTATCATTCCAAGGGGTGAGGAGGTGCTTTTTTAAAAAAAAGACTTTAGGTACTTAATAAGGATCTCCAGACCATACACAGTCATTCAATAACTGTTTATTAAATGCCTTTTATGTGCCACTGTGCTAAGCACTGGGAATATAAAGAAAAGCCAAACCAAGAAAACCCAATCCAATCTTTGCTCTCAAGGACTCACAGTCTGATGGGATTATATTTATATTACAACAGTCCTTATTAATAGGATATTAATAGCCCTGTGGGTATTTGATTGTGACCTCCTAGACATACCTAAGAAAACAAACTTCTTAAATTTGAGTGAAGTGGGGTTGGCCTCTTCCATCTTCTTTCTTAAAGTTGGAAGCAGATTCAATGTTCAAAAACCACTTGAAGCTTGACCAGTCCTAAAGGGAGGAATTTGGAGAACTAAAACTGTCTGACTCTTACCCACTCTGCCCCCCACAAAGTACAGGGTCTTCATCTCCACCAGTGAGGAGAGTCCAACTTTGGGGCGGCGGTTACGCCAGCTATAGTTAATGAGTCAATAAGCCCCTACTAAACACTTATTATGTGCCAGACACTGGGCTACATGCTGTAGGAGTAGAGTGTGCATCTGGTGTTTATCCCTTTAAGACAACGAGAAAAGGCAAGACCAGAAGGGTTTAAGAGCAAAGAGATTGTGAGGAAATACACAGAAACAACCTCAGCTATCATTGTCCTCACCAAACTACACCTACTCATTTTCTGTATTAGGTTACATTCTCTATTTCATTAATCTTTTAGTCCCTAGTTCTTTTGACATTCCTTTGAAACCTCCTTAGCTCTGCTACTGAACCTTAGAACAGTGCCTGGGTATTCAGGGCACAGTTCTTATGAGAGATCTAGGAATTATGTCCCATAAATATCTCAAATTCAGTATGTCCCAAACAGAACTCATCTCTCTTCCCAGACCCTGCCCTCTTTCTAATTTTCCTAATACTATTGAGATTACTATGATTCTCCCAGTCACCCAGGCTTGTAACCTTGACTCCTCACTATTATGTTCAACTCCTCCCTGGAACTCACCCCACACATACAATCTGTTTCCAAGTTTGTCATTTCTACCTTCACAATATCTCTGGTATAGTCAACTCTGGTATAGGCCCTTATTACCTCACACCTATATTACTGCAGTAGCCTATTGGTTGGTCTACAAGCCTCAAGTCTATTTCACTCCAGTTCATTTTCCTAAATCACAGATCTGTCTGACCATGTCACCTCCTATTCAGCCTTTGTGTACTCCACATACTTCACTCCCTTCCATGGACTCTACAATCCAGCTACACTGGCCTATTTGCTGTTCCTTAGACACCACACTCTATCTCCAGAATCTGGACCTTTTCACTGGCTGTCTCCCATTCCTGGAATGCCATCCCTCCTCATCTTCCCTGCCTTCCTTCAAGATTGTTCAAATTCTACCTTTCTGCAAGAGGCCAATTTGCTTGCGTACCCTGACCTCTATATTGGTATATAGCTTCCTTTTGAGATCACCAACCAATAACATACACATTTTGCACGTATATAACTTTTTTGCATGTTGTCCTTCCCATTATTATGTGAGCTCTTTGAGTGCAGGAGTCATGTTTTGTACTTTCTTAGAATTCCTTCCAATTAGCACAGTGCCTGGCATGTAGTGAGCACTTAATAAATGCTTGCTGACTTTTGCAGCTATTTTCAGAGCTCCTTAGAGGGTTGAATTATGCTAAGTCCTATAATAAGAAAAATGTGACTTCTAGAAATTGAGTGGTCTGTCCAAGGACCCATAATAAAGCTGTTGTTTTTCTTGGTAATGGATAATGGTATTTTTTATTATAAGAGTGAATGGGGAAAAAAAGACAATGTTGGTATAGTGAGGGCTCATTAATTTCAAACAGAAAAAAAAATTCATTAAACATGGTATATGGGAAAAATATGTCAGGAAAATTACTTTGTAAGTCTAAGGTTAATTTTTTTTGGAATTTTCCAAAAATTTCCTCCAAATTATATTTTTTTGGAATATTTTATGTGGAAAGGCATTTAACACAGAAATCAAGTCAGTAGACTTTTGTGTGGAGTAGAATGTTTGTGAAAGACCTAAAGTCGACCTCTATTTTTCACTTTAAAATTCACAGGCTGGGATATACAATTCACCATTAAAGAGTGAATCATCAAATACAGGATTTCCCCCAAAGCCTGTAGGAATGAGGGAAGGAAGTGGCCTGCCCCCATGGGATGCTTCCCAGATAGAGAATGAATTCTTTCGTGGTAAGTTTGTGAACTGAACTACCTTCATGAACTCCTCTGCTGCAAAAAACCCCCAAATTTTAAGGTATTGTGCATGGTGAGTAGCCAAATATGGTATGGTAGAATTTCCCTGGACTAGGAATCTGCAGACCTTTGTGCTAAACTTGGCTGTTTATGACTTTCAGCATGACCTTTCAGTAGGTAACTACATGGGATAATGTTAGATTCAGGAAAACCTGAGTTCAAGTTCTGCCCCAGAAACTTAATAGGTGTGTGGCTAGAGTATGCTTGACTCAGCTCCTACTGGCTCTTTACCACTGATTGCTAAATTTTTGTTGAAAGCATTCATACCTCAAAAATTGGAGAATACTAATTTACTTCTAAATCATATAAATGTTAATTGGGGCTTGATTTATTGTTTTGTTAATTAAATCGATTTACTGATTTGTTGATTTGTGACTTAAGAAACTGATGGAGAAAATGCTAATAATGCAGACTGAACTTTAAAGTGTGTCATGTGTACAGTTCTTTCCCCCAGAGACTCACTTGTTAAACATTTACCAGCACGCTCCTGTAGTGATCAGTCACTTAACATCTTTCAGGCTCAGTTTCCTTGGCTGTAAAATGGGAATAACAACAGCATCTACCTCAAAAGATTGTTGTGAAGATGAAATGAGACTTTAAAGAGCTATATAAATGCTAGCTATTATTAAATTACCCTGGGCCTCAGTTTTCTAATCTGTAAAATATTGGACTAAATGAAATAAGTCTAAGGTCCTTTCCAGTCCTAAGCATCTCTAGTGTGTTATTCTGGTGCTCCTTACCTAAAAAGTTTGTGTGCATGTTCATGAAAAAAGGAGAGTGGGAAAGCAGTGTGACACAATGGTGGAAGAGTTGACCTGAGTGAGGAAGGTCTGAGTTCAAGTCCCGCCTAAGAACCCATACTGACTATATAATCCCATATGTCACTTAGCCTTTCAATGTTCTAGGCAACTCTAAAACTAGAGGTTGCAGAGAGGGTATTGATCTGCAATAGGAAAGGAATTTACTGCCTGAGAGCTCTTTCTGCCAGTGATCAAAATCTAAAAAACAAACCATCAAAATGCATACATGCTTCTTGTGATTAATATCTATATAATAAGTCAATATTCTCAGAAGTGGTCCTCCAATGTTCCTTTTAAAGTATATGAGGCTGGGGCGGCTAGGTGGCGCAGTGAATAAAGCACCAGCCTGGGAGTCAGGAGGACCTGAGTCCAAATCCAGCCTCAGACACTTAACACTTACTAGCCGTGTGACCTTGGGCAAGTCACTGAACCCCAATTGCCCTGCCCTCCTCCTCTAAAAAAAAAGTATATGAGACAGTAATAATGTTAAATATTTAATCCCTTCTAGCTCTAAATCTACAATCCAAGATCTCTAGTTATTCAAATGGCATTCTTAACTTACTTTTATTGCCCAATTAGAATCTGTAACCACTTGAAGAAATCGTTTATAATTATGAAATGATTAACCTGTAATTGGTATAACTTTAAAGTATTGAGACTAGTTCCATATGCCCCACAAAACTATACTCTCTACATACAAAATATTTTCACTGTTTCCAAACAGTCCAGACCTTTGAGGAAGTAGCTTGTACAGTCATTCACCAATTTCAACTTGAGGAAAGAACTGAAATGACCTGAGACCAGGAGAGTGACATCACCTCAGGCCTTAGTATAAAAAGGGCAGTGGGAGGGGTTTGACAAGGAACCTCTGGAGCTCAGGAGAGAGTCCAGCAAGTTCAAGACTCACTCCAGAGGCAGTCGGAGAATGAGGCGTGCTCCACCCGAAGGCTCTCTTCATTAATGAAAGAAGCCTCTTTCAGGCTATTTTGAAAACACAGAATTGTAAGTAAAAAATCTTTACAAATCTAGAATTTTATGGAGAATTCTCGGTTGTGAACTGGCAAGGAATTTGTTGCCAGTTTTAATAGCTTAAAAAAAAAGCCAGTGTCTTGCCTGCACTCAGGTGTTGTTTTCTTTTTCCTTTGATCCATATTTTGGTGTTGTTTACTTCATTTATCTAATAAAGGAAAACAATTTTACGGACTTGGATGAGGAGCATCACTGGGGTAATAGATATAGGGCAGGCCTTGCAGTCAGGATGAACTGACACAAACTGGCTATGTGATCCTTGACTTCTCAATGCAACCCAGGCAACCCTCTAAGACTTAAAAGTTATAGATTTGTGTGGATGGAGGGAGTTTCCTCCCTGAGAGTTCCCTACATTGATGAAATTACAGACTGACCCACTAAAACTGGTCTTCAGTAACTTGGGGGGGGGGGCAGAGGGAGAGTTAAAGATATATTTTATTACATGACATTTCTGCATTTATAGATTTATAATTTTAAGGTTAAATGATATAATATATGTAAAAAAAGTACTTTGAAAACCTTAGGGAGCTATTTAAATGCTAGCTATAGGACTGATCTCCTGGAGACTTCTTGGTTGTCTCTCCTAAGATCCATGTTGTTTCCTTCTGCTAGCTGTGGCACTCTAAGCAGGGACAAAGTTCAGGAAGGCCCTGAAAAGCCATATCAGGATTTTCCTTAATGCAAAAAGAGAGACAAGAATCTCTCTTATTTCCACAAACTCAACTACAGGTGTAGTTCCCTTTATAAAATAAATACTTAACTGAACAAAATCACTTTTTCTCCAAAATGGCTAAGGGGAGGGGATAAATATATAGTCCTGTGCTTTGGTTCAAAATATCAATTTTCTTCCAAAATGTGCTAAGAGGAACTCACTGTTGCAAGGAATTTTGTAAAAGGATTTTTGAAGGATCATAGAATTGTAGATTTAGAGACAATGGAGCCTTTGAGGTTACCTAACCCAATTCCTTCTTTTTATAGTTAAGGACACTTTAGAGAGGTTAAAGACTAGCTCTACATGGTAACTGGCAAAGACCAGATTTGAACCCAATTCTTTTGTATAAAGGATTTTCTTTTCCATAATTAAAATACCATTCCCTAATTTATCTATCAGTTGAACCATTGTATATCAGGATTTCCTCAAAGAAATGAGTATGCTAGTCCTTACGCTCAGTAGGAAATAAAAGTAGCCTCAGAGAATCTGACACTTTAAAGTACTTCCATGTTTGATAGGGCCACTAACTGGTAGATCCGGGGAATGCTTTACCCTGATTTCAGCAAGGCATTTAACAAAGTCTCTCATGATATCCTGTGGAAAAGAGAAAAACTGAAACCACATGGCAGTATAGTTGTTATGTGGATTTAGAAGTGATTGAACCAAGAATTTTCATTAACAGATCAATTTGCCATTCTGAGAAAGGTTTCTAATGCACTCCCTCAAGTCTCAGGGTTCAATTCTATTCTGTAACATATTTTTATCAGACTCCATTGAAGACATTAGGATCATAGAATTGTAGATTTAGAGACAATGGAGCCTTTGAGGTTACCTAACCCAATTCCTTCTTTTTATAGTTAAGGACACTTTAGAGAGGTTAAAGACTAGCTCTACATGGTAACTGGCAAAGACCAGATTTGAACCCAATTCTTCCTAACTCCAAATCTAGAACTCTCCCCACTCTATCATTCTGTTGCCATGTTCATCATATTTGCAGCTGATATGAAGTGTGAAGGGATGGACAATTCATCAGATGACACAACCAAGTGCCTAAAGAACTTAACAGGATATAACAATAGATTGATTCTAAAAGGATGATATTTAATAGAGATAAATTTGTAGTCCTGTGCTTTGGTTCAAAATATCAATTGTACAAGTAGAGAATAGGGGGAGATATGTCTAGAGCTTAGTTTTTAACGTACAAAAACTTAGAAACTTAGGTTACTGAAAGCTCAAAATGAGTTAACAGTGTACAAAAACTAGCAAGATCTTAGATTACATTAATTATAGTATTGAGAACTAGAGCCAGCATAATCGTGTGTATTCTAGATATTAGACAGACCATATTTGGAATATTCCATCCTGGGCGCCACATTTGAAGAATTTAATTGATAAGTTACAGTATGTCCAGCCAGAGGTTGGCCAGTATGTTGAAGCAATTCAAAGCATGGCATGTGAAGAAAGGTCAAACACCTTAGCTTAGAGAATTGAAGACTCAGAAAGCCAATACCTCTCACTAAATATTTGAAGGGTAATATGTGAAAAGGGGAATAATGTATGGGGGGAAAAATCACTCTTCTGTGTGGCTTCACCCAGATCCAGAAGCAATGGGTAAAAAAAAGACAGAAAAGCAGACTCTAGAACACTATAAGGAAGAATGTCCTAATAATTTGAGCTGTCTGGTCCTCTTCAAGAACGAAGGACAAACACAGATGACCTCAGGAGGTTGTAGGTTTCTTATGACTAAAAGTAACTAAATAGAGTCTAGAAGACTACTTTTCTTTTTTTATAGAATTCTAGAGGGACATGCATTAGATGTGGGAGCTGGCCTAGATAATCCAGATCAAAGATTCTGTAATCCTAGTATTCTCTGCCTGCTCTTTAAATCTTTACATTCATTGAGGAAAATATTTCAAATATGATTTCAAGACTCAGAAAGAAATAGGGAAGAAAAAGGAACTGATCTCTAAGTATTCTTTTCTTAAAACTATTATTTAAAGTACTGTGAGAAATGCTGCCAGAATTAGGTTCAGTATTTTATTTAAAAACAAAACAAGGGAAGATTGGGGTTAGGGGAGACCACTGTTCTTCTATTCTTATAGCAATAATGTCCCAACTATGACTGTAACGGAAGGAGAGGTATTTGGAATAAAGAATGAGAGAAACCTCAATTGTAGAATTTTAAATGTTCAGCCTTAGAGGACATCTTGTTCAACTCCTTCCTTCGACAGATGAAGAAACTGAGAGCACAGGCCCTGGAGTCAGGAGGACCTGAGTTCAAATCCAGCCTCAGACACTTAACACTTACTAGCCATGTGACCTTGGCCAAGTCACTTAACCCCAACTTCCCTGCCCTTCCCCCTCCAAAAAAGCAAAAAATTAAAAAAAATTTTTAAATAAATAAAAAATAAAGAAACTGAGGCCGAGAGGTATAAAGTGACTTGCTCAAAGTAGAACAGTTGAGCAGTGGTGAAGTGAACCTGGGACTCAAGTGAGAGAGAGGACCAGGTATTCAGGACCAGAGTTTATCTTAGATATTGTCTCTCTCCCCTTCATTTTGTGGATGAGGAAACTCAGCTCCAGAAAGGTTCGGTCACTTGACTAAGGTCACCCAGGTGGAGAACAGCGCCAGGATTTTGAGACTCTCCTTTGAATAACATAACTTTCTGTACTTCCTGAAAACATTACAGAACCTTTTGGGGGGTGAGGGGAGGGGAAGAATTTCTGGTCCATGTCACCAGATACTCTATCATTCTATTATTTTTTACAAAACAAAATACCTAGAAAACACAGCAAAAATTGAAGGTAACCCATTCATTTATCATTACATTCAAGATGATAGAAGGTAGGTTGAATCCTAAATAAGCATGCTTGCTGGGAAGGAATTTTTGGTGAAAAGGAATTGTATAAATAGAAATTAAAATTACACTATGTAATGACTTTATAAAAGGAAGATTTAATTAATTTTATCCTTTTAGTTTTAGACGACTTGGACAATAAGCTGGCTCAAGAACAAACCCTAAGTCCTGTGAATACAAGAACATCAATCCACCACGGACTCCGAGCACAGATTCGTCCTTTTTACAACACTGGGAGCAAATATGGCAATCTCATGGAGGGATATCATAGGAATAACTACAGTGAAACTTCAGCTCCATCCATTTATGATATCCTAAGACCATCAACCCCTAGAGAAGGTTTTAAAACTTTTTCCTATAGAACAAAAACTATTTATGATATATATGGTCCAAGAGAACACACAATCTCACAAGAAGAATATGTGCACAAGACCTTCGGCAGTTCATCTCTATGTTCTAACAGGACACAAACATCAGCCCCTCCTACTTCAGGACATTTCACAGCAAATAGCCTACATCTGCCATCTCACACTCAGAGGAAGAGTGTTTTTGTACCAAGAAGCCATCAGCAGAGTCCAAGGAGAACTCCTTTGTCATCTATTGTATGGAACCGGTCACATTCTCCTGGAGATATTCAGTACCAAGAAGAGTTTCTGAGGGCACAGTCCCCAATGGAAGTTGACCCTGTCAATCAGGATATATACCCCACCTGGCTTCAAGATAGTAAGAGATATGAATTTTACCGTTCCAGTAATGTATACCAAAGTGTCAGGCCACATGCTCCCAAGGACAGAATAACTAGTCCTGAGTCATTTGAGAATTCTGAGAATATGCCATTCAACCAAAATGAAAACAAATTCTCAAGGTCATACTACTGGAACACCATTGGTCCTAGTAGATTGCAAAAATTTGGAGGAAGTCCTTTTCAGAGCAAAAAAGAAGAGTCTCCATCCTTGTCCAACTTTTATCACACAAACAAAGAATTCATTTCTTCTGACAGAGACTTGGAAATGATTTCAACTGATATAAATGAGGGGTCAGCTGTCCAGAGTAATAACACTCCTGTACCATCTCAACGCTGGAGAGCAAATTTTTCCAGAAACCAAGAAGAGTCAATTCACAGGGAGTTTAATTTTCAAGCATGTGTAATGGAAGACATGGAAGTCCTATCACAAGAAAATGGTAACCAAATAGCCTTAAATGAAAGATATGAACATTTGCACACACCTTCCATGGATACAACAGAAAAAAAATTTTGGATTGCCCCAGATATTTACTCCGGGAATCAAGTCAGACCAGGTAAGCTAATAAGTCAACAGAAGTGGCCTTCAATGGAAGAAAATGCAAATTCAGAGATCAATTTACCTGAAACCACTCAGAATTTGTCATCCTCACCTCAGATTCCCCTGCCCTTAATTTCACATAGAACAGAAACCCCTCAAAGCCCTGACTTCCAAAATGCTGCCACTACATTTTGGGACACCAAAGGGGGGACTACTGATGAATCTGCCTCCCTTCCTTTAAGAAGCCAAACAGAACTTATTAAAACTAATGGTGACCCAGTCAGTGATGCTAGAAGCCAACTAAACACTGAATGTGATCCAATCACTGAGTTGAATCCTAAGAAACACTTAACAGAATCTGTGTCAGAAAAAATGAAGCAACTAAACAAGGTGGATGAGACAGACCAGGCCAACAAAATGTTATCAGTTGTTTCTCAATCAGCAATTACTGAGACTACACCTGATCATCAGCATTCTCTTTCTAGGGATTCAACCACCTTTTCCAGCAATAGATTTGTTTTTAATGCACCTATCTCCACAGGTTCAAAAAAGCCAACTAGAGTCCTTGGCAGAAGGGATATTTCCAAAATTTACATATCAAATAGAGATAAAGCAAATGCACTTAAAAAACAAAATGATTCTACCATGGAAAGAAAACCAGATTTGGAAACTTCATTTCCTTTCTCTCAAGAAAACAGAACATCGTTATCTTTTCCCAAACAAAATCAAGATTGTCAGCAAGAACCAGGGATAAACGATGTTAGCATTAGCAACACTGAAAAGGAAGACAGCAAAGTAGGAACCGCCAGTGATCAAAACGCACAGTATCCAGGAGAGTCATTTCTTTTAGATGCTGAGGGTGGGCAAGGTATTAGATTGAAAAATGCTTTGGTTTCTCCTACCACCTACACCAAGTTTGCTGAAAATCATCATGCCCTAGAACCATTGCCAGAACACAGTCATGGTCTTCCATTATCTTTTTCTCCCAACAGCGCTTCCTTAGCTTCTTTAGCAAGTCCCTCTGCTACTTCATTAAATTTCACATGTAATATACTAGCAGAAGAGGAAATGTTCTCAAAGAAGAGTCTTCTGAGAAAAGATCCATCTCAAGAGGAAAGTGAAGAAAATACTTATTCTGTTAACAAGGACCAAAATAATCAATTATCTCTCAGCTCTTCAGAAAACCAAGCTACTGGGGATATACAGATGCTTGATCATCACAAAGTGAAGGATGCTGATAAATACCATCCAAACCATCCTTTTAGTCTTGGGAGAGGAAAAGGGAAAATAAGGCGTCGGGTATCCTGTATTGAAAAGTTAAGCAAATCAGGAAATTTCTTGAGAGAGGAGAGTAATGACAGTAGTGACATAGTTTCTGATCATGGCAATTGCCAGTCTCTTGAGCCCCTTGACATTTACTGTACCTTCCCAAGAAAATTGAGCAGCTTTCTAATCAATGACAATATAAAGTCAGAAAACAAGATAATGTCCACGTCATTTAGGAAGGGGCCCCCTCCATTCCAAATAAAGAAGAACATGGCAGATCCCCTAGAAAAGTGCTTCTTAAACAAAAACAATTCCAATTCTTCTGAACCAGATAGGCAATGTTCTAAAGTAGATGTAGATTCTTCCCCTTTAAGGCCCACACCTGTGGAGATGACAAACGTGAGAAATATAACACCTGCTACTATTAGAAAAGGGCCCCCTCCATTTGAAATCAAAAGGACCACATCCAGCCCCCTTGTTACATGTTCTTCAGGTAGACTGGACAGAAGCGATAAATGTTATGACCTAGACACAGAACCTTCTATTCTAACACCAAGGCCTGAGATGCTGTTCTCAACCACTCAGGAAAACAGTCCATCAACTGAAGATTGTTCTTTACAACTAGTCAGAGATCATCCTCACGCAGAAAGTTTTCAAGTCTACTCTGGAAATCACAGCAAAATGGCTTCTTCCCAGACAGATAATTTTACAAATACATTTTCCCTCCCCGATGAAAAACTTTTATCTTTTCCTCCAGATGGGTCAGAAATGCAAAGTGGAAAACCCCTACACAAATACAAGACAACAAGCACAATCACTGTTTCTGGTGACGAAGACAATGTAAAATGTCTTGAGGTGGTTTCAATCTATTACACTTTGCCACGGAAATCCAACAGAAAATTATGTGACCTCCTTAAAAGTGACACACAAAGTACATGTTTCTCCCCAGAATCAGCTACAGTGGGGGATGCAACATTCCCTATTTCTCTGGTAAAGAAGCAACTAAATTCTTCCACACAATCATTACCAGGAACACCTGCATCTCCCCATGTTAGCAGGGCTCAATGGAGAAAGCATTCCTTCTCACATGACATTGAAACAGCATCTCATTTACAGTCACCACACAGTCCAATTACTGGGGCAGAGAAGCCCTCAGCAGAGACATTACAGGGAATGACCTTTGGGTTTTCTCACATGGTTGAAGGTATTTTTCTTCACAAAGAAGAATTTAATACTACAAAGGATGGTTCAGCTAAAACAATCTCAGATGATGTACAAAGCAAAGGTATGGATACCTTTTTTTTCATTCCCAATCATCAACAGGGACAAGAAAAACAGCAGAATCACAACAGGCATACCTCTGTCTCACCAACAATGCCTCATGATAAACTTGTTAGAGAAGGAAAGCTTGAAAATCCTGAACAGTCTATTAAAGTATGTGAAGAAGAGAGTCCTTTTGTCATCCAGACCCATTTGGGAGATAATTTTAGTGACAGTCCTTGCATGGGACAAAGCTTAGGGAAATGTGGGCCTCACAACATAGATGTGATGTCTATTGGAAGTGGAAATTATCCTTGTGATGAAATTCATGACAAAATAGACTCAGTACCTGGAACTGTATTTTTCTATGATGATCTGAGAGAGTTACAGCCAGAAGCTGCTAATGGAAAACTTAAAACAGATGACCAAAAAATAATTGAAAAGACATATTCTGCTTTGCAAAACAAAAACTTATCCCTACCTTCCAATTCACTCAAACTTCAGCCTGGGGAAATGAACCATAAGGGTCAACCTGACTTAGAAAGGTCACTGAGAGAACCAAAGGAAGTATCTCAAGGAAGTGATGCAGATAAGGATTTAATTAGGTTGGATAAAGTAAGAGATGCCCAGAACACAAAGGTCAAAGAGAAAATGCAGGGGCTGACACATGATCAATATTCACCTCCCAAGGTCATAAATGAAACTAAGTGTGATTTGGGTTGCACCAAAGAACAAACCAATCTAGAGAAAAGGAAAAACAGAACTTCTGTTAAACAAAAACTGGCAGCTTTGTCCAAAGTTAGCAGAAAATTCTCAACAAAAGATATAAACCCCAGAAGGCATATTGCTACTATTTTCCCACAAGGGGAAGTCAATTCCAGTACCAATGACTCACCTCTTAATACACCAGAGATGTCTCCACTTTCAGCTAAACCCACCCTTGGGATCCCAGAACCCATACATGAATATAAGAAATCAGGTCCTAGTGGAACTGAGAGCTTTGCACTCCAAACAGCTGAAGTGAGTAAGACTGAGATCCCTCTCCAGACTCATTTAGATTCCATCAAGAAGCCCATCACACATGTAAGTGAGCAAAAAACAATGACTAGCAGTTCCAAACCAAAGAAGAACAAGGTTGAGAAGGTAACAGAATCACCACTGATCATCATAAACTCTGAAGATGAAATACTAGCAGAAGGAGGCAAATGCCCTCAAACTTTGAAAGCAGGATATGATACCATAGCCCAACCCAAGATTTCCAGTGTGGGGATAGAAGATTTCTCTGATGACCTAAAGAGGTTGAGCCTTCACTTCCCATTTGAGACTACATATAAGACTTCTGAAGAAATAATTCTGCCACCCCACCCTCTGCCACAGCAAAAAAATATCTCACCCCATGAATGGGAACCTGATTCAAATCTCCATCGTTCCAAGAGTTTAAAAAACATAAATGTACTTAGTAATCAGCAACAAATAAGTCAACCTCAGAAAATCCGTGAGCGCCACTTTTCTGCACGTACTTTTTCTGACAATGCCCAGGACAGATGGAAACTTGGGAATGAATTTCCTCTTCAAAGTGGGTATGGAAGGAGGTTCCGATCTTTTTCTGAGATCTCTGCCTATGATGAAAATGACACCTGGGCTCTTGGCAGTGATAGGACCAGGGCCAGTGATTCCAGATCTACAAGCTCCATCTCCAGACCAATTGACTATGGAATTTTTGGGAAGGAACAGCAGCTGGCTTTCTTGGAGAATGTAAAGAGGTCACTCACGGAAGGGAGGCTGTGGAGACCAAATTTCCTTAAGAACCCTAGCTTTCTAACAGATGATGTGAGTCAACCTGCCAATAGACCTGAATCACTAACTTCCAGTTCTCCTGATAGCAAAATACCAAAAGATGGTTTGTCTCCCAGGGAGCTGCTTAACATCTATGAGGGTGAACTCCAGGTGCATTCAGAATCTGACACTGACACCACCACGGATGATGAGTACTATCTGGATGAAGCCGACAAGGAATCAGAACTGTGAGGCCTCTTCTCAATAAAGAGAGTAACTTTTTTTTTAATGACCAACCATTGTTCTGCAGAATCCAGAGTGTCTTTGTAAATAGCATTATGACCATGAGAACATCAGGGATGAAAGATATAGTTTGGAAAGTCCTTATTCTGGAGCAATCTAATTCCCCGTTTTTCCTCCACACCCATTATTCCCTGGATTCAGCATAAATAACCCTGGTTTTGGTATTTTTGCTGCTTAGAGATAAGACAAATATTTATTTTCATGTTTCTTCAGGAGGTTTCAAACCTCCCTGCCTGTCCCCAATAGGACTGTTATGGAGGGGTGTGTGTTCTTAGCTTTCTTCATCTTCCCTACCTTTTCATCTCCAATTTAACTTCTAGTCTTGAATCCCTCCTTTTCCTTTTCCTTCAATCTTTCCTCCCCAAAAGATTAACTTTGCTAATCACCCAGCATACCCATGTTCTACTCTTTTCATAATGCTACTTAAAATTTGAGGACTTTATTTTTATGCTTTGGGGGGAAGGACATAAGACAAGGTTCTTTTTTAAAAAATTAACCTGATGTGCCCATGGAGTTGAAAGCTAGGAGAATGGGAGATGATTAAGCTGGGGATTTTTATGAAAGAAGCTGAATTCATTTAGACTAATTAGGAGGCACAGCATTACTAGAACAGATCCTGTGCTTAACTTGAAACTGGGAAGATCTAGTTCAAGTCTTGCTGCTGATTCCAACTAGGTGTGTGACTTTGACTTTGGGCAAGTCACTTAACCTTTCTGAGTCTCAACTTCCTCATCTGTAAAATGAGGATAATATTACTTGTAGTATCCACCTCACAAAGTTATTGTGAAATTCAAAGGAAATAATGCATGTAAAGTGATTTGCAAATTTTAAAGTTACTATAGAAATCTCAATTATTATTATGAAGAGCCATCAGAGAGTGAGCTAACTGAGTGAACCAGGTGAGTTAATGAACAGGCCCAGGATGTGGGCCAACTAGATTTAATGTTCAGATAGTAATCAGCAGCAGCATCTATGTCTTTGAAAAACACCATTACCATGGCACCATGATAAGCAGGTATTTCTACCCTAAAACTGGCTTAACTTTGCTATAACCTTCTTAGTGACTTTAAAAAAAATTCCTCCTATTTCAAATTTTCCATATTTGTGAAGTGTTAGACTTTCCAAAGGACACAAATTCAATTCACAAGTATTGAGAGAAAGCATCATCCACATTCCTAAAATGCTGCCCATCTGAAGTAAAACTCCAGGACTCATACATCACTATATATCTAGCTGGTGCCAAACCATCAGAATATTTTATTTGACATTTTGGTTTCTTTCTAATTATTTGCTTAGGCTGCAGTAGGTAGATACATCCAAATAACTATGAAGGTCAATGCTAAGACAAGGGTGGTCAAGGTAAAGAATACTGTGGTTGAGATATTTTGATAGCTCTATCCAAGGACGTCTATCTATTGTCTCCTTAACTTGTTGCTGAATTGGTTCCTGTTTATTAGGAACTCATATCATAAAAACAAATATAAAAATCCTTTCATCCTCTTTCAGCTTCCTTTTATAATCTGCTTTGATGATATGAGTTTTTATGTTCTGTATCCACGTCTCTCCACTCCTTATTTTCTCCCCTTGTCTGTTTTTATTCTTTTTTCATCAAGGTACTGATATGTGTTGATAAAGTACTTAAAGAATTTAGGAAGATAGGATTATGAGAAGGAAGTGTGTTATTACTGTTATGTTTCTTGCCTGGAAATACAGTACAGGCTATTTTGCCTACTGTGTTCCCATGGAGCTCAGATGGATGATAATAGAGTAACCAACACAAATTCTGTTTTTAACTTTTATTCACTTTGTGAGTGTGAGATCTGGTGGCCCACTGAAGACTTGGGAACATGGCTAAACCATGTTGTTTGAAGTCCACTTAGCAGAGCATGAAGACATTAAATTCAAATGTTCCTGGTACATGAAGCTAGACATATAATATTTATGAAAATTCATATGTTCCTTTCAAGTTGCTCTGCCCCTTTCCTCCCCACTTTCTTGTTAGAAATCTATATAGAACATTAAGAATCATTTTTGGAATTGCAAAAGAGATCTAATGCTCTAAAGCTGAAAAATATGAGTTTTCCATTGCAAATTTTATGTCACTAAATGAGGCTGTATCTCTGCTACACCACACAAAATGATGCTTGGGATTTTGAAGCCTATAGCTTCAAATTTGGCTGCACTAGCAGCCAAAGTAGTAGATTTGGGGATTAACAGTTTCTCTTGGGCCTGAATTCTTTGAATTGGCCCTCTATGGTTTATATCTTACCATAATTGCTAACTTTAAACTTTACTATTTGCTGTGTTAACCTGGTTCAGAAGTCACAAGAACATATTTATAGAAGGCACTATTCTCCTTCTCTCTTTGTATTTTATATAGTTAAAGTACTTCGTTAAAGAAGTGTAGTCATTTTTTATGTATTTTAACATACAAACTGCTGCTCTTTTAAAATATGATCTTTCTTTTGTAAACATGATTTATATTAGTCCTTTTTACATTCCAAACTTGTTTTCTAAGAGATATTCCATATAAAAAATACCTGTGTACAGATGGACCAATCAAAAAGGGAATGAACACTAATGTGTACAGTTGTAAAATAATTATTTTATGTAGATGGATAATGGACTCCTGGAGTCATGAGTCATAGAGTATATGGCCAATTTAAAACAGGCCTCATTTGATCACATTTTAGGGAAACTTTTTAATGGGTCGTTCAGTATTATAAGGCTATTGGTGGTTAATAAACCCATCACTCTAATAGATTGTCTAATATGATAAGCAAGTAGAATAGTCAATAGAAATTCAACACATACCTGCACTGAAGCTAGTAGTGAGAGGAAGTCAAACTTATACGATGGTAACTTGGAAGTAAAATTCTTAAATGAAGTAAATTACATTTTTTTTTATCATGCCATAGGATTAAAAAAATCTTATTAAGAATAGTAACAGTATTGCTTCAGAATGATAATTCTATTTGAATATATAGCCAGGTCCTAATTCATACAAATAATTATTCCCTTGAAGCATTCACATTATTAAAATTTACACTGCATTTTCTCCTTTGAGCTGGAAACAATTGCCATATTTTACATAATTATAACTTTGAATAGTGCAAATTTGAATACGTGAGACCACTTCAGGGAATTCATTATTCCCACTAGTTGTGACCCAAGCAATACCATGTACTTCCATATGTATGTGTTTGTATATATGCACATGTGTATAGATGTTTTGTTTTCTCAGCAGTTTTGTAAGTTTACATTGTGACTGAGGTGGCTCAGAATGATTGGTAATTGTATAACTTCTGAAACAAATAAGCCTTAATGCACTTTTTCTGAAACTTTTTCAAGTGGTCATTTATATGCAATTGCCTCTAAGCCTTTTCTCTGAATATGTCGATGCTACAAAGAATAATGTAATATTAAAGAAATTCCTGTTTTCAAATAAATGGTCTAAACAGATTAGAGTGTTTTATTTGGCTCTTATTTCCATACTAAACTAATGAAATTTGAATAAACTTCAGGGAAAAAAAAACTTAAAATAGGTAATATTATTTAAATATATGTTTCTGGTAACTTTGTATCCTATAGCTCCTGAATAAGAAGAAGTGGAATATGGGTAATTACGAAAAGAATGACCTGTTAGATTGCCCCAGTGAGTAACTGGACAAGTTAGAGTGAGCTCTAGCACCTGAAGTAGTGTCTGGCACATAATAGGCTTTAATAAGTGTTACATAGAATCAAAGGGTCCCAGGTCTCTTGAAGTGAAGAAAAAAAGTGATACAAATTTTACTTCATTTACTTTATCTTCCAAAGTAACAGTTACAATTTTAACACTAACCACTATACCTACTTTTGCATTGCTTCCCCTCTTCATCTTTGTCAAGTCTGCCCCTTCCTTCCAGACATTTTCCATTCACTTAGACAAGTATTTCTAAAACAGCTCATGAGTTCCAGGAACAGCTAGGCACTGGCAATTCAAAGACTAAAATTAAACAGCCTCTTCCCCAATGATCTTACATGCTATGTTTCAGGACCACTGCCTCTCCATTATGAGAATTTGAATGTGAATAAAAGTCATCAACACTTGTTATTAATACCTCACAAGCTAAGTACAGTTAATTAAAATGTTATTTGAGTTTCACAGGCTCTGAGTTAATCCAGTTCTGTGCCTGAGCTCTTACTGATGATGCTACAGACTGCATTAGGGAGCTGAGTTATAAAAGCTTTTGTGGTCTCAAGGCAAGATTCCAGAAGCTAGAAAACTAGTCTAGTAAAAATGTATTCAAGTCAATGTAGTGAATTTCAACTCTCCAGAGTCACACAAAAAGCTTCTCCATGTATTAAAACACAATACGTGATGCTATACCTCTTGGAATCCTTAGCTTCCTTCAAGGCTCAACTTAAGCTCCACTTTCATGAATCGAACTTTTCTAATTCTCCTACTTGTTAGTGCCCCCATCACCATTTATTTACTTATTTGGCTTTTTATCATGTACCTACACATTTGTCTGCCTAGTAGAATGGAAGCTCCTTGGGATCAGGGGCTGGCTGACTTTCATCTTTATGTTCCTAGCAACCCAAAATAGTGGGTGATATAGAGTAGGCACTTAATAAGTGGTTTGACTGATTTTCAATCTATAGTTATGTGAGATGGAGAGGATCATGGGTGGGGATCAGAAACATTTAGACGGGTGTTACTGAAGTTTGATTTACTCTTGAACTGATCCAAGCCATTGGTGATGGTGATACTCATGCTAAATAAAGGAAAATCCTAGGAAGGATTGTTAAGATATGGGAAGAAACACACTGATCTAGATTAGTTATTTTTAAATAAGAAGGCATTCAGGTGAAGTTTGTTAGTTTCCATGGCATGCTTTTGAAACATGTGGCTATTGCTTCCTCAATTATAAAGATATATGGGGACTAAACTTTGCTATCACTCAGAACCAGTCAGTTCCCAGACAACTCTACTATAGAATTGATTACCTCTAGAAATAGAAATTTTTTTTTGACGTTCTTCTCTCAGCACTTTATCTAGAGCAGTGGTTCTCAACTTTCCTAATGCCATGACCCTTTAATACAGTTCCTCATGTTGTGGTGACCCCCAGCCATAAAATTATTTTCGTTGCTACTTCATGACTGTAATTTTGCTACTGTTATGAATCTATCTGATATGCGGGATGTTTTTTCATGTTACAAATTGAACACAACCCACAGGTTGAGAACCGCTGATCTAGAGTCTATATAGGGCACTTACAAGATGGAACTTTATTATGTTTTCTAATGACTTTTTTTGGTAACCAGCATCCTAATTCAAGACAAAGTTAGAAAGTCATTTTATGTACATGCCCATGATTCCGCCATTTATTTTTACCAGTGAGAAAGGGATCTAATTCAAAAAGAATTACTTGGTTTCTTCTGTGAAAGTTAAATGACATTCATATGTAGCCAAGAATTCTAGCATAAGGCAAAAAATTAATACCTTAGGCCTTAGTCAACAAGTATTTTTATGCCAAGTGCCTTAGTATCTTTTTCAGAAATAATTTGCGAATGAAAAAAATGTGCTAAAAATATGACTTGGTCAAGCGTGGCAGGTGTGTTGTGATTTGAACATATTTTTGTCGGTATTTTTTAAGTCAAGACAAGGAGACCTGAGTTCTTGGTCCTCATTTTGCCACTAACTTTGAATGTCACTTTACTTCCCTGGTTCTCATTTCGCCCCTCTGTAAATTAAGAGTTTAGATCAGATAATCTAAACTGCCATTTTTACAGAGTGTGAACAAATTAAATTTTATTAAATTCTTTTTAGGGATGAATTTGGGGGTCAATTCAACTCAGCCATAAATTGTTAAGGGCGTACTATGTGCCAGATGCTAAAGATACAAAAAAAACCACATAGTCAATTGTTCTCAAGGAACTGAGACTCAAAAAGAGGAAATAAAACATGTCCACGAATTAGCAAGGAATAAAAATGAGTAGATTTTTTTTAATAAAGTGATATCAATTAATCAAACAAGCACTTGTCAAATGCCTATTTGCCTTCTGGGTGCTGTGCTAGACTCTGGGGCACACAGAAGTGAGATAGTCCTTGCTCTTAAGAATCATATATCCTAATATTCAGGGAAAATATCTTCACAAATGAATAAAGAATATGTACAAAATAAACACAAAGTAATTAAAAAAATACAAGCAACGGGGGATATCAGGAAAGGCCTCTTAAAGCTGAGCACTGAAGACAGGTAGGGGTTCCAGGAGGCAGAGATGAGGATGACCAGATTTTAGGAATGTCATTTTGGCAACTGATATGGAGGATGGTTTGGAGAGGAAGTGATAGAGCCAGGAAACCACTTAGGGAACTATTACAATAGTCCAGATGAGGAGCAATGAGGACCTGGAAAAGAATGAATGTGTGAATGGGGAGAAGAGGGCAGATTTGAGAGATGTTGAGTAGATGTGGATATAGAGATGGGCAAAAAGTCAAAGATGACTCCTAGGCTTTAAACCTGAGTGAATAGAATAGGGTGGTCTTGACAGAAATAGGGATGTTAGGAGGAGGGGTGGATTTAAAGGAAAAATATAATGGGTTCTGTTTTAAATTTGTTGAGTTTGAGATGCCTATGGGGCACCAGTTGGAGCTATCCAGTAGGTAGTTGGAGATGCAGGATTAAAGGTCAGGAAAGAGAGGAGAGCTAGTTTGCTGTGAGGAAGAAAAGAGATTAGCTTCTAGTTTGGAACATCTTCAAAGATCTCATGGAGGAGGAGAGATCTGAGTTAAGCTATAAAGAAGGGAAATATACCAATAGATGGAGTGGAGGGTAGGGGGGAAAGGAATCAGTTCCAGGGTGAGATGATGGTAAGAAAAAAGGAAGCAGGAAAAAACAGGATAGAGTAAGGGGAACACCGAGAAGTCCAGTTTTGCTAAGACATAGGACATATAAAAAGACTCCATGCTGGAAAACCAGGTTGGAGATAGATTTTTTAGAAATCTTTTCCTACCAAGCTAATGAGTCTGTACTTTACATTGGTATTTATCCAGCCCCACCTTCTCTCTTGACCTCCAGTCTCACATCTCCAACTGTCTATTAGATATTTTGAATTCAATGTCCTGTAGACATTTTAAAACTCAAAAATCCAAAACTGAACTCATTATCTTTCCCTCCAAATTGTCTCCTCTTCTTATTTTCCCTATTACTGTCAAAGGCAACACTATTCCAGCCATCTAGATTCATCCTGGTATCATCTTCAACTCCTCACTCTCACCACAAAACCCCATATTCACTTAATTGCCAAATCCTGTCTATTCTACCACTGAACCATCTCCCCCATACATGACTTAACTAGAACAGTACATTAGAAACATTAGATAAGCAATGGTATGAAGTATATTTCAAAGTTGTTGTGTTTGTTGTTCATCATTAATTCTCAAAGAGGACTGTGACATTGGGAAGATGTTGTCATGACTGTGAATTGGATTTAAGTGAGGCAGGGCTATGCAACGTCACCAGGCTCACTCTCTCCTCCAGAGACATCTGGGTCCAGTAGCAAGACATAGAGCAGGATGACTGGACATGGATGCAGTAGACCTTGGCCTTTTTAAAGCTAAAACCTTTCCCAGGTCTCAGTCTGTCTGAGGTAATGCCCATTTAGTGATTAAGGCTACATAAGAAATTAAGCAAAGAATAGCCTCTTATACCTAGTCAAAAAATCAATCTTGAGGGGGTGGAGCCAAGATGGCAGTGTAGGAGCAGCAAGAAATTGCAGCTCCAACACAGCCACATCAAATACCCAAAAAATATGACTCTAAACAAATTCTAGGGCTCTAAAACGCACACAGATATATTTCCTGCTGAAGGCAGCTTGGCTCAAAGCGACCATTTCAACTCTGAGAGCAGAAACCAGCCCAGCCTGAAATGGCAGTTTTTGCCCCAGGGGCAGCTGGACGAGAAGAGCCCTGCCACAGTGGATCTGCGACAGCTGTGGCAGTATCCAGAATTATCCAGCCATAAGAAAAAAGGACTCAGGTTAGTGGAACTCGGCTAAAAACCAGGGAAGCAAAGTGGGTCTGGCCAAGCCACCTGCAGGGCAAAGAAGCAGGAAGCAGAGGTTCTGCACCAGCCTCCATATTGCCACTTCAGAGCTCCCGGCCTGCAGACAAGGTGGGGGGGGAGGGGGGGGAGGTG
>CM053582.1:171742617-171764257 GCA_028627135.1 Pseudochirops cupreus
TTACTATTATTATTAACTACATCCAACTGGAACTTAAGATTCACAGGCACTGTGGAAGGGAGATCCATCCTGCCCTATCAGAAAGTTAGAGGAGTGATGGGGGAGGACATAGGAGGGATTAGATTGGGGGAGGGGTCATACAAGGAGATGGCTATTTTGAGGGTGGGGGTAGGGGAAAGATGGGGAGAAAATTTGTAACTCAAAATCTCATGGAAATGAATGATGTAAACTAAAATAAATAAAATAAAATATTAAAAAAAAATCAGTCTTGGAGGAGACCCTCAGGGTTTCTGGACAAAACAGACAAAATTGCTGAACCATCAAAGCCCAAACAATGAAATGACTCTCCACTAAACACTATGCTTTATTGTAACAATTTTGCCCTTGAGGGAAAAAAAATAAATTTTTCTTCATCTTATCTTCTTCCACTTTTGCCTTTACATAGTTTATAGGAATACACTTTTTGCTCTTTAAAGGGAGAATGAAACTACTGATTTGATAGTCTGCATAAGATGAAAATTATTACAAGTAAGGAACTCCAGGAATTCCAGAGTTTTGCTTCATTGGCATATCATCCTCTAAGTGATACCATCTGAGGGTCTTAAGTCTTAGTAATCCTTATTGGCTACCTTGGAAGAATTGCTATAATTAAAAAATAATTTTCTTTTGAGAAATTTAAAGCCCTTTACATATGGGAATAAGTTAAGTCATGGCCTGGGCCTAGCTAGAACTCATAACTAAAGAAATTCTTTATCACTGGTTGCTTTTTCTGTGATAAGATACTTAACTTTGCCTCCAAGAAAATGAAAGAAGGAAGACCAGTTAGAAAAATATTATGATAGTCTTTGCAAGTCCTAAGGCAATTACAGAAATGTAAAGAATAGAGAAAAATTAATTCCTGGACAGAATCCACAGAACTTAGCAAATGAACAGACACAGGGGATGAGGAAATTGTCAAAGTTGACTACAAAGTTTGGAACTTTGGTAGTGGGTAGTAATGTCGTCAAAAGGGTCAAAAGTTAAGAGGAAGGGCAGAGTAAAAGAGTCCGGGTTTTGATGTACTGAGTCTGAGGTGCTGGGTAGAACATTCAGGAAATTGGAGCTATAGTACTGAAAGTCTGGGAAAGGATTGAGGTCAGAGTAGAAAAATTCAGAATCATTCTACAGAGAGGTAATTATTGGGGATAGATGAGCTCATTAATGGACCAAATGAAGAGAGGAAAGAAGGCAAGATCAGAGCCCTGAATGATGACCATCTTAAAGGAGAAGGAAGCCGTCAGAGAAAACTATAAGAGGAGTGTGTCATGAAAGAATATCCAAAGGAGGGGATCATCATGACAGATTTTCTTGATTAAACCAAAATAATTTCTATGCATCAAAAAGAAAGAAAGAAAAAGGCAGAAGGAATGAAGGAAGGAATGAAGGAAGGGAGGAAGGGAGGAAGGGAGGAAGGGAGGAAGAAAGAAAGGAAGGAAGGAGAGAGGGAGGGAGGGAGGGAGGAAATTGTAGCAAGACTCTAGACTTTCTCTTCTAGGACTAGGCCAGTTATATCTCCCCCTTAGGGATCTAGGGATATAGCTAAGAAATCAGGGAAGTCTTTCTATGTTGTTATTGGTTTAAGTCCCCATTCTTGGGTGTTCTTTCCTCTATTTGCTCCCAGAGATTAGTGCCACAGTCCCACTTAATAAATTAATTTCAATTAGCCTTTACAAAGGGATATTTAATGAGAGAATATATAGCAGGAACAGAAACACAAACATTTCCCTAGAATTTGGGAAAGATTGGTTTAGTTCCTTTTTAGTTCATTTTCTACATAGCATTCACTCCTCTAGGTTTACTTTCAAATTCAGCATAAGCACAGGACGAGTCCTTGTCTCAGGTGCTGCTTGGATGGGCTCCTCAGATCATTCCAGTGGTGCTTTGGTGATGAGCTGGCTGGTCTAAAATCCTGACATAGACTCTGCTCTTAGACTTCCTGATGACTTGCTCTCCTAAACTTCTGAAGTTCTTAAAGTCATAGCCACCTTTAATATCTAAAGCTGGAAAGAGAAGACGCAACAACGAAGTTATGTGCTCTCAGTTTCACTGTGGCTCCAGGTAAGAGAGGGCCCAAGTTCCATAGTACCTTGTGCTCCTTCTCTAATGCCAGAGAGTCTAGAAAGAATCAGAGCCAAGAGACTCAACCTGGATTACCTTTTGAATGAACCCAAATTCTGAATTACATGGCCAGCCAACATCTTATCATATGGTTGGTAGACTAGAACCAGCCACACATAAAAAAAAATCTGTGGCATGCTCTTCATCATGGAGCAGGGCACTTCTATTCACTTTCCAAAAACAGACTCCCCAGGCTCTTCTACATGGGAATTGCATCATGCCTCCCATTTCAGGAAAGAAAATAGTAGATTGCCATAAATATTGTTCCCAAATTTTTGTCCAGATCTGTAACTTCATTAGTATAGGAAACTCTTAGTCACGAAGATTGGCAAATGTAAAGCTAAATTGATTTGCCAAGGGTCACATAGATAGTATATTTCAGAGGCAGGGCTTGAATCTAGTTATTTCTGACTTTGGAGCTGGCTTTCTATTATATCATTGTCTATGGCAAGTATGGCATAAAAGCCTGACATTAAAAATGTACAAAGCACTATTAAAAGTTTACACAGAAAATTTCCAATCCTTAATTGATAAGAGGCCAAGAGATATGAATGGTTTACAAAATAGAAACCACAAACTTAATAATCACTTCAAAAAATGTTCAACCTCACTAATAATTGAGGAGATACAAATTAAAATAACTCTAAGATACCAAGCTAGCAGATTAGCAAAATTGAATAAATTGGTAAAACTTTAAATGGTGGGTTGGGATAAAAACAGGTACAATTCTGTTGCTGGTGGAATTGCAAGCTAGTAGAATCTTTCCGGAAAGCTATATGTATACATAGCAAAAGTATCTAAAATAAGCATACTCTATAATTCCATTGTTGAGACTATTTTATGGAAGCGTTATCAAAGATTTTTATAGAGAAGTTAGTTATGGTTACAAAAAGGAAAAGAAACTAGGAACAACCTAAATGCCCAAAATAAGAGAATTACTAAATAAATTGTGGTACATTAATGCAATGGAATGTGATAATGCTTTTAAAATAGACAAATATGAGGAATATGAAATTTAGAAGAAATTTGCTGAAATACTACAAAGTCAAAAGGGAAGAAACAGGAAAACAGAAGACATACTTACTATGACTGTGTGAAAGGAAAAAGTGGAAACAATGAAAAAGAATCTTAGAGAGAATGGAGTCACAGAAAAATTCTCATGATATTTTATGTATTAAAAATCTTTTTTTTTTTTTTTGCTTTTTTGGAGGGCAGGGCAATTGGGATTAAGTGACTTGCCCAAGGTCACATGGCTAGTAAGTGTTAAGTGTCTGAGGTCAGATTTGAACTCAGGTCCTCCTGACTTCAGGACCGATGCTCTATTCATGGTGCCACCTGGCTGCCCCAAAACCACTTATTTAAAATGTGAATTGTGGAGCAAGTTTATATTCATGTTTATGTTTGCAGGCACCTGGGGAAACGAGCCTGTGGAGACAGAGATCAAAGACTCAAAAGGCATAAGAAATGATGGATACACTAAGTCCCTGGAACAGATATCAGGGGATGAGGTTACTAGCACAGTCTAAGGGGTTAGCCTTAGGAAGTAGGAAAGATATCTTGTCCTTGTGAGAATGAGGGGAAAGAAGTGAGGACGTATTAAGGTTTGACGAAGTAAAAGAAGGGAGTTGAGAGAGCTCAGGCTAGATAGATTGAGTGATTGAAGCAAGTTCACAATTAAATATGCAGACATACTGCCAGAAATATAATTGGCACCTGAAAGCCACGACAACAATCCCAAGATTTAACATCACAATTCAAACTATGATTTATGACTAGTTTCTGTGATCAGAGTCAACACTTGTCAGAGAACTTTGTGCAGCATTGAAAATAGGTCAAGTTAGACGTACCTCATTAATTCTGGAAAGCAGTTTGGAACTATGCCCCAAAAGTTATTTAGTTGTTCATGCCGTTTGATCAAGCAATACAATTACTAGGTCTATACCCTCAAAGAGATTTTTTTTTAAAAAAAGGAAAGCATCTCATGTTTAAAAATATTACTCATTTACTTATTTATTCATTCATTCAGCAGCTCTTTTAGTGAAGGCAAAAAAATAGAAACTAGGGGCAGCTAGGTGGCACCATAAATAGAGCACCGGCCCTGAAGTCAGGAGGATCTGAGTTCAAATGAGGCCTCAGACACTTAACACTTACTATCGCTTGGGCAAGTCACTTAACTCCAATTCCCCAGCCTTCTCCTCTCCAAAAAAAAAAAAAAGAGAGAGAGAACTGGAAACTAAAGGAGAACTCATCAATTAGGGAATGGTTGGACAAAATATGGAACATGAATGTAATGGAATACTATCATATGGTTAGAAATGATGAATGGAATGGTTTCAGAAAAACCTAAGATTTGTATAAACTGATACAGAATGAAGTGAGCATAACCAGGAGTACAATTTTTACTAAAACAACAACATTGTAAAAACAATTTTGAAAGACTTAAGAACACAGAACAACACAAACATCAGCTATAACTCCAGAGGACCCATGATGAAGCACGTTCCTCCGCTCCTGAAAGAAAAGTGATAAACTAAACATGCAGAATAAAACAAACATTTTTTGATATGGGCAATATGAGAGTTCGACTATACTTTGTTACTATGATTTTATTTTTCTGTTTTCTGGGCAGTGGAGAGGGAAAGAAAGTAAATGCTTGTCAATTTGAAATTATACATTAAAGTGACAAAAACTTTTCAAAAGAAAAAGGAAAATGATTTGGGAAAACTGAAGGAAAAAAGTTAAGATTTTGTCTGTAGTCTTGTTGTATCCTTAGAAAGACTGTTCAAATAAAATTCTTGCACTCCCTGTGAGTATATGCTGAACTAAAAGGCATTCTCACTCAATCCATACTTCTGGACATCTGGATCAGGCTTTGCTTGCCCCAGGAAGAAAAGGGAAGAGTCTGACCACACGGCTGTGGCAAAAAGAGGCATTTTCCTAATTTTCCCACCCTTGGTTGGTAAGTCAGCCTGGTGATGCAATGGATGGATGAACCAAGCTGGGAATTTCAGTGACAGGAGTTCAAATGTGGACTCAACCACCTGTGCGACCCTAGGCAAGTTACTTAACTTTTGCCTGCCTCAATTTCCTTAACTGTAAAATGAAGATAATAAAAACACCCAGCTCACAGGGTTGCTTTGAGGATCAAATTATATAATATTTGTAAAGTGCTTTGCAAACCATATATAAATGCTTGCTATAATTTGTTTAGGGATTTGCTCTGGGCTTTCGGTTTTTTTGTTTGTTTTTGTTTTTAACTTTTCTTTGTTTAAAGACGACAAAAGTATACTCAGCAAATACCAGGTGTTCGATTGAAAATTTGTTTTAATTGAAAGGAAACACTTGAATGGTTTTAACAGTGGAGCTTGAGCATGCTAAAAAAAAAAATAATTAATTAAAAAAATTTTTTAAAACCCTCAACAACAAAATGTCTTCCTCTTTCCTTTCCCCATCAGCGCCCCCTCCTTCGCCTTCCCCCACCAAAAAAAAGAGGGAGCAGACTGGTGGGGTGAAGAGATTAAATGTGTTTAAACAGGTTTTAAAAAAAACCCGAAAACGCTTTGATTTGCCGATCCTCACGCCCCATTTCATCATTCCTGAGTAGGAGTCCAGGGTACAAAGGCGTGGGCTGAGCTTGCTCCTGATTGGTCAAATCATTTACCAAGGGAAAGTTCAGTTCTCCTCCCTCCGCCGTTAAACTTTTGAAAGGAGATTAGGCCACCTGGTGCACCCTCTAGTCGCAGGCGTGGCCTCTCCTCCCCCCACTTCTGTCCCGGCAGCACCACCCGCCGCGGTTTGTTTGATGTTTCTGCTGCAGTGGCGGGGAGCTCTGCTCCTGGAAGCGGAGCCTGGTGTAGGGGCTTGGAATAGGAGCAAGGGGAGTCCTTCCAGTCAAGTATTTGTATCTCCAAACCGTCAGCTCTGCAGGGCAAAATCTTCCCCGTTCTTCCACAGGTAAGGTGCACCTGAGAACAAAATGATCCCAAAATTCCTCTAGTTAAACAATCAAAACTCGAAACTACCTCCTGGCCTGCATCTCAGGCTCTCTGGTCTGGGGTAGGAAAAACAGGGTGATCCATAGACCGATGTTTCCTATCTAGTGGACATTTTTTCTTTTTTTGCCTTCATTCTTCCTCCCCAGCCCCTGAATAAAATGCCTTTGAGATTTCTGTATGCTAGAAAACATAACTTGCACCTATGAAAAAGTGAAACTTCAGGGTACAACTGCATGCACCATGGACCTCTAGACAGTGTAAATAATTCAATTCACCAAACATTGGTCACTTACTGTATGTTCCTGTGCTAAGTACTAAAAACACAAAGACAGAAATGAAACAACCTATTCTCAAAAGTGTTTACATTCTACTGGGGCAGGGGTGGGGAACTGGCAGCCTTGAGGCCACATATGGCCCTCTAGGTCCTCAAGTGCAGCCCTTTGACAGAATCCAAACTGCACAGAACAGAACCCAAAAGGAGGCTGCAGTTTCCCCACCCCTAACTGGGAGAAAACAATATGTACAAAGACAAACATACAAAATAAATACACAATAAGTACAAAGTTCAGAGAAGGGGAATACTAACAATTGAAGAGATCAGCTAGTCATTAGTTCTTCTTAATCAAAGAGGACCAAAATGACATCACTATGTTGGAGTCAATGTATGGTGTGTCCACTGTGGCTGATCAAACCAATATAAGTTCAGAAAGCTACACCACAGGTTGGGCACAAATAGTCCACATGAACATTTGGGAAGGAGATGTCTGCAAATTTACACATCTCGTGTTTCTTTTGAGCTACTGCAGCTCTGCTTTGCTCATAGAGCACAGTGCCTTCTTTGATTAGGGCACATCATGCTGGATGGTCCTGTACCAGTTTTCTCTAATATCTCACAATTGATACCAGAGTCCTTCAAGAGACCTTGAGAACGTCCTTGTATCACTTCTTCTGACCTTAGTGTAAACACTTGCCTGGTGGGAGTTCTCCATAAAATAGTCTTTTAGGAAAATGCATGTTTGGCATTTGAACAGAGTTGCACTCTCTGCAGAAGAGTTTGAATGCTTGGTAGTTCAATTTGAGAAAGGACCTCAATGTCTAGTACCTTATCTTACAAGGTGATCTTCAGAATCTTCCCAAGACAATTCAAATAAAAGCACTTCAGTTTCCTGGCATGGCATTGGTATACCATCCAAAATTTCACAGGCATACAACAATGAGGTCAGCACAATGGCTGTGTAGGTCTTCAGTTTGGTAGGCAGACTAATACCTCTTCTATCCCACATCTTCTTTTGGAGCGTCCCAAACACTAAGCTAGCTCTGGAAATGCATGCACCAATCTCATCATCTAGGTGTAAATCCCTGGAAAGTATACTGCCAAGGTGAGTGAAGTTATCCACAGCATTCAAAATTTCTCCATTTGCTGTAATCAATGGTTACACACATGATGGATGGTATGGTGCTGGCTGGTGGAGAACTTCTGTGTTTTTGGTGGTGTTAGGCCAAAATTAGTACAAGTGGCAGAGAATCAATCCATACTCTGTTGCATCTTAGCTTCAGAGTCTGCATTGAGTGCACAATCATCTGAACAAAAAGTTCCACACAAACCCTTCATCCACTTTAGTCTTGGCTTGTGGACTTCTCAAGTTAAATAATTTACCATCAGTGCAGCAGCTGACCTTCATGCCATTTTTGTTCTCATTGAAATCATCTGTCAACACTGTTGAAAACTTCATGCTAAAAAGAATGGGAGCAAGCACACAGCCCTGCTTCCATTGGTGACTGGAAAAGCATGAGAGTATCATCCATTATCTAGAACCCATGCAAGCATGCCATCATGAAACTGGCATTCAATACTGATGAACTTTTCCAGGCAACCAAATTTCACCATGATCTTCCACAAGCCCTTAAAAATAGAAAGGCAAGAGTTTATGGTCAGATTAAAGAGTTACAGATTTTTGGCTTGTGAAGATGGAACAGTGGTGGGTGATAATGAGATTATGGTGTGACTGAGGTAGAGTGAAAGTGCAGGTCATAGAAACTGAAGGGGAAGTCATCATGTATGCTGAAATCCCTAAGGATAAGAGAGAGAGGGAGCTTGAGAGAAAGATTGTGGATGATATACTAAGCTCCTTGAGAAAGAAAGGCCTGAGAATCAGTAAATTATGGCTACAAAGATCTGCATAGGGTGATAAATTTGGGTGAAGGGAATCTCAAAGAAGGAGAAGTTGTTGAGTTGGGGACTTTTGGCCTTATCTGGCTGCAGCTAACCTGTCATGAGCACGGTGAGTAGAATTGGCTGCCAGCCTTATCAGGGAGCTTCACTTCACCACCATCAAATGTCCCAGTATCCCTTTCACTCTGATCTTCACTGACATGGTTCTATTGCCACATCTCCAACCCACTGTCCCTTTGAAACTGGGGTATAGGGAAGCCATAAAGTTCATTACATTGGTCTTTTCTCAGTGATTCAGCATAGCCATACTTTTTCATTATTGAAGTTTTCTTATGCCTCACAAGAAACAGAGTTAAACTCTGATAAAGAAATAAGCCTAATACAGATTAAAGGGTTGTATTAGAATTCTTGAGTTAAAGAGCCAACTGCAGCTTCATAGATGAATAGTTTTAGAGCTGGCAGGTCCTTCCATCATTACAACTCCCTTATTTTACACATGAGAAGACTGAGTTCCAAGGGCATGAAGTGGTTTCCCCTAGGTCGTCATATCTCCCAAGTCCAGTGCTCTTGGCTCTAAATTACCCACCCCTCTTTGTGCATTGTACAAGAACAATATAGTTCTATGAAATGTAATCTGTCACTATCAACATTGATAAAGCTAGAGTCTGGTAGGGGAAAATAAGTGTAATATGTTATGGCTAGATTAGAAATCAGGTGGAGACAGCACCCTCCACAGTGAGATTAATGGATCATAAAGATATTTTGACAATGGTAGCTTCCTAAAAAACAAGAAAAACAGAGGGGGTAGGGGAAGAATTCTTTTTTCCTTCAGTTGTTCAAATGAATACTAGGTGCTTTGCTTGCTGTAGTTTAGAATAAATTATTAAAAATATGCATTATTAGTGATGTTTGATGTTGTGTCAAAGTAAATAAAACTAAAATGCACTATTGGCAAGAACATAAGGAAACAGACTTAGAAATTGCTGGTGCCTTGTAAATTGCCTCAATTTTTCTGAAAAGATAGTTGGATACAAGAAACAAGCTATAAACATTGTTCATAGTCTTTGTAATTGTTCATTGCACTTTGGGAAATGTTCACTGCAGAAATAATGCAATAGAAATAAAAAAGAAATTTATGCAAAGCTAATAGACACAGAGTCTACTGTTGGACTCATGTTCAAATCTTTCCTGACAGAGCTGGCCAAAGCTTGTGTCTTGCTAGCATAGCCTTCGAGGACCAAGGGTCACCCCTAAACTATAATGGGGCACTTGAGTGCGTAAACCTAATATGGTCCATTCATTCCTCAGACACTGCGAAAGGATCATGGACCTCTAGTCTTAGAGGCCTTTTATTCCCTCCTTTTGCTAGATACAAAGGAACTTGGCTATCCAATTCCCAAACTACTATGTAACCACGGTTCCTGGGAGTCCTTTAGTTGCCAAAGATCAATTGTCAATGGATTCTACCACAAAAACGCTCACATCCTTTCCCTTCTCTTCCTCACACCCCCAGCACCCTAGTACAGTCACTAATTACCTCTCACCCAGGCTGTTACAATAACCTCCCAATTAGTCTCCCTTAAATCTTCACCCCTTCTGATACATTTTCCACACAACTGCCAAAATGATGTTCCTAAAACATAGCTCTAACCAGGTAACTCTCCTGCTCAAAAAGCTCTAGTTTCTTCCTATTGCCAGTAAAACAAAGTATAAACTCCTCTGTGCGAAGCCCTTCATAGCTGGCTCCAAATTACCTTTCCAAACTTTTTGCCACTTGCTGTTTCTTAATAAAACATTTAATCTTGATGTCTTTGACTAGAAAATGCTCTTTCCTCAGCTCCACCTTCTTGAATCCCTCATTGTTCAGTCGTTTCAGTCCTGTCCAACCCCTTGTGATCCCATTGGGGTTTTCTTGGCAAAGATGCTGAAGTGATTTGCCATTTCCTTCTCCAGCTCCTTTTACAGATGAGGAACTGAGGCTAAGTGACTTGCCTAGGGTCACCCAGCTAGTTAAGTGTCAGACCCAATTTCAATTCAGGATGATGAGTATTCCTGACTCCAGCCCCAGCACAATATCCACTGCTCCACCTAGCTGTCCAGTTAAAATCCCTCACTTGCTTCAAATTTTAGCTATTGTCTCTTGCCCCAGAGGCTTTTTCTGAAACACTCCCCCTTGGTAATCTTATCTAGTTTGTGCACAAGTTGAATTTACCTACATTCTTTGTAAGATTGGGGGTTGATTACACACTCCACCCACACTTAAAGTGAATAATAGACATGCTATATGCCCTGATACATTTACCAGGTAAGAAGTACTAATCAATGACTTTAGATGAAATATAAAAAGTTTTTTAATTGAATCAGGCTGAAGTTGATAGAGAAATGCTCTAACTGGTTGAGGAAACAACCAATGCAGAACCCAAATTATTCAAAGGTCTGGCAATATAGAGGAAGGAGTGGAGACATCTAGAACTGAGAAGAAAAGAACTAGCAACCCAGATCATCTAGCATAAGGAGAAAAAAACAAGACTAAGCTGTGACATTCTGATAAGAGAGAAATCAAAAAGGGTCATCAGCCCTATAAGCAAATTGGATCAGAAGACTCAGAGTGATATTTCCAGGTTTAGATACCTCTTCAAGAACTAAGAAAAGTTTTAAGAAAAAAATCTAGTCTTTCCCCAGTTTCCCCTCCCCATGCCTATCTATCAACAGACACTGTAATATATTTTGCTACTTTTTTACATTTAGAGTAATTTGAATGATGCCTTGACCACAAGAAGCCAGGAATTAACTAGAGCAGGAGATCAATGTAAATTAAAACAGAGAGCTAGACTCCTGCCAGATTTTCATGTGATAGGGAACTGGTACATATGCAAAGTGCATCAGTGTATTAAGCTGATGCAAATTCCCTTTGTGGGAGAGGCTGGAGAACCTGCTTAGAGGAGTCATCATTACTGAAGACATGTAATGAAAATGCTTTGGACAGATATTGGAATATTTGCAGACATTCTATAACTAGATCTGGTCTGCTCACCATACGTTTGGTTGAACGTAACCTCAACTGAGGGAGTGCTTTTAGAAAGACACAATCAAGCAGATCCATGTTCTCCTCAGCTGTGAATCCCTTGGACTCCTTTGTAAATGACATCCGATGAGAGACAGTACTATAAGCAAGGGGGGAAGAGGGGAGGGGGAAGTGATCATTCCCACTGAGGCCAACATGTGGTTTGTGAATACTGGCCTGGGTTGTTTGCCTGTCCTGGTGTTTGTACTTCTGTTTTAGGTGAATGGAGATCAGCATTCTAGTATCCTAGCATCTGGGTTTTCCAGACAACTCAACATCAGTGCCCCAAGTACCAAAGAGTGATCTTTGGGGCTCAACTCAGTAGTAGCTGAAACAAAGATTCATCCAAAAATAATACCTCATTTGAATATGAGCTTGGTAGGACCAATGCTATGAAGGAACTGAGCTGAGTTTGAGCCCCCTCTTCACAGAGACCAGGATGTGATGATATGGGAGAGTGTGCTTCTGAGGTATTGGGAGAAATGTTTACATTTTTGTTTTATCTTCAAAGTGAATATCCCTTTGTTAAATCTAACTGATATTAAGCAGTTAAATGGAACTGAGATGTTACCCACTGGCTCTTAAAAGTCAAAGGAATACTGCCAGTGAGGGTTTGAGCCAATAGCATTAGAGAAGGGATCCTCTGAGAAGATGATATGCAGGTCTCACTCTTAGAAAGTGAGGTCAGAGTGCACTCACTGCATTAGTAATTTTCCTTACTTGGGGCTCAAAAAAGTTGTGACTGTACTCCTAACTTTTCATCAAATATAAACTTCCGAAAGCAGCAGAAAACCACATGGACCTGAAGGACTATTATCTTGCTCTGGAACTGAAAATTATCTAATTACTGTAACAAGGCATTGTATCTATAATATACATATTTCCCCTGTATAATGTAAGCATTTTTAGAACAGGGATTACTTAGTTTTTTTCTTTTTATCTCTAGCATCTAACACGGTGCCAGACACAAAGTAGACACTTAAAAACGGTTATTGATTGATTCTAGTCAAGAATTAAAAGATTCCTTTCTCAGTAATCAATCATACCCCTAATAACCTAAAATTGGAAAGAAAAGGAAAAAATATTCCTTAGTGACCCCTCCCATGCTGACTGTATTAACAGGAGAATCACTGCCCAACAAGATGGAAGTTGGAAATGAGTCACTGTTAAGGAAGGTGATGATAGTGGATCAATGACCACTAGGGAGAGTGTCCCCTCCCCTCAATAGACTTTTACATCACCCTCAGTCTATTGTGTTTTCATTATGAGGATTTCAAGCTGACTCACTAACTTCTGGGTCACAGTGGTATGTTTAGTGAATAATTTCCAAGCTCTTCTCTAGTCTATTGCTGAGGATCTTGTAACACTCTGTAATAATATAAGCAACTCAAAGGATATGGTGACAGTTCTGTTTTCCTTTTCGTGCACTGCAATCCTTATCAATTAATTTTCTTTGTTACTTACTTTGCTATTTTGTTCCAGTTATAGGCTTTGGCCTGTTTATTCTTGTGCAGTTCATTAGTAAAGAAATCAGTGGGTGGGGACCTGAGCAATATTTGTATAATTATGATTAGACAAATATCCCATAATGAGCTTTGCTTAACCAGGGAGTCCAGAGTCAAATAAGACCCTTTTTGTATTTGTAAAAACTTGATTATAAACTTTGCAATATTATGGGTATACTCAATGTATTGGATGAAGCCAAATACCTGAATGGGCAATACAAGGGTCTATTTTTTTTTTTTGAGGAATGAGGGAAGTGGTGGTGCTAGTCTACATTGATATTGACAGTATGAATTTTTTTTTTTGCTTTTTGAAGGGGAATTAGGGTTAAGTGACTTGCTCAAAGTCACAGGGCTAGTTTTTATGTCAAGTGTCTGAGGCCGGGTTTGAACTCAGGCTCTCCTGATTCCAGGGCCGGTGCTCTATTCACTGTGCCACCTAGCCACCCTGACAGTATGAATTCTTTACATCAGTATCCTTTAAACAGCAAATTACTTTGTTTATGTTGTTCAAAATAGTAGCAGAAAAGATTTTTCTTTATTTTCTTTCAAAGTCTAGGCTGTAATTTGGAAGGTTTTTTTGGGGGGGCACTCTAATTCAAAGAATCAGTATGTAATTGTATTAATTGTACTTTATTGAAATGTCATGGCATACACAATTGAAGAGACATTGTTGGACTGTCATTGTGCATTATATACTTGTGAGCTTTGTGAATAGGTAGGGTAGGTACTCAGGTTTTGGAGACCTGGTTCTTAGAAATAGAACTAGATCCTCACTGGGGCCTCTTAAGTTGGAGAACTCAAACACTACAGTGATAAGAATAGTGAAGGGACTTTATACCATCTGTAAAGCCAATCACAAGCAGCTGTCCTGAGGACTGTCAATAACTTTAAGATCTAATCACATAGTATAATGAACTCTCTATTTATTTAGTAATAAACTAAAGCAAAACATTCAAGAAACTAGAGCACAACATCCACAACAATATAATATAACAACTTATTACTAAGGTGGCCACATAGTCTTAAACAAAATACATCATTTAGTAAGTCACAATCTCCCCAATTAATATGGAGTACCCAAGTAAAGTCTTCTTTCATCTTGACTTGAGGCTGGCTTCCAATCATCCTTAAGGGATAATCATCCTTAAGGGATAGCAGAAAGTATAAACACCATCTACCCCTGGGTCATAATAAGTTACAATATCATCATTCAGCACTGAGTACCCAAATAAAGTCTCTTTTCATCTTAACTTGAAGCTGACTTCCAAACCCCAGGGCTCCTCTTCCATGCTCCTGGCTCTTGCCTGGATTCAACTGACTGTTTCCTGGATTCACAGGAAGGCAGCTCTCTGCTCCTGTTCCATATTGCAGCTCACAGAGACTGCTCCTCTCCAAGCTCTTGACAGTTTCTGTTTCTAGAAAAACAAAGCTTAACAGAGCTACAATAATATTTACACACACTGCCAGCACCATCATCTCAATTCACTTTCTGTCTGAGATATCAACACAAATCAACAGACAGAATGATTCTGACAAAGTAACACAAATAAACAGACAGAGTGCTTCTGTCTGACAAAGTAACATCAGCATAGAACAACAGACAGAACAACAGGGTGCCAACATCACAAACATTCTCTGTCTTACCTCTGCTTGGTCCTAGTCCCTAGTGCTTGAACTTCTATCTGCTCTTCTCCTTTCTGTTCCATCCTTCCTGTTCCACTCTTTCAGAAAGCTCCTCCCATTGGGGTGTCCATGTGAGGACCTTAGGCCTATTAGGGGCAGGGAAGGTCTCCAAACTCCCTTAGGCCTATTAAGGGCAACACAATGTATACTGTTTCCAACAAAGACTTGACACAATCAAAGGTGAGGTTTAAAGGCCCTTGAATAGTTGGAATAAGCAGCAAAGTACTACTTTCTTTGCCATTACACAATCCTGTAGACTCTTAAGGGGAACAAAAGTATTAGCTTTGTGCCCTGGACAAATCCCTTAGCCAGTGTGCACTTTAGGCAGTTGCCTAGGACTTGTCTACTGATATGGATTGTGTTTGCATTGATTGACTGGGTTCCTTTATTGTGATTTGCCCATGTTGATGAAATCACAGATTCTTTATCTATTATTATTTATATGAAATATTGAATAAGAAGTCGGATGATTATCTCCAATTTTTCCTACATATACTTGCTGATATAATGCTCTGTGAGTGCCATCAGAACAATTTTTTGTCTTTCTTTGTATCTTCCTGCTTAGCACAATGCCTGGCACATAGTAGGTGCTTAATAAATGCTTGTTGATTTGAGAAAAGCAGAACACAAAGACAGTATATGGACACTCATAGTGACTCTTTAAAAATATATGTGTACCCTGGAAAAGATATGAAGAATATTCAAAATTATGTAAATGTTTAGAGATTAATAACATTTACTAACTTCTTACTTCTTTAAAGTTGCTTAAGTTCCTAGTCTTTAAAAATATACCATTTATACATTTGATTCTCAAGAGATAGAGCTGCTCAAAGATAAAGCTGATGTCTTTCTGATTTCATCTACTTAGGCTCCCAATAATGAAATGGCAAGCAAGTATAGGATAAGAATCTCAGAGATCAGGAAAGCTTAATAATCTTAAGCAAATCACTCCATCTCCCTAGACCTCAGTTTCTTCTGCTGCCAAGTGAGAGGACTGGTCAAGAGGACTTCCAATACCTCCCTTCTTTCTAGTTCAAACATTCTATAAAGCATCAGATCAGTCTGAGGCCATTTAATGAGGTTTCCCAGAAAAGAAGGAGGGAAGGTGGGGAAGAGTATAAAGCCCAACCTAGTGTTACAAGAACTAGGTCAGGTTTTGTGAAGGACATTCTATCTCTGACTTCATCCTCCAGAGCCGTTCCAGCTTGCACTGAATATCTTGATGAGGTTAGTCATCAGAGCAAAGTGTCTCATCTAATTACTTTATGGAAGTCAGATCGTTTGGAAGTTGCTAACTCCTACACAGAGGAATTGTGTAATTACTGGGTAGAGAGGAGGAGGAGCCAATTTTGCATGAGATGCCCTGGGGCTTTTTTAAAAAATTATTTTAGGTTTTTTTGGAATTATTGAAATTTTAGGGAAATGTCTAGTCTTTCCCTCTAACTTGATTGGTAGACTCTTCTTTTATCTTCTTCCTTTGAATTGAACATTTTAATGCTTGTCTCATTAGTTTCATGTCCTTGTTAGGTATGACTTGCAAGAATATACATCCTAGCGTTGGAGTTAACTTTTACTTATCCAAAAGATGAAAAATCCACAAGGTACATGATCTGTGACAAGTTGGGGTTTCCTTCCCTCCAAGACCAGCTGAGTGCTGAGCTAACAGTGAGTAGGACAAGCACTAGCACACCAGAGCTTGTAACCACAGTGGAGCAGGTCTCCTCACAGTTCCAGAGCAGAAAATAATGCCTGTAGTCACTCACAGACCAAAGCACAGGCCAGCTCAGCAGTAAACACCTCTCTTACCACCTTGGAAGAAATGAAAACTTACAGGTCCCTAGAAGTATTTCTGAAAATAGCTGCCCAAAACCCATGAAGCTTGGGGCACTACATCCTCCACCCTGGAAGCACGGCCCCACTTTAGCTTGGTCCTAGTCCCTAGTGCTTGAACTTCTATCTGCTCTTCTCCTTTCTGTTCCATCCTTCCTGTTCCACTCTTTCAGAAAGCTCCTCCCATTGGGGTGTCCATGTGAGGACCTTAGGCCTATTAGGGGCAGAGTTAAAAGTCAAGAAATAGGCTGGAAAATGTGAGCAGATAACAGAAAAAAAATTATAATCATAGAAAGTTACTATGGTGACAAGGAAACTGAAAACACACATTCAGAAGAAGATCAAGTCAAAGCTCCTACATCCAAAGATTCCAAGAAAAAGATGAATTGGTCTCAGGCCTTGGAAGAGTTCAAAAAGGATTTTGAAAATCAAGTAAGAAAGGTAGAGGAAAAATTGGGAAGAGAAATTAGAGTGATGCAAGAAAATTATGAAAAACAAGTCAACAGTTTGGTAAAGGAGACACAAAAAACACTGAAGAAAATAACACCTTAAAAACAGAATAGAATCTCATGAGGAAGGAGCCTTTAAACACAGAGGAAATTTGTGAATGACTGAATTCTAAAGGCAGATAGAAATTGCTTTTTGATTTCAAGTTTTAATGTTTTGTATTATCCTCGTATCTTCTCTCTTTTGTTAATGTGAATAATTAAATATAGTAATATTGATGTTTATCTGCACTCAACATAGTACAATTGTCAGCTCCAAACTCCTGTCATTTCCAGTCCTTATTCTGGCATCTTGAAGGGACAGGAGGAGTACTTATTTATACTGAAGTGACTAACTTTTGAAAATGAAAGTCATAAAATTATTACAAGACCAATATCATGCTGTATATTACTCCTAAATTTATTTTCTCTGACTTTTATCTTGGTGAGATGTCTACTAGTTAAGTTTTTATAGAAACTCCTTTCAAGGTACCACAAGCTATCAGAGCTCCTCCTAGGAGGTTAAAAGCAAAATGACATGATATATGTCTGCCTGACAACTTGCTATTCCAGCACTTCTAGTTAACTTTTAATTTCAACATCTCTAGTTCTGTCTTGAAAGACATCTGATTTCATTACCATTCAACCACTGAGCAGGTGTTTATTAAACACTTACTATGGGAAAGGCACCACAAGGATACAACAATCAGTAAGAGAAGGCCTTGCCCTTGAGGTGTCTACAGTCTAGAAAGGATGAGGTAAGTACACAAGAAGACCAGCTTAGTGAGGCAGGGAGTCGCTCATTATTGTTAAGTTGGCTACCATGTAATTGTCTTTGGAAAAAAATGATATATGTCCTTGAATCCTGCGAGTCTCCCTTCTATTCTTCAGTAACAGTACTAAAGTGGCAAAAAAGGAGGCAGGGGACATTAGAAATCTTGCCATTTGATAAGATCTGTAAACATTAGCTTGCTTACCCTGGCTATTTCTGAATTGGCTGGCACTGGAGAGGGAGAAAAAGGTACTATGGGCCTTGGAGTAGGTAAGGGGCCTCAGGCTGTCACTCATCTGGAGTTGTCATAAAACATAAATCACATTACCCTGCTGTTACTTCTGTCTCTGTTATTGTTCTGCCTTTAGCTAAAGAAGATTGGAAATGTCTATAATACTGTGAGCTTCAGAAAGTCAGGAGAGCGAGCCACCATGAAGTTGGGAAGTAGAGTCCAGTATGAATGACTTAAGGAGCCCAGCCCAGCAGCAGCTGAGATAAAATCTCATCCAGGGCCTAAGCTCTATGTGAAAGTGAAGTTAAGGTTGAGACCAATCTCCCCAGGGACCAAGTGTGCCCCCAAGAGTTGTGAAAAATGTACTGTGGTCCTTGTTATATTTTCCCAGTATATATTCCTTTGTAAAGGTAATAATAATAACTAATATTTATATAACACATTGAGGTTTGCAAAATTCTTTACCTATGTTATTGAGCCTCATAACAATCCTATAAGGTAGGTGCTGCTATTATCTCCATTTTAAGTATGAAGAAACTAAAGCAGAGAAACAATAAGTTACTTGCCTAAGATCATACAGATTCTGAGTGTCTGAGACAGGATATGAACTCATATTTTCCTGACTCTAAGTCTAGCGCCCTATCCCCTGCATGACCCAAACACCAATGTCAACTTAACTGTAGATATTCTAAATCTGAGAAATTTGTCCAATGACCAGTAAATTGACATACTATTGGAAGAACTGAATCACAGCAATATTGATATTTTCATGATAAAAGAAACTAGAAGACCAAAAAAATTGCAGCTAAATAGGAAGATATTCTCTGTAAGGAAAGAGAGGCAACCAAAGGAGTGGGCAGAATTGATTTCACTGTATAGCCAGAGGCAATAAAGAATATCATTCAATGGGACAGTTGGTCATCTCATCTTGTAGAATTAATGTTGCACATAAATATAAAGGCCACCAGGAAGACAAATGCAGTTTGCATAGCAATATCTATTGCAAAATAAGATCTGGTAGAGAAATTAGGTGACAAACTTTACAAGAACCTTCAAATTAAGTCAATGTATGGTTGAATACTCAGTTGGTTTCAGTGCTAAGGTGGGTACAAGGGAAAAAATGTTAGAAAACATTACTCAGGTTTGAGAAGTGAATGGGGTTAATGGCTGGTAGACTATGCAGAACCCTCAACACTACATATTATAAGCATTTTTTTTCTAAAAGAGTGTCAAAAGGTACAAGATGTAGTATGAGTAAACATTATAAAAATGAAATTGATTAGACCATAGCATATAAGAAATTCCTGGTTCCTGATTTAAAGTCCTATCAGAATCCATTTTCTTTGTACAGCCAGAATGTCAACTATGTGGTATGTAAATTAACTTGGACTTATACAATAAACCTTGAAATATTTTATATCTTTAAAAAACATTTAATATCAAATATGTCCTTCTGCTGTAATCACTAGTTTGTCATGATTTGGCACTGAGTTCACAAATCTTTGACACGTATTCTTCATCCTGAAACTATACTTTTATCCCACTTCACATTATGTATACCTTTGATAAACAGTTCATTTTTTCCAAATCTTGCAATGATAATAGCCCATAAGTTTTTAATGGGGTTTAAATCAGGTGAGTTCATAGGCCACTAAAACATGTTTATTTCACTCTCTTAGATAAATCTCTTTCATGCTATGTGGCATGGTACAAGGTTGTGTTGCAATATTTTATCTCCTGTATTTTGGAGCAATTTTGCTTCCAGTATATTATTATGTCTATTACAGTTAATAATTTGACAAATGGGGACAAAACTTTCAGGTTTAGAAGTAAAAAAAAATCACTATAAACATTTTTGCATAGATATTTTATAGTCAGAAGATGCCCAGATATTACAGGCTCTGGTTTTCTTCTGGCAATAATTTAGGAATAACCTTGAATGAAAAAGTGAGTTTCATCAGGCAGTTCTCAAATTAAAAAGTTAAATAACCATATGAATATATGCTTTGAAACACTAACAATGACAGCTCTGAAGTTCCTCTTCACAGCCATAAGAGTGGCAAAGATGATAAAAGAAGAAAATAGCCATTTTTGGAGAGGCTTTGGCAAGACATGTATACTAATGTACTGTTTTTAATTGAACCAATTCAACCATTATGAAAAACAACTTGGAACTATATCCTCAATATCACTTATCTGTATATATAATTTTACCTAGCAATACTGCTATTATGTATGTACAACAAAGAAGGACTCATGTATACAAGAATATTTCTAGCAGCACATTTTCTTGTAAGAAAGAACTGAAAACAAAATAGGTATCGGTCATTTTCAGATTGGTTGAAAAAATCTGTGGTATGTGAATGTGAAGGAATTTTGTTGTACCATTAGAAATAGTAAATATGACAGATTCCGAGAAATGTATAGCAAGTACTCTCACCACATTCTTCCGGTTTAAGTCAGTCTACATATCTCTTGAGTGCTCTAAGGGTGGCCCTGAGGGGCTGAAGTGTCTCTTTTCTAATGCAATTGGCTTCAGTCCTCATTCTAATGTTTTCCCACCACTAGCTACCAGTGACTAATACCCAGGTTCCATCTAATCAATTAATATCAAGGGGTATTTTCCTCAAAGATATGGCAAGAACAGAAGGACAAACATCTCCTCTATTCCTGATTACACCGCCAAATATCTAGGAGCACTCTCTCTTCTGTATCACCTCAGGCTCCTGGCTTATATTTAACACAGTTTCAACATATCATGATCCTACAAAGTTCCTGTCCAAATGTGGCATAGGTGCTGGATAAGTCCTCATCTCAGCTACCACAGAGCTGAATCTCAAACATTACTCCTTGGAGCTTCAGAGTTGGACTCTTTGGCGTGGGCTTCTGTAACAGTAATGAGATTTGAAGTTCCTTTTGTATTCCTAAACTAAGAGTACTTAGCACCTAGTTCAGATTAAGCCTCTGTTAAAGAAACAGAGTATGAACTCCTGTCTCCTGTTGCTGATATAAAAGGAAGGGGCTGAACAGGGAGGGGCAATACCATATATAAGGAAAAACCCAGAGAGGGAGAGACAGATCTTCTTGGAGCAAACTCCATGGAGGCAGAAGAGGAGCCAAGGAGGCTGAAGAGGAAAGCCGTTCCCCTTTCACTCACTCCCTCACCACGCTTACTCCTCACAGTCTGAAGAGAATGATTTTGATTTTGAAAACCTGGATGGAGTGATTATGATTCTGGGAACCAGCTGAAACTTCTGCTAAGTCCAATGGCCAGCCGGAGCTGCCAAAAGACTGAGGGAGCATGACTATGATGCTGGTATTTTGTATTAACTTGTTTGTGGCTTTGTTGAAACAGAGACAGTGAAGGATTTGAGATGGACTGGACATTGTGAGCTCCAATGTGGAGCAGGAACTGCATGGAGAGCTGGACAAGGACCTGGGAGCTGTCTGCCTTTGAACCCAGGTGACAGTTTGGTGAATCCAGGTAGGATCTTGGACCATGGAAGGGGATCCAGGGAATCTGAGAAACCACCCTGAGTCAAGCGGAAAGAAGACTTTACTTGGATACTATGTACTGACTGAGAAATTGTAAATTTACTAGTGGCCTAGAGGTGGAGGGTCTGTGTAGTCTCTGATGATTGAATAGTGAATGATGAAGGATGATTGAATGATTGAGTTGATAGAATGATTGATTGACTAAATGATTGTACTAAGTGAATGATAACTGAATAAGTAATTGATTTG
>CM053582.1:171764757-171783915 GCA_028627135.1 Pseudochirops cupreus
GGGAGCTGTTCTTACTTTGCTTCTTATGCTTATTCTTACTCATGGTTCTTCAGACCATGATTTTTTTCTTTAAATCTCTGTGGGGCTCTGCTTCCAGAAGGGAAAGCTCTGTCCCAAATCGCTGGGGTCCTCCCGGCTGCTGTAGTTCTTAGGGAGAGGCTGGGAACTCCTCCTATTTACTTCCGGCTGACTGGATAGCGAGGACTCCAAGACGGAGGCCCAAGACGGCGATCCGGATCCAGGCTGCTCAACGCCAGAGCCCTGGCATGAGAACAATCGCTCAGTCCCCCTGTTGCCTGCAGGCCGTGGGTGGGAAGCTGCAACGCCGAGGCGGGTACCGGACTGCTTATCTCCCCCTTTCACAAATCCCACTCGCAGCTGCTGCTAATCCGCTCACCTGAAAGGCTCCTCAGCTCCTCCCGTCCAGCCGCCCCCAGGGCACAGCTGTGGCTTCAGGCCAGGCTGGTTTTGGTTCGCAGTGCTGATATGGTTCCTCGTAGCCGAGCTGACTTTAGTGGGAAGTATCTTTGTGTGCATTTTGGAGTTCCAGGATTGGTTTAGAGTCCTGTTTTATGGGTATTTTGGGGTGGCTATGGGAGAGCTGCGATATGTTGCTGCTGCTACGCCGCCATCTTCGCTCTGCCCCCAAATCAGAATACTTTTGAGGAACCACATTATATTCATAAGACCAGCAAAAATGACAAAAAAAAAACCCAAAAAATTACAAATGGAGGGACTACAGGGAAACAGATATATTAATACAGCCTTAGTGGAGCTGTGAACTGTCTAGCCATTTTAGAAAGTAATTTAAATTATGCCCCCAAAGTTATTAAACTGTGCATAGCCTTTGATCCACTGATAATGCTACTCATGCTACACTCCAAAGAGATAGAAGAAAGAAAAGGACTCGTGTGCAAAAATATTTATAGCAGCTTTTTTTGTGGTGGCAAAGAGTTGAAAAGTGATGGGGTGCCCATCAATCAGGGATGGCTAAACAAGTTATGGTTTATGAATCCAGTGGAATTCTATTTACAAGACATGATAAAGAGGATAGTTTAAGAGAAACCTGGGAAGACTTATATGAACTGATACAAAATAAAGTGAGGAGAAGAAGAAGAAGAATTTATTCAATAACAGCAATGTTGTAAAGACAAACAACTTTGAAAGTCTTTGGAGCTATGACCAACACAAGAACCAACCAGAATTCTAGAAGACGGACGATGAAACATGCTACCCACTTTCCAATGGAGAGGTCATGGACTCAAAGTGCTATTTTGGTTTTGGACATGGCTAATGCAGGAATTTGTTTTGCATAACTATACATGTTTATAATGCATTTTGTTTTTCTTGCTTTCACAGTGAAGGGGGAGGTAAAAGAGAGAGAATTAAGGGTTGAAAATAAAATGAAAATTGAATGAAAACCCCCCAAAAAAGAAAATCAGGTGTTAGCCATAGAGAACACCAACTAATATTATAGAAATGAAATTGATTATATTTTAACAAGTGGGAAAAGGTATACCTTGATGTGAAGATGATTGATGAAGAAGATTCAATGAGAGCCCAAATTGAAGGCGGAATCCTTGTAAATGATAAAGTCTCCCAAGTACCTTTGTTTACAAATTGCATTTTACTGTTTGCATCAAGCCTTGGCACATTGCAGGTCCTCCTGGGAGAAACATGTAGCTGCTAAAAGAACTTGACATGACATAGGAAGGACTGAGGAGATGAAGAACGTCTTTTGCCCGGAGTTTGACATGCAATTAGTGGATAGTCTATAAAACTTGTTCACCAATATGTATAGCTGTAATAAATGATCAGTGTGTTAAGCCTGAAATTGAACAGGAAGAGAGCAGACTGAATTGTCTATAGGAAATTATGGAGGAAATATGTAGGAAATATGACCTCATATGTCTGTGTTTTAAATAATATTACAAATATTTTCATGACTGCAAGATGTGAACTATACAATTTCTGAAGAAGTGGAAATGTTTATCACATAGAGGGAAATGGAGAGATGCATGGTCAATATGAGCAGACTTCAGCATATAACGAGTGAAGAACTTTTGAAAATAATAGGAGTAAAATTTGTCATCATATACTATATGATAGGGAGAGAAGATTGGGTGGTCATGTGGTGAGGGAAAGAGATTCCAGCTTCATGATCTAAATGCTTCACTGGAATCTTTGTCAGGAGATTGCAAGGCTCCAGGCTATTGAGTGAACCCCCTATTGCAAATTTGGGAGACAAGAGACATGGACAAGAGCCACATGGGATAGGGAGGCATGGATAAGTTGTAAGCTGTGTCCTAGAAGGAGACATCCAAATTATTAAGATCATAGCTCCATTTGAATATATGACTATAAGCAGTGGTTGTGGAAATAGAATTTAAAATTACTGAAAAATTATATATTACTGAACAAAATATCCTAGAACCATACTTACAAGTTTCATGACCAACATTCATGCAACTTTTCTAAAAATAAGTGTGAGATTAAATAAAAACCCCATAGAATCATAGGGGCAGCTAGATGGTACAATGGATAGAGCACTGGGGCTGGGGTCAGAAAGATCTGTGTTCAAATTTGGCCTCAGGCGCTTACTAGCTGTGTGACCCTGGACAAGTCACTTAATCCTGTTTTGCCTCAGTTTCTTCATCCATACAATGAGCTGGAGAAGGAACTGGCAAACTCTAGTATCTCTGCCAAGAAAACCCCAAATGCCAGTCATGAAGAGTCAGATATGACTGAAACAACTGAACGACAGGATCATAGGATTTAGACCTGGAAAGGACCTTCTAGCTTCTTGTTGTGTAATTAGCTAGCACAATTTTGCAAGTGAAGAAAATGAGACCAAAAAAGGCTAATTAACTTGCCCAAGGTTGCATAGCTAACTAGTTGCAAAATTTGGTACTGAAAGTATTCCTCTCATGTTTGCCTTATTGTTATTCAGTCATTCTGTCCGGCTCTTTGTGGCCCTGTGGAACAGGATTATTTTTTTGAGCAAAGATACTGGAATGGTTAGCCATTTCCCTCTCCAGTAGATTGAGGCAAACAGAGGTTAAGTGACTTGTCCAGAGTCACACAAAAGCAAGTGTCTGAGGTTGGATTTGAGCTTGGGTCTTCCTGACTTCAGGCCCCAGTGCTTTATCCATTAAGCCACCTATCTGCTTTGATAATTTCTAGTCTTGTTTTACTTTATTACATATAGAAAACTTGCATTAAATTTAATCATCTACTTTAAAAAACTTGTACATACATTTTATTTTCTGATATTTTATATGCTGAAAAATGAATACAAATATATACATGAATTATACACTATAAAACCATAGCTAGTTCTTTCATGTTGTCATTCTCTTGGGAAAACTAGATTGATCCTGTTTGTTTGACCTATTCTGTGTTTCAGTTTAGGGTGATGTACTTTATAGAAATATACACAGGGTTAAGCAGACTACCCCCAGTGTTGTCTTGGTGTTTTACTTTTATTTCTTCACAATTTCTGCAGTTGTGATGTTCTTCTGTTTCCACTGAAAACGGTCAAGTCACACCTTTTTGAACATTAAGTATATGGTCCATTAAAATGCAAGAATGAATCACAGGAACTCAGATGTTAGCTAGTCTAATTCATACCTGGACAAAACACTTCCTACTGTTTCCCTCACCCCTGCACTGGCTACACTATTATCTTCTCCAGCTTGACCCCTTATTGAACCACTTCCTCTCTATACCTTCCACTTCTTTAGAATGTCTTGCCCCTTTTTTCTACCACTGATCTTTCCCTGCCAAGCCTCAGCCCTGGATTACTCCCACCATCTGCTGCCTTTACTTGTACATATGGTTGAGTGCTGACCACATCCACTACAAATTTGTATTATGTAATCTTAACTGAGCCTTTACTGTAACAGTGCAATCCTTTGAAACTTCCCTAATTGATTTAGTATCCTATCCATGATAGCAGCTTTTCTAAAACTTGCTATCATTCCTCAGACCTCCTTCCCCACCTCCCCTCAACTGAGAACCTTGCCTCATATTTCACTGGAAAACTTGATGCCATTTGTTCCTCTTCTTCCCTTCTCTTCAACTCACATCTCCAAGATGCCTTCTGCCACAATCTCATTGCCAAGGACAGATGTCCCTTTTCCTTGCCAAGGCAAACCCCTCAACTTGTATAAGGGGTGCACACCAACATGTTTTCTCCAGCAAATCGACTCCTCCATCATCCCCACTTTTTCACTTCAATCTCTCCTTGTCTACTGGCTGCTTCTCTACTGACTACAGATGTTCATGTCTCTCTTACCCTCAAAAAACCTTCATCTGATCCATCCATCCCCACTATTATCCCATTTCTCTTCTTCCTTTTGTGGCTAAATTCCTTGAAAAGGCCATCTACAATATGTGCTTCCACTTCCTTTTCTCTCACTCTTGTTAACTCTTTACAGCTTAGTTTACAGCCTTAGTCAACTGAAACTTCTCTCTCCAAAGGTAATAGCAATCTTTTCATTGCCAAATTTGATGGCCTTTTATTAGTCCTCACACTGTTGATCATCTCTCTTCTAAATTTTCAGGACACTACTCTCTCCTGATTCGCCTAAATATCCAACTGCTCCTCACTCTCCTTTACCAGATCTTTATCCAAGTCACTTCTCTGTCCTGACCCCTTTTCTCATCTCCTGCTACATTTTGATTGCTGACCCCAGTCATTCCCGTGGTATCAGTTATCATCATCACTCCGATGATTCTCACATTTACTTATGCATCTCTAACCTCTTTGCTGACCTCTAGTCTCACATTCCCAATTGATTTTTGGATATCTCAAACTTTATGTACTGTGGACATATTAAACCCAACATGTCCAAAACCAAATTTATCATTTCCCCCTAAAATTCCTCCCTGCCTTTCCTTTCCTATTAATATTGAAGATAGCACCATCCTCCCAGTTACTCAGACTCTCCACATCCTTACTCTCCCTCATCCCTCCATATCCAGTCTGTCGCCAAGGCCTATTGATTTTACCTTTGTCACATGTCTCATAGATTCACCCTTTTCCACTCTGACATTTTTGCCACCCTGATTCAGGTCCTCATACCTTATGCCAAGGCTATTGCAATAATTCAGTTATGCAGTAAGTCTGCCTGCAACAAGTCTGTCTCCACTCCAGTCCATCCCCTATTCAGCTGTCAAAGAGATTTTTTCTAAACACCAGGTCTGAACATGTCACTTCCTTACTCAGTAAACTCCAATGGCTCCCTATCACTTTCAGTATCAAATATGAAATACTGTAATCCCTTTATAACCTGCCCTCCCCAACCTTTTTAGATTTCTTTAACTTTACACCATCTCATAACAAACTTTGCAGTCCAGCAGCACTGGAGTCCTTGCTGTTTTTCACACAGGATACTCTTTCTCCGGACTCTCTGTATTTTCATTGGCCGTCCCCCAGTCCTGGAATGCTCTCCATCCTTTTCTCTGCCTCCTGGTTTCCTTGCTGCCTTCAAGTATTAACTAAAAATTCACCTTCTGTAGGAGACCTTTTCAGTCTCCCTTTAATTCTATTGCCTTCTCTCTTACACTACCTCCAGTTTATGCTCTGTGTGAGTGTGTGTGTGTGTGTGTGTGTGTGTGTGATGTTTGTGCATAGTTGTTTGTGTGTTATGTCCCCCATTAGAATGTGAACTCCTTGAAGTCAGGAATTGTTTTTGCATTTCTTTGTATCCCCCAAGCTTAACATAATGCTTGGCACATGGTATACACTTCATAAATACTTGTTTTGTGAAACTGAATGATTGCTGTCAGTCATTACCCACTTCAGCAGCCTTTGCTCCCAACTCTAGTTGCCAGTAGGACCTCTGATGGTTTTGATGAATCTCCCAGTCACCTGAATATTCCTCTCATAATATTTGTAGACCTAACATCAAGAAAGAATAAACAAAAGAAACAAAGGTTCCATGTGTTTAAACACACATGACTACCATGTGGGAGGTTAGTGGCAGGGGCAGGGGAGAAGAGGCCTTGTAGTAGCAGAAAGTAATCCTCTTCATTTAGTAGTAACCAGAAAAGAAAGTGAAGGATCAATATCTCAAGGCTTTTGTATGCACACTCATCCTCTTCTGAATCATCAGTTCTTCCATCTCTGAAGCTAGTTAGAAAGCCTTTCATTATTACGAAATAATAAACCATAGTAATCATACCTGAAAACTAGGTCCTCTCAGGTTCCCAAAGGGACAAGGACAATTTCCCCCATTTCACACTGCTGATTCCTGTTGTGCTTGTGGTTCACTAAAACTCCTGGAACTATTTGTTCCTGATATTTACCATGTATTCCTGCCTCCTAACCTTTTTTATACTGGTTCCTACACCTGAAATGCTCTCCTCTCCCCTGTTGAAGAGAACCTGTTGAGGTTCTCCTTATCCTGTAAGGCTGAATTTAGATGTCTCATTCAATCTGAAGCCTTTCCTGATCTCTCTCTTTTTACAAATCCCACTGAAAATTCTCTCTCTGATTATCTGATCTCACAATGTTTTATGTATCTCTTATGCATACATATTTTAATGTGCAATATATTTCTGTACATATGTAATCTTTATGACTAGCTTTTAAATCAATTAAAGATAGGAACTAATGAATTGTGCATACCATGTCTATTTAATAAATGGTGAGCAGCATCTTTGGAGGAAGAGCAAGAACAAAGTAGCAACCAATGCAGGAGCACCATGTATAAATACAGTTTGTGTACATAGAGCAATTTCATTTGATGACTTTCCTCCTCACTAATGGGAAGCTGATTAAAATATCTTCATAGAAAATAGTCCAAGGCTATTAATTGGTGACATTTTATTGAACACCTCTTAAAATAAAGCCAACTTTAAAATAGAAGGAAATTTTACTTAAGATAAACTTTTATTAAAATTACTCTTCTGGGGACCTCTAGATAAAAAATTGTAACAAAAACTGCTTGCAGTCATGGATATAGGAGAAAATAAAGTATGTAGTGTATGATATATAGGACTTCTTGAAAGGATTTAATACATTCTTTTCAAGTACTGAAATATTGGTGGGGTATTTTATGTTTATAATATATTATATATGTAATATAATATATTATATATAATTTCTGTTTATAATTTTTATAAGAATACTCTCATTGTTACAGTGCTTACAGAAATTCTATTATATCTCTTTTGTATATACTTATATATCTACATTCTTTGTCTCCCTCAACAAATCATTAAGTATTTATTAAGCACCTTCTGTGTTCTATATGTGTGGTGCTACAGATACAAAAAAATGAAATGTTCCCAAGGAGTTTATATTATATCCAGGGAGGCACCATGAACATAAGTGAGTATTGGACAAGTCACTTAACTTCAACCTCTATTTCCTTATCTTTAAAATTAAGGAGTTGGACTAGATGACATCTAAGGGCCCTTCCAACTTAAAACTTCTGATCTTAGGATCCTAAGAAATTCCTGACCTTTTGTTCTTCCAAATGAACTTTGTTATTATTTTTTCTATCTCAGTAAGATGATTTTTTAGTGCTTTAATTGAGATGACATTGAATAAATAGATTAGTTAGGTAAAATTGTCAGTTTTTTTCATATTGGCTTTATATACCCATGAACAATAAATATTACTTCAACTATTTAGATCTGACTTTACTTGTGTAAAAAGTGTTTTATGTTTATGTTCATATAGTTCCTATGTCTGTTTTGGCAGGTATACTCTCAGGTATCTTATACTGGCTAGTTATTTTAGATTGTCTAAAACAATATTGAATAATATTGCTGACACATAGTGTAGTTTCTCTATTTTTCTCTTTTGATTAAATCTATTTTAGCTTTAATTTTGAGATCATGATTACTAACTCTGCTCTTTTTTACTTTATACTTCTGCCCTTTATTTTATCTTTATGTGTATCTCTAATTTTCAGTGTTTCCTGAAAGTAACATATTGTTAAATGCATATTTCCAGTCTGTTATCCATTTCCATTTTATGGGTAAATTCATTCCATTTGCATTCTAAACTATAATTACTTGTTGTGTATTTTCCTCCTACCTATTTTTCCTCACTATTCTTCTTACCCTATTTACCTTGTCCTTCCTTACTCCTCTACTTTACTTCTTCTTACTACCTTGCCCTCCTATTCCTTAACCTACCCACCCCTCTAAGAGTCTCTCCCTTATCCTTCCCCTCCACCTTATCCCCTTACCTTCTTTGCCCTCTTTTTTCTTTCTGAATTTAGAAGACTTTTATACCCTTCTAGATATATGTTATTTCCTCTTTACACCATTCCCAATAAGAGTAAGATTCCAGAAAATGGGTTAAGGTAACTTGCCCAAGGTCACACAGGTAGTAGGCATCTGAGGCCAAATGTGAACTCAGGAAGATGAGCCTTTTTTTACTTCAGGCTGGGTACTCTATCCACTGAGGCTCCAGCATCCCAAGGAAATATAGGTGCTCTATCATCCAGCACCACACCATCCATATGTGGAACGATCGGTTGCAGCAAATGGAGAAGTTTTGAATAAATTCACTTATCTTGGCATGTATTTTCCAGGAATGTACACATTGATGATGACGTTGACACACACATTGCCAGAGCTAGCTTAGTGTTTGGGAGGCTCTGAGAGAAAGTGTGGGAGAGAAGAGGTTAATACCTGACTACCAAACTGAAGGTCTCCAGAGCCATTGTGCTAATAATAACCTCATTGTTGTATGCTTGTGAAACATGGACAGTATACCAGTGCCATTCCAGGAAACTGAATCATTTCCATTTGAAGATACTAAAAAATCACCTGACAGGATAAGATACCAGACACTGAGGTCCTTCCTCGAACTAAAACTGCCAAGCATTCAAACTCTACTGCAGAAAGCTCTACTCCAATGGGATGGCCACATAGTTCAAATGCCAAACATATGCTTGCCAAAAAGACCATTTTATGGCAAACTCACACAGGGCAAGTACTTAGATGGTGGTCAAAAAAGTGATACAAGGACACTCTCAAGGTCTCTCTGAAGAACTTTGTAGTTGATTGTGTGATGTGGGAAACAGTGGCACAGGACCACTCAGCATCATGCCCTCATCAGAGAAGGTGCTGTGCTCCATGAGCAGAGCAGAATTGAAGTAGCTCAAAAGAAGCATAAGATGTGCAATGTACAAATTTAGAGAATCCACCCCAAATGTCCACCCCAAATGTTTACATGGACTAAACATGCCCAGCCAGTGGTAGAGCATTCCAAGTTGGTATTGGTCTGATCAGCCACAGTTGGACACATTGAAACTTCACTCTAATATAGAAATAACTACTCCAGTTGTGGGAAACATGCTTTAGAGGTTCACAGGGCTTCCCAGGCAGAGTTAGAGAGGTAGCCTGAACAAGCTTTCTGGTCCACTGCTTCCTTGGGGGCCATAGGAAGGCCCATGTGGTATGCTCCTCGACACAGCTGTGGAGATTGTAAGATTTCCAGGTATAATCAGGGAGTTGCCTTGGACACACTTCCACTACCCGCTGCTTCCCTTTTTGGGGACCTTTGAGAAAATCCACATGACATACCCCTTAAAACAATAGACCCCTTCTTTGTGTAGAAGAAGGTGTTTATTATGCTTCCAGGAAGGAAGTGTGGTGCTTGCTAGGGACACACCCATACTCATACAGAAGCAGGAGTGAGGGTCTACAAGTTCTGGCCTTCCTGGTAGACTTAGGGTTAGTTAAATTCCTCAAATTCCTTACTCTCTCTCTCTCTCTCTCTCCACATATATATATATATATATACACACACACACACACACACACACACACACACACACACACACACACATATATTCTACATTCCCTCTCTATATATATAGTCAAATCCCTCATACTCCTCACCTTATTTCCCTCTGTATATTCTACATTCTCTATATATGCAGATTATACGCAGATTACATAGGCATGGTAGTGAGGATACTTGTGATCTGGGCATGACCTCTCAGGCTTAAACCTTTTTTCCAGTTTAACCCCTTTCTATGATTGAAGGGAACATTTAAATTGATGAAATCACAGATTCATTTGAGCATTGACAGCAAAAGATTGCAGATGAACAGAATTTACAGTACAATAAAGATTAATTCTAGATTTAATTCACATGTCAAAGTCCAAGATCATACTGATAAGGAAATTATTTTTAAATTAAATTTTATGTTTTTCAATTATTGAAAATACACTATTTCTCCCTTTCCCTTCCCCTCCCACTCTCCAAGTTGAGAAGAATGGAAAACAAAACTTTTGTAACAAATGTGTATAGTCAGTCAAAACAAAATCACCCATTGGCCATGTCCAAAATAAAATGTTACACCCTGAATCTGCCACCTCAGTATTAGGAAGTGGGTAGCATGTTTTATCATGAGTCCTCTGGAGTAATGGTTGATCATGGCTTTGATTATAGTTCTTAAGTCTTTTGAAGTCATTTGTCTTTACAGTACTGTTGATATTATATAAATTGCTCTCCTGGTTCTGCTAGCTTCATTCTGTATCACTTCTTATAAGCCAAGAAATTATTTTAGAAGCATGCAAGAGGAAAAATTTAATATGTCAAAGAACATTAATTGGAACTGCACAGAATTTTTCACCCAAACAAAATGTGATAAAAGTGAAATATATCAAACATAAGAAATTGGATTTCATCCCTAATTCAGCAGTCCAACAAAATCAAGAATACTTTAAAAGACAAAAGACAGTTAACACCCATAAAACTTTCAGGAATTTGTGGAGAGGCTCTCCAATCTTGAAACAACTTTTCATGTGCAAAATCATCTAGAATCCAGAAGCTTTACAATGATGAATGACTATTCTAAATTCTGTAGAGGACTAACAAAACAACAGAAACACAGGTTTGATCAAAAGCATTCTAGAGCAATGAGAAAGGAAGAATAGTGCTAATTAAGTTAACTGAATGATTGAAAGAGCTCATAAATAGGAGGGGAAAGGAGAGAGGAAGCAGGAGGGGAAGATTTAGATTGGGGAAGGGAATGGTAAAAAAAAACAAAAAACAAAAAACCCTAAATGATATTTTATTCCAAAAGAGGCAGAGAGTAAGAAAGTCAAAATTTTGAAGACCTTAGAATCGACAGTAGAAAATATAAGAATTATGTTTAGTTGTGGATTGTGTGAGTGCATGCATGTTAAAATCAGGATATCACTTGTAAGGATGAATCAAGGTAGATTGTATTACTTTCTGATAAAATTAGTAACAGAATATGGTAGAGGGTAAACTAGAGAATCAAAAGGTAGCTTAACATGATGGGAAGTCTTGGAATTAATGTTATTTTGTATTTAAAACCAGGATCTAGAATTATTTGTAACTGAGAAAAATGTGCTTTCTCAATAAGATTAGAGATGAAGCAAGGATGTCCATTATTTCCATTGTTATTTGGTACAGTGCCAAAAGTTCTAATAATGGCAATAATACAGAGAAATTTAGAGAATAATCATAGACAAAGAAAAGGTCAATTACCTCTTTGTATAGATGGCTTCCTTAGGAAGCTTCAGAAAGTTAATGAAAAAAATTGTTGACAATAGTTCTAGTAAAAATAGTAAAATACAAAATAAAACCATAGAGAGCTAGCTTTTTTGGTTATTATTAAAAACAACAACAACAACAACAACAACCCAGGAGCAAGACATGGAAAGAGAAACTAGATTAAAAATAATCACAAAATGCCTAAAGTATTTAGGTATCAACCTATCAGAGCACACAGAGGAATTAGATAAATATAGCTACAAAACACTATTTAAATGAAAATTAAAAATCAGATATTCATTGTTGTTGGTTAGGCTTCATTGATATAATAAAAATTACAGTGCTATCTAAATTCATTTACAAAATTTATAAATTTAATGCTATTATCAGTCATATTGCTGAAGGGACATTTTATATAACTAGACAAAGTAATGAAATTCATTTGGAGGAACAAATAGAATCTCAAGGGAAATAATTTTTAAATGAGTAAAGGAGGAATGAATATCGTTTGAGGATTCTTAGATCTCAAACTATATAATAAATCAGTATTCATCAAAACTGTTTGGTGCTGTTTTTAAAAATAGAAAAGGAGACCAATGTAATGGACTAAACAAGACCCAGAAGCAATTGGATACTGTAGTCTAGTGTTTGATAAACTCAAAGACACAAATTTCCAGGGAAGAATTCTATTCTATAAGAAGTTGTGGGAAAACTAGAAAATAATTCTGCAAAAATCAGACTTAGACCATCATGTTACACCATAGGACACAATAATTTCTTATTGAATATGTGACTTAGATACAAGAGGTCACCTTATTTTTAAAAAAATTAGAGGTGAATGGAAGGAACTTTTTGCCCTTTAAGGTTACAGGGGGAATTCTTAAACAAGTAATACAGATAAACATAGTCTCCCCATCTTGTCTGAGGCCAGACCTCTATCACTGGGTTATGCGTTTGAAAAATTTTTTTTCATCAATTTTCCTTAGCTGTATGTAGTTTGTTTAGCTGTATGTAGTATGTATGTAGTTTAGTTCAGGCTGTTTCCCCCAAATCAACTTCCTCCTCACCTCTCTATCCAATCTCCCCCACTTCACTATATTACCACCATGATAATTTCTGTCCATTTATTTAACATTCCTAGCTCAGCCCAGATAAAGAAGAGGTACGTGAGATCCCCAGTCCCTCAGTTAGCTTCTCATGCCTATCAGTACCCTCTCAATTATACAACTTTAACTCTTTGTAGTCATTCACAATGATAAAGCATCATCAGAAAAATACTACTTTTTAAAAAAGTGTTTCTTTGATTCAGGAAGAAGCTTAGTCAATAAAAGCATGATATAGTTCCCCAAATGTAATCCATCACATTCTCTGCCTATTTAATTCTGTACCTAGTCAGTGTCCATTCACATATCTTTCTAATCAATCAATTAACAATCACTTATTAAGTGTTGATTATGTACAAAAACTGTTACAAGACATATTGTTTGGTTGTTGTCCTTCATTCTTGAAGAGGACCAAAATGACATCACTATATTAGAGTTAAGTTACAGTTTGTCCAATCAGACCAATACAAGATTGAAATGCTCTACCACAGGTCAGGCACAAATAGTCCCTGTGAACATTTGGGCTGTATTATCTAGATTTGCATATTTTTTGGTTTCTTTTGAACTTCAATTCTGCTCTGCTCTTAGAGCACAGAACCTTCTCTGATGAGGGCATGCCATGTGTGGTTCTGTGCCAGTGTCTCCTAAGTCATACAACCAACTCCACAGTTATTCAGAGAGATCTTGAGAGTATCCTTGTATTACTTCTTTCTGACCTACATGTAAGTACTTGCCCTGTGTGAGTTTTCCATAAAATAGTCTTTTTGGCAAGTGTGTGTTTGGCATTCAAACAACATGGCCAGCCCATTGGAGTTATACTCTCTGCAGTAGTTTGAATGCTTGGCAATTTAGTTAGAGAAAGGACCTCAGTGTCTGGTACCTTATCCTGACAGGTGATTTTTCCAAATCTTCCTAAAACAATTCAAGTGGAAGTGATTCAGTTTCCTAGCATGGTGTTGATATACTGTCCAGGTTTCACAGGCATACAACAATGAGGACAGCACAATAGCTCTGTGGACCTTCAGTTTAGTAGTCAAATACGTCTTGTCTTCCACACTTTCTCTTGGAGCCTCTCAAACACCAAGCTAGTTCTGGCAATGTGATTGTAAACTTAATCATACCTGGAAAGTATACTGCCAAGGTAAATAAACTTATCCACAGTATTCAAAACTTCTCCATTTGCTATAACTGATGGTTCCACATATGGATGGTGTGGGGCTGACTGATAGAACATGTTTGTTCTCTTGGTGTTAGTTGTTAGACCAAAATTAGCAAAAGGAACACTTAATCAATCCGTATTTTGTTGTATTTTGGCATTGAACCCTATAGATTTGTCCATCCAACTGCATATCATAGATTGGACAATGAGTATTCTTTGTCTACTTGGTTTTTACTATGTGCATGTTAAGTACAACTCCTCTCAGTGATTATGGCTCTAATTGGGGAACTTTGTAGCATTGTAGGATTTGGTACAGTTGGTACAATTTCATTCATAAATAGGCTAATCTGGAGGATTTTACAAAATATAGGGAGTCCTTATTCAGTTCAGTGGACATTCTCTATTGGAGCATTCTGCTTTTTAAATCACCCTTTAGGAAGCTGGAATTCTTTCCAATTCCTTTCCAGGTATTTTGTGATCTGGATTTATTGAATCAAAGTGTATTTTGTGCATTAGCTTCTAATTCAGAATTATTAATCTATTCTGCTGATCAGTTTTTCTGTGTTTTTTACTGAGTTCTAGACAGTTTTGAAAATTATTGCTTTGTTATATAATTTGAGATATGGTAATATGAGTCCCCTTTGGCCATTCATTTTGTTTTTCCATATGCAACTTGATGAAATATCCCACTGGCATTTTGATTGGTGTTACATTTAAACCACAGATTAATTTGTGTTATTTTGGCCTAACCATGGAAACTAAATATCTCCTCAATATTCAATTCCTTTTTATTTCTGTGTACTCAAAGTCCTATTGCAATGCCTCACTGTGACATGGAATTGACCCTTGGTTTTTGAAGTCAAAGTAAGTTCAATAAAAGCTCTGGCAAGTTCTACCAAAGACTTCAATATGGGGCTAGTTCCAGGACTGGCCTTGCTGTAACTTGGAGAAGCTCTTTACCAGGTTAGCTATGAGTAATGAACTTTTGTACCACAGGAACTCTCAAAGATCATCTAAAATATTATCTGTGTCCATTAAGGGAGGATATACCGCAATGCAATTAAAGATCCTTGAAATACAACATTGAATAATTGTTTCTGTAAAATTTATTTTGCAGAGATGTCTTTTATAGGTCTTTTTAGTGTGTGGGTAAATTACTACCCAAGTATTTAATATGTATTGCCATTATTGTAAATCGTATTTCCCTATTTGTCAATTCTTCCATTTTTTTATTAGTGATATATAGAAATATTGGTGATTTTTCTGGATTTACATTATATCCTATGTTCCTAAAGTTATCAATTAATTTTTATTGAGTCTCTTGGGTTTTCTAAATGGCTTATCACATCATCTTTACTTCAAAACATTTAACACACAACAAAATATTCATAGCACTATTTTCTTTCTATAGCAAAAGGCCAAGAATAAGTCAGATGTCCAACAATTAAGGAATAGCTGAACAAATGTTTATATATGAACATCACAGAATGTTATTATACAATGAGAAACAAATATGAGGACATGAGAACCATATGAAGTGATGCAGAGAGAAGAAAGAAATAGTAGGAGAATAATGTACTGTAATAATGTAAATGAAAACACAGAAAAGGCAACTGAACTCAGATTAATTGCAAAGATCAAGCTTCAGCTTTAGAGCAAACAAAAAAAGTAGACTATGCGTAGCTCTCTGATGGAGTCATTGTTGAACAGTTATATAACTGTTTTTTCTTGTTATGAGTATAATGGAGGAACTGGCCAATGAAGGCCCAATGCTTAGTACTTACTTAGATTCCTCCTTGGTTAGTTCTCCCAGTACACACAAGAAAAGGGTTTGGTGGGAAGCAAGTATATTGGGAAATTATGTGATTAAAAAATTAAAAAGACATCAATAAAACATTTCTTAAAAACAATAGTCCAATTGAAGTAGGAATGTTTAAACTTCAGAAATGAAATAGATAGTCTTCATGAACTGCTAGGACTGTAAAAATTCAGAACCTGGTAGCATACTCTGATAAGTCTCTCTTCATTCTGCTAGACTGATTCTTGAAGACCCAGAAGTTCCTTGTTAGGTCTATATGCTATGTCTAACCTGCTCTGGGGCCAGAATTTTCACTCTATTGTTATATTTGGAGAGAAAGCATGGTGTAGAATAGAGAATACCAGGTTTAGAGTCAAAAAGACCTGAATTAAAATTCCAACTCAAGTACTTATTAGCTGTGTGACCCTGGACAAGACATTTAACCTCTTTCAACCCTACTTTAATCTGCAAAATTCAGATGATAATAGCACCTGCTTCACATGGTTGTTATGAGATGGCTATGCTTTGAAAACCTTAAAGCACTATATGTTGTAAGCTATTATTACTTTAATAACCTTCAACAATCCAGGATCACCTCTGTACTACAATGAGGCATTAGAGTAGGATTTTTGTGGAGGACCTCTTAGGATTGTATTGTTGAAATTAATCAAATTTAATAAAATTTAAGAAAAAACAGATTTTTGTTAGAATTCAGTCATTCTAAATAGTGACTCTTATTTTAATATTTAATTTATATAAAGTCTTGCATAATTTGCCTCAATATCCCAGTAATAGTTTAATGCTAATGTGTAGTGCTTTGAATTTATACTTTCACTTTTTTTTTGGCTTCAAGCATCTCAAATGTCAGTGAAGCATGAGTTCAAGCTCAGAAAACAAGACAGCATCAACTTTTGAAGACTATGATAGAGCTGCCAGGCGCATTCAGAAAGTCTGGAAAAATTATCTTGTAAGTTATGTTATGCATTTTTTTTTAAAAAAAGGCATTGTTTTACATATGTATTCATAATAGCAACAATAAAATTAAGATTAGAAAAAAATGATGATAGTATTACTAATAAGCTTTTCACTTGCACAGGCTGAATTTCTTAGCTAGAAAGTCACTTTGTATGAGTCACAAGCATTTATGCATTGTACGTCACTGTTGATCATGCTGCTGTAAGTACAGCTAGCAGTGAGGTCATGAAGAAGGGACTGAATGGAGTGGTTGAAGGATTACTGCTAATAATGTATTTCCCTTTCTTCTTGCTAGAAATAGTGGCCATCATAATGTTCAAATTATTCTATGAATTAGGACCCCTCTGTTCTTAGCATAACAGAAATCCCTTTGTTTTCCAGAACAGAATGACTTCCAACTATTGCCCCACCTGCCTGTGCCAAGACTAAAGTAATTGTAGACTAGGACACCTCAACTGTTGGTATCCAGGACAGTGGAGAGATAGCTATTCTAATCAAGCAAAAGAGAAAATCAGGATCCAGTTAACAATTAGGAAGACAATTGATGGGCACCCACTTTGGTTTCACCTTTTTATTATAGCAAGAAAATAGTACTACAAATATTTTGGTACATATTAAAATGTTTTTAATTGTAGGTAATATATAAATCATTTAGAATCAGTAATCAACAAGAATTCATTAAGCATCTGTAACATGCCAGATATAGTTCTAAGTTTTGGGAATAGAAAGATAAAAATGAAACAAATCCTATCCTCAAGGAGATTACATTGACAACATGTACATATATACACAATATGTTCAAAATGAACACCAGGTAGTTTGCAGGGCAAATGCACTAGCAGCTAAGAGAATAAGGAAAGTCTTCATGTAAAAAGTAACACTTTGAGTCTTTCAGGAAACAGCAGATTCTGAGAGGCAGAGATAAAGAAGGAATGCATCCCAGGCATGGGATACAGCCAACAGAAAGGCAGGGAGATGGAAGTTGGACTGCTATGTTTGAGAAACAGCAAGTGGGCCGTACCAAGCACATGGAGGAGCAACATGTTAGAAGACTAAAAACATGTTGCGGGGGCAGGTTGTAAGGGGCTTTGTATTTGAATCTATAGATAAACATGAATTCCTAGAGTTTATGGAGTGGGAATTTGTGGCATAGTTGAACTTTTAGGAAAATCACTTTGATATGTGGAGGATAGATTGGAGTAGGGAGAGATTTGAGGCTAGGATACCAATTTTGGGACTGTTGCAGTCATCCAGGTGAGGAGTAGGATGGGCTTGAACTAGAGAAGTAGCAGTATGAGTGTAGAGGTAGGAGCATGTACAAGAGATGTTGGAGAGGAACAAATGATAAGATTTGGCAATTGAGTGGAGATGAGAGAGTGGAGTTGAAAATGACACTGAGATTAGGTACCTGGATGCTTGGAAGGATGATGGTGTCCTCAAGAGTAGGGAAGTTTGGAAGAATGGAAGGCTTAGTGAGAAAGATGGAGTTATGTTTAAACATGTTGAATTTTTAGATGTTTATGAGATATCTAGTTCAAAATGTGAAGTAGGCAATTCATCATACAGGATTGGAACTCAGGAGACTAGGACTAGAAATAGAGATTCAGGAGTCATTGGCATAAAGATGATAATTTTGCATCTTTTGCAAAATATTCTGAATTAGCTAAAGGCATTATTGAGACTTTATTGTCTACTGAAGAATCAGGTTTCACTTATAGTGTTTAGATTGCTATATTAAATATTAGATAGTTGTATTAACAGTAAAGTTCACTGTTCAGTGGTAGGAAAAGGAGATGAAAAGGGACTAGTTAATAATCCTAACCTTTGGGGACTTCTGCTACAATGGCAACATGTTAGAAGGAACCCAGAACTCCCCAAAACACGTTATTAAAGCCCCTAAAATGCAAGTTTTTTGATCCCTGTTCCCACTGAAGCTTGGTTTAAAAAAAATAAAAAGGAGAGAGGGGGCGGAGCCAAGATGGCGGTGTAGCAGCAGCAACATATCGCAGCTCTCACATAGCCACCCCAAAATACCCATAAAATAGGACTCTAAACCAATCCTAGAACTCCAAAACGCACACAAAGATACTTCCCACTAAAGTCAGCTCAGCTACGAGGAACCATACATATCAGCACTGTGAACCAAAACCAGCCTGGCCTGAAGCCACAGCTGTGCCCCGGGGGCAGCTGGATGGGAGGAGCAGAGGAGCCTCTCTGGTGAGTGGATTAGCGTCAGCTGTGAGCAGCATTCAGAACTAGGTCAGTGGAACTTGCAATCGGGAGAGAAAAGCGTCTGGCCAAAAGGCCTCCAGAGTGGAAAAGTGAAAGGCAGAGGTTTTGCACCCACCTCCACGTTGAAGCTTCCCGCCCGCGGCCTGCAGACAGCAGGGGGACTAAGCGATTGTTCTGAGGCCAGTGCTCTTGCATTGAGTGGCCTGGATCCGGAGCACCATCTTGGGCCTCGGTCTTGGCGTCTTCATTATCCAGTAAGCCAGAAGTAAGTAGGAAGGGTCCCAGCACCTTCCTGAGAGCTATGACAGCCGGGAGGACCCCAGCAATTTGGGACAGAGCTTTCCCTTCTGTAAGCAGAGCCCCACAGAGAGTTAAAAAAAAATCACGGACT
>CM053582.1:171784415-171828775 GCA_028627135.1 Pseudochirops cupreus
AAAAAATAAAAAATGAAAAGGAGCATCCTGTGTTTCACCCTGTATATGAGATGACCGAATATAATTGGTGACCGAAATATTTAGATAATGCTTTGTGCTTGGGTGAAGAGTGGGGTTGGTTTGAGAGATTTTGAGGAGAGAGGTATTTATGGTGCCAGAGGTTCTAGTAAAGACAGCGAGTAAGATTTTGGAAAGTATAGATATGTAAAGAAAGCCAGCCTCCTCAACATATTCTTCTCCTTGGGTTATGATCGTCTTTCTTGGTTTAAGCTGAGATCTCTAACTTCCAACAGAACTCATTCACTTTTGTGTGTTTTTCTGGTATATTCTAACCTGTAGGATTCCCATTTATGTTTGATGTTTTGCTAGGATACATAGGGTTACTTGTTATTCATTATTTGTGAGAATCCCTTGTGTAATCAGAATTAACAGTAAGCAGAGCCTGAATCTATAGTTTACTTTCTTCTCTGCTGCCACATTCCTTGAAGCTACTTCCTGGCCTGGTCTCTGTGGTTGTATCTAGAGGGTATTTATTTACTCTTTTTTAAAATTTACTCATTCGGAACATAACCTGTTTTTCTTCAGCCAATAACTAGCTTTTTTATAATTCTTTCAAAAAAGAATGTCATATTTCATAAAGGGGGTAACAAGTGGTAGACAGTTGAATTAGCCTACATTTTAAAAAAAATTAGAAAAACAACAAATCAAAAAATCCCAAGCACAAAAAAGGAAGTTATAAAGATTAAAGATAAATTTTTAAAATCATTTCATTGATACATAAAATTAGAAGCTAGTTTTAAAACAAAACTTATAAAATAGGCAAAATGTTAGCCAATCTGATTTTTAACAAGATGAAATAGCCAAATTGTTAACTAGTGAAATGATTTAATATTTACAAAAAATAAAAAATGCACAGATTAATAGAACAAGAAATAGAGAACCTCAACAACCAAGTCTTAGAAAAAGAAATTGAATAAATTATATAAAAGAACTCTATTATGCCCTCCTCCCCCATCCTTCCCAAAGTATAGCAGATCATATGGATTTCCAAATGGATTTTATTAAATATTTAAGGAAAATTGATTCTAATATTATATAAACTGTTTGCAAAAATAGAAAAGAAGGGATCTTACCAAACTCCTTCTGGGATACAAATATAGTCCTGAAATATAAACTAGAAAGATATAAAGCAGCAAAAGAAAATCAGTCAGAGGTAGAGTCAAATTCTCTCCTTCCCTCACACCTGTCCACCCTCCTTGAAAAGGCAGGCAATTTGATATTGATGAAACATGAGAAGTCACGCAAAACATATTTCCATTTTAACCATGTTGCAGAAGAAAATACAGACCAAGAAAAAAACACACAAGAAAAATAAAGTAAAAAATTTCTTATTGCATAATAGTATTCCTTTATATTCATATAGGACAGATTGTTCAGCCATTCCCCAATTGATAGGCATCCTCTCAATTTCTAATATTTTGCCACCGAAAAAAGAGCTGCTATATATATTTTTGCATATGTAGTTTGTGTCTCAGTTTTCCCTGCCACTGTAATAACTTTCTATAAGTCAGATTATTTTTTTGTTGTTTTCTGCTCTTTTTTTTTTTCGCCTTTTTCCTTTCTTTTAAATATGAGCTCTGCACCCAGGGTGGAAAGGGCACTGTCTCAAGCTTCTTGTGCCAGTGGCTACAGATCCTGGCTGTTTACCTGGTGTTGCACTGAAATTGCCCTGAGGCCCCTGGGGGACCCTTATGTCTGGCACTGTGCTGAGGGGGTGGACTGCGAGGTGGCTGGCACTGCTGGAGGCTGTAGGGGTCTGTCAGCTTACCTGGTGCTGAGCTGGGGTCCTAGTGGTGGTATCTGGCATGTACTAAGACCCGGTGGAATATTTCTGCGTATCCCTGGGGCTACACTGATGCCCATGGAGGTGTGTCCTACTTTCTCATCATTCTGGAGGATGCTTGTTTGCCCAGGGCTCTGTTGAAGTACATGGTGGTTCTTGGAGCTGGATCTGTTGGTTCTGCTAGTTTTGCTAAGGCATGGGGGCGAGGGGGGTCCTAGTCTTGGCATTTTCCTGTTACATCGCATTGAGGTTCAGGATCTCCTGTTGGTTTGCTGAGGTGGGGCTTGCTGCTGATTTGCTGGGATGTTTCCTGTCCTGGAATACACTCCCCTTTTACCTGAATGAGACAGACCTTTTTTGCCAATTTTCCAAGTTTCTGGGGCTAAAATATTGTTTCACCTCACATTTTTGCTGATTATGCTGTTCCAAGATTTGTTTTGGGGCACCATTTTATGGTTATTTGGAGATGAATATAGGAGAATTATAACGGCTAACTGCTTACTCCACCACCTAGGCTCCCAGAAGTCCCAAGGCATCATCTTTTGATAACATGATGATTTACTTAGAGAATCACACAACTAAAAATTAGATGAAGAATAGCTTCAGTTAAGTAGCAGGATATAACCTACAAAATGATCAGCTTTTCTGCATATTGCCAACAAAACTCAGCAAGAGAGATAGAAAAAGAATTCCATTCAGAATATCGGAATATATAAAATATCTCAGAGTCTAGCCTTTATGGCACACCAAATAATTACATAAATGCAATTACAAAACAATATAAAAGACATAAAAACAAACCTAAAAACACTGGATAAATTTTAGGCAGCTAGTGGCATAGTGGATAGAGCATCAGACCTGGCTAGAAAAAGGAAGATCTGAATTCAAGGCCTATGACCCTTACCAGCTGTGTGATCCTGGGCAACTCACTTAACCAATAATCTCTGCCTCAGTTTCTTCATCTGGATTATAAAATGCATCTCCCAGGGTTGTTGTAAGGATAAAATGAGATAACATTTATCTTCTCAATATAAGAATATTTATAGTCATAATAATAAGTAATAATTATATCTTCTTGAATAAGGATTAAGATTAGGGTATAAAGATATTGGCCTAAAAAGCCAAGCCACCTCCACATAGTCAGACCCCTACTGAGAGGGGTAACCGACTGATTCTCCCCGAGAGACTGAGGAACATGGTAACATGCTTCAATTCCCCTATGAATCCAGACGGCAGGCATTTATTCTAGAGTTTCTCAGTATTTTAGATCTGCTTATAACACCTAATTTAATTTTTGTGTTTGAAAATATCTTATCCTTGACATGAAAGTATTTTTATTTTAACTTTTTTGTGATACATGTCTGAGTATTAGTTGTTTGTACAATGAAGGATGTAAGCGAATAACTGGAAATACACATTAAATTAAAATAGGACAGAGGCTGGCACCTCACTCCTTCTAAAACAGTTGGGGTTTCATCTGGGTTTGGAGGAATCCAAGCTAGAATCATGAGAGAATTTTATGGTTTTTATTTTTATTCATAATTTTTAAAAGTTTATATGTGTGTGTGTGTGTGTGTGTGTTTGTATCACAGAATTAGATGAACCATATGATTTTCTGACCATTTCATCCCCATACTAAAAGAATGTATTCAACTATGGCTTAGAATGCCCATCTCAGGGCAGTGCCAACCTCGGAGGCAAAGACAGGGGAAAGATTAAGAGAAGGTCTCACCTCCTAGTATGTCCAGTAGTATTGTCTGTCCAGAATAGCTAGTCCCTTAATTTGTTTCTCTTGCTACCCTAAATCTTTAAACTTTGTCAGATAGTTACACCTGCTGGTTGCACTATGACTCAACTGAGCAAAATTCCATGTTTTAAAATATTTATTATTTATGTTAAAACAAAACACAGGTAGATGACAAGTTGAACATATAGTTTATACTTACCCCAAGCCAGTGACCATTCAAAAGTAGTAACTTTCTGTTTTAACTGTTATTCATAATATATTTGAACTTCTAGGGTACCTGTGTGTTTAACCACTTCAAAAGTCTAATCCTTCTAAGGAGGCAAGGGGACCCCCGTCAACTATTGAGATGTATTGATCCTAGAGAGGTAAAAATATTCCATATGTATACATATATAATATTTTAAAGATGTATATCATTTATTTTCATTAGTGTTCATATTTTCAGCTTAACATTTTTTAATAACTTGGATAAAAGCATTAGTAGCATGCTTTCATAAATTTGTAAGTGACATGAAAATGGGATCCAAAATTACTTGAAAAGACTAGAATGATGACCCAAATAGAGCAAGATAAAATTTAATAGAAATAAATGTATAGATCCATTCAGTTCAGTTCTTTGTGACCCCATTTGGGGTTTTCTTGGCAAAGATACTGGAGTTGTTTGCTATTTTCTTCTCCAGCTCATTTTACAGATGAGGAAACTGAGACAAATGGGATTAAGTGACTTGCCTAGAATCACACAGCTAGTAAGTGACTGAAGTCAAATCTGAATTCAGGTCTTCTTTACACAATACTTGGTACTGTATCCAGTGCTCCACCAGATGTACTGTGTAGGTCTGTGCTTGAATTAAAAACAAACAGCTTTATACACATAGAATTGTGAAGATATAACTAACCCATAGTTACTCTGAAAAAAAATCTAAGAGTTTTACTGGGAACTCAAGATGAGTCATCACTGTGACATCACAGCCCTAAAGCTAATGTCCTATATTGCACTGAAAAGTATAGTGTCCAGAATTAGAAAGGTAATAGTTGTACTCCACTCTGCCTGGGTCAGATTGCATCTAGAGTACCGTGTTCAGTTCAGGGGACCACATTTGAGGAATGCCAACCTGGAATGCGCCCACAAGAAGGCAAACAGTATGGTGAGAGGACTGGAGAACATAGAAGAGTTAAAGAAACTAGTGTTTTTTGCTTTTGTAATAGAGTTATTTGGTTTGACTCCCAAAAGAAGTACTGGGAGTAATGAGTGTGAATTACAAAAAAGAGACAGTTAGGTTTGATATAAAGAGAAGTTTCTATATATTAGAACTATCCAGATGTGAAATGGGCTGCCTCAGTTGGTGGCAGATCAAGATCTGGTGATCAAGCAGGTGAACGACCATTTTGGGGGGATATTGAGAGAAGGATTCTTGTTCAGGTGTGGCTGGACTGCCAAGGACCTTTTAAACTACAAGATTCTGTGTAATATGTTTGTGAATAGGTAGGTGATATTACTTTAACTGGCCAGTGAGTATGAACTGCCGGTTTTGCATTGTACTTCTTTAGCAACCATGGGCAAAACCAATAAAATTCCACGTGTAAATTTCTATATATTCTTTAGTCTCTGTTTAGGGTATATAAAGTATATATTATAAATTTATAAGGGCAGCTAGGTGATGCTGTGGATAGAGCACTGGGCTTGGAATTAGGAAGACTCATCTTCCTGAGTTCAAATCTGGCCTCAGATACTTACCAGCTGTGTGATCCTGGGCAAGTCACTTAACCTTGTTTGCCTCAGTTTCCTCATAAAATGAGCTGGAGAAGAAAATGGCAAACCGCTCCAGTATCTTTGCCAAGAAAACCCTAAATGGGGTCATGAAGAGTTGGATATGACTGAAATAACTTGACAACAACAATAAATTTATACATAACATATAGCTAAGCAGAAGTTGCCAAGGAGATGTAGAGGAGTTAAATACAAGATCAGTCTTTTAGCAGTTTTCCTAAATGTGGAGAAGGGATTCAATATCAACACATAGATTCTAGTTACAGCTCTCCATAAGCTAGATGGATAATCTTGGGTGACTTAATATGTCTAGGACTTTCTTTAATGGATAATGAAGAGGCCAGTATTAATAATCATTAACATTTATATTGTGTTTTATAATTGCTACTTGTCAGTAGATTAAAAATGAAAAGACGTATCATAGGTCATATAAAATTGAAATGTGAATTTTGAATTTAATCAAAGAAAAAGTCAAGAGAATCATGATGTTCAGCTTAAGTTGGTAAACCACCACATTTCCCTGGATTTACCTATAAGTGAGCTCTTCCCAAATAAAAAAAAAAAAACATGATCTTCAATTTCCAGCTTGTGACTATCAGCAATAATCTGAATTTCAAACTTATATTTCCAATAGGAAAGAAGCATTTTTAAGTAGCAGATTTTTTTTTTTGGAAAAGTCAGGAATCTTGGCTTTTTAAACTCAGAAACTCCCATTTTAACCAACTGCTTATTGGGTATCTTTGCAAAAGTAATTTATTTCTCAGCTTTTCAAATTTTACAATTGAAAATGTAAATTTGTTTATGCTTGTTAACTTTCTATCCTTTCATAATGCAAGTTCAGGTTAAACAAATATATACATATTTGGTCAAATGAAGACAGTTAATAAACATTTTGGTATGCATTTTAAGCTAATTAATATTACTAAAATATGATAGGTTAATTTGGTTTTCTTTTAGGCAGAACTTCTAGATGCAGCTTCTGGAATTAATATTCGATTCAGATTAGGTGGAGTAAGTATGGAAGTATTTTTGTCTAATAGTCTTAAAAGTATTCAAAAATCTTTCCTAATTGATTGTATGGAATTTGAAATGGATAATTATTTTAAGCATAAACACTTTTTTATTGTGAGATTACAACTGGATTTTTAACTTTTTTTCAATAATAGGAGAAGTTTCCTCCAAATATATATTATAAAATTTTCACTCACAGACCTATTGTAGACTTATGTGCTAACAGTCCTAAAGATTATGTGAACATTATCCCAAAGCAATTCTCACATTTGACATCTGATAAGAAACATCTAGAAGATAACCAGGATGGCTGGTACAAACGTACAGAGAACAATGGCTGGAGACTTGTTTCCAAAAGAGTAAGTGAAGCAAAACTGTAATAATTTTTCTTTTACATTTTACAGACCTGTTTTGTATAAAATTTAATTTTACAGTAGGTTTCAAGAATATATATAATTGCCTACTGACCTAAATAATGAGCATCGCTGCTTTAAAACAACTCTAGTGGCAACTTTGATTACACTTTAAGATATAGTCATATATCTTAGTCTTAAATTTCCTAATTTTTCTTACAAAGAGAAGATGTGTCTCTACAGTTCAACTTTAAGCTATCCTGCACCCTTCAAAAACATAGTAGGCACTTAGGTATTACCTGGTCAGATAAGTAAAATGAGATTTCTGCCACAAAAGGAAGTTGAGAATGTTGTTGACTTCAAACTCAACTTCACTGCGTGTCAGGATGTATGTGGGGATTCTTGAGATCAGGAAAAGGTTTATCTTGTGTTTACTAGATATTAGCTTGAGTAATGGTAAAGAGAATGTCTTATTTATCTTTATCTTTCTATATCCTTTAACACCCAAAAAAGTGCTTTGCATGTCTAGGCAATGATGAATTGTTGTTGAGTTAGTCCCAATAAGGATTCGTGAAAAAACAGTGTGTTTTTATAATTTTGAAAGGATGAGGTATAAAGTGAGTTTTCACAGAGGGCATATGGTTCAGAGCCATACCAGTCACACTTCTGTAAGGATCATTTTGGATAGTGATATTTCTCAACTTAGAGAAATAGCTTCCATACTTTTCAAATTTTCAGGGCAGTACAATTTAAAATATTCTGTACCATTTCCAGATTAGAAAAAAATCCTGTTTGAATAATTGGAGGGATATTAGTTATTCATGTTTAGGCTGTGTTAATATAATAACTCAAACTTAACATGTTCAAAATAGAGCTCCTTTCTTTCCTCTCAAGCCCTCCCCTTTTTTGAGCTTTCTTATTACTGTCAAGGGCACCACCATCCTCCTCAGTCACCCAGGCTTACGATCCTGTCATCCTGAGTTCTCACTTTCCTAGCTCTTATCCCCCATGTCCAATCTGTTGCTAACTCAATAAACAGTTGTAGTTCCTTATTGCCTTAAGAATCCAATATAAAATGCCCTCTTTTGATATTTAAATTTCTTCATAAGCATGACTTTTTTTTTGCTCTTCTTACACTATTTCCTTCCATGTTTTTTCTTATCCTTACTGTTGAATCTATAAAATGGGGATGCTATACTGGCCCAAACTACCCCATATAATTAATAGGCTTAAGATCACGTATTTGTGAAAGGTTTTTGTGGCCATAAAGAATGTGATAGACATGGGGCATTATCATGACCCCTCCTGTTTCTGTTCTGGGATGTCCCTGCTACACAAAGAGATGTCATTTCATAATCAAACATCATCAAAGTCAATAGTATAAATGTTTTCATAATATAATTGGTCAACAGTTTTGGAAAGCTATTGACGAAATCACTGAAGAAGGAAATAAGCAAAAAATTGACTTTCACTACTCCAAACTGAAGAGAAGGCAGGACATTGACACAAGAAGAAAACATAAAAAAATTAGATGGATGAAGCACATGTAAGTAATGAAATTCTTATATATAAATAAACGATATGCACAATGACTGTGGCAGTGTTTTGGATTTTTTTGGAGGTTGGCTATTACTAATAAAACTATTGCATATCATTTTATAGGTTTAATAATCTTCTGCAATCAGAGGCCCATAATAGGCCCCTCTGCTGTCCCTAAAGTACTTACTTTGCTCCTTGTAAGGCCTGTATTGTAAAAAACGAATCTTTTAATATGAAAAATGATTCTTACACTTCTAGCATATCTAGTCATCTCTGTGATTATAGAGTGATGAACCTATGCATGCAAATAATCTTCCATTTCTTTTAAAATTTCCTATATCCTATATTCCTTCAAAATTATATGTGACCCTTACTTTATTATTGTAGTAGAATTAATTTTTATTTCTTTTAAGGGTCTTACAGTTATATAGGAATTTATATTTTATGTAACTATTATCATTGCCCTTTAAAGACTCTTCCATCCAGTTCTTCCTAGAAGTATAATTAAAACAGAAGACTAATTTTTCTGCATTTCAATCATTAAATTAATAAGCATTTATTAAAAACCTACTATGTGGCAGGGACTGTGCTAGGCCTCAGTGATACACAGATAAGAAGGAAACATATAATTCTTACCTTCCAGGAGTTTACATTTTAATGGGGAAAACAGTATATACCCGTGTATCTATGTAGAAAATAGATATAGCACTTAGCATAGGGCCTGCTATATAGTTGACGCTTAACTCAGGCAGCGAGGTGGTACTGTAGATAAAGAGCTAATTATATCTAGTTCTATTTAGCAGTAAGTTATCAGGATTGTTGTTGCTTCATCTTTGTTCTTGAAGAAGACCAATGACATCAAGATGATGATGTCTTGACTTGCAAGTTAATTGGATTTAAGTGAGGCAGAACGGAGCAGAGTCATCAGCCTCACTCTCTTCTTCAGAGTCATTGGATTCCAGTGGTAAGACATAGGTCAGGGCAACTGGCAATTGCCTCAGATGCAGTGGGAGGCCTTGACCTTTTTAAGCTAAGGTCTTTCTCCAGGTTGTCGTTTATCTGAGGCAATGTCCATTCAGCTGTTAAAGGTTAGGATAGAATTAAGGTAAAAGATGGCCTACTTTGCCTTCACAAAAAAAAAAAAATCAATCAGGATGGGTAAGACCCTCAGAGTTTCTGGCCAGAGCAGAAACAATTGCTATTTACACTCAACTCTGAGCCATCAAAACCAAAATAATGAGAAAGTGAGGCTTGGGCTGGGGTCTATTGTTGGCCAATCAGTGAGAGCCAGAGTGATTTGGGTTTAAAGGCATAGTCAAGTAGTTTCATTTGAATCCCACTGGGCTTTATCAAAAGCTTGGTTTTTCAGAGCCATATTTCAAGAAATCATAAATGAAAACTATGTGAGAAAAAAGAGTTAATTGAAGAGAGGATGGTGGGAGCTGTTCATGGTTGGATTTTGACAAAAATGGGAGCATAGGATGTAAGAGTAGAAGAAAGTAGAGAGTTGAGCTAGTTCACTAAAGGGTTGATATTGGGAGGAGGAGAAGGAAGTCAGAGTAGATGCCTGAGTGATAGTCTGGGAATGTGTTCAAGAGTTGAGGGAATGGAGGCCATGGGGAGGAAAACAAACAGGTTTAGGAAGAGGAAGGCATAAAGAAAGATGGATTAAGACTAGTTCAGTTGGAGGAATGTCAGGTTTTTAACTGTGGAAATGAACACCTGATGGCAAGATCAAAGCTGTGACCATCTCTGTGTATAGCTAAGGTAGAGTGTAGGTGGTTTGGGGAGTTGAACAGCTTGAGGAATTGAGATGTTAGAATGAAGTTCCCAATATAAAGGCAGGAACTGGATAGAGGAAGACTATGAGCCAAGTCCTGAACTCCTTGAAAAAGCAAATAATATGGCCTCCATAAGAAAAGGAAAAGGAAAAGGAAAAGGAGGGGAAGATCAGGAAGAGGACATTTATATAGCACCTATTTTGTGCCTGGCACTGTGCTAAGTAAGTACTTTTACAAATATCTCAGTTGATCCTGACAACAACCTTGTGAACTAGGTGATGTTACTAACTCCCATTTTACAGTTGTGGAAACTCAGGCAAACAAAAGTTAAATGACTTGCCCAGGGTCACACAGGTACTAAGTATCTAGGGTCATATTGGAACTCAGATCTTCCTAACTCCAGGCGTGGTATTCCATCCACTGTGCCACCTAGTTGCCAGCCAGCTTATGTAGCCTGCTGTTAACTACTAAGACCAGTAGGTGGCCATCAGGCTCCGAGTTGAGTTATAAATGTGGAGATAATAAATCTCAAAGGAGAAGATATTGCTGAGTGATGGCATCAGAGGAGAGTCTGAAAATAGTAATGAGGAGAAAAGGGCATTTTGCTTCCCCCACTGGGGCTGGTTTGTCTAGGAGGAGCCAGATCTTTTGCTAACAGGGTAATTATTTTACATCTCCTTTCCTCAGATTTACTAATAGAAAACTGTCACATCTCAGCTTTTAATGATAATTCTACCCTTACTTACCCCATTTCCTTTTGAAGTTAAGCTTTGAATCTTACTCTAGGCCTGTGAAGTGTGCCTTTTTTCCCCATCATGCAATAATTTGTATAGAATCCTTTTTCATTTAATTTGTCTTATTTTTACAACTGAGTTTTCTAACTTTTTCTTCAGCTGAAAATGTGTTGCTCTATTACCTCTAAGGTTATTGTTATTCAGATTAAGAATATTTTAAGGTTTCTTTCTCACCTTAAGAATAAACATCAATTTTTTTAGAAAAAATTGTTTAAAAAGTTTTCTCTGACCAATGCACAGTTCAAATGATTTCTATATTTGCAGAAATAAAAGCAAAGTGCAGCATTCATGATGTCCTAACTACTTAACTACTACTACTGTTATTTAGCATTGTAGTAGTCCTTGCAGAGGTAGTGTGGCCACAAAGCAAAAGGGTGGAAGTCACCACAGTTCTCAGGGGTCTAGACAGCTCTTCAAAAGAGAGGTGCCCACCCGCATGGATAAAAGGCGCCCACCTAGAATTTCTCCACATCAGTGAAACAAGAAATCTAGTCCCTTTTCTTGTCCCATAGCATTACTTACAAGCAATGTGAAGAAAGCTTTCAATAAGAGCTGTAGCAGAAGTATTGTCACAGGGCTTTAAAATCTTCAAAGTGATGTTAACTGATTAAAATTGTTTCAAACCACAAATTGTTCAAATGCTTTAGTATTTGAATACTAAATACTAAGTACCAAATACTAAACTATTTGAACAACTTCACTTTGATAGTTCAATATCAATACTCTCTTTAGCAACACAATGTACTATGTCATACTGTCCTGCCAAAAAAAAGTACTAGAATTTTTGTGTATTGTTTTCTGAGTGTTAGAAGATGATCATTCAGTAGTTAAGCCTGATCTTGAGCTTACATATGTGTGATGGCCGACCATTCCAAAAACTGCTCCCAGGCATTTGTTTCTTAAATGCTTTATTGATATAATTTTTAAAAATGATTGTCACTTTCCTTTGAATGGAAGGGAAACAGCCCCTCCCCCCCCAAAGAACCCTATTTTGTAAGAAAAAAAAGTATGGTTAAGTAAAACAAATTAACACATGTTTGAAAAGTACATCCTTCATTTCCTACTTGCTTTATTATCAAGTGTCATTGGTCACTAAAGTCATAATTGGTCACTACATTGATCAAAGCCCTCAACCCCATGTTTTGTAATTTCTAGCTGTACTGTAGTTCAGACGTGGACTGATTTTTAATAGCTTTGTGTCAGTAGGACTCTATTCAGATCAATTGCAGAGACTTGACTGTAGAGACTTTGTCCCAAGAATTAGGGTACTGCCAGCCCCTCCAGACATTCAAATTAATCACATTGTTCTCTGAAAAGTATAGAAAAATATGAAATCATACTTCTTTTGCTAACTTATAATGAAGATAATTTAAGAAATTTGCTATTGGCCCTCTAAAATATATCTCCTCTTGCTGAGCACATCCTATTCAGAAAGTGATCTAGCCTTATTCTTGTGTTTCGTAGTGAATTGGCTACCACTAAACATCTTAAATTGAAAATAAATACCCATATGGAAAGAGTAAGAACCAATGTTTGGCTCAAAACTATTTGCTTTTTTATGCCATTAGTCAATATTGGATAGATCCATGGTATTTATGCATTTTGCTGTATCGTTTTCAGTTGTGTCCAACTCTTCAGGACTCCATTTGAATGGAGTTTTCTTGGCAAAGATACTAGAGTGGTTTGCCATTTCCTTCTTCAGCTCATTTTACAGTCTTCTTGACTCCAAACCTGGCATTCTATCCACTGTGCTATCTAGCTGCCCCATTTATGCATACATAACTAATACAGTACAAAAGTTACCTGTAAGATTTTGGGCAAGTCATTTCAACTACGTGAGCTTCATGATCTATAAAGTGAAGATCCTTTGCAGCTCGGAAATCTGCTGATTTTATTATCTAATGACTTTATTTTTCCTTGTAATCTTATGATTTAGCAAGGAGTATGCTTTAGCCACCTTGTACCGGATTCCAGTGAGCCAACTGTTAAATTTTCAATGTAAGCATTTACAATTCAGAAATCAGCAAATAGTACAAATCAGAGCTTGATTTGTTTTGTTGACTATCAATTTAAACTTAAGACAATAATGGAGACAATGTAAATAAAAGAGGTGAAATTTAAAAGTGTGCAATGTGTACATTTTTTTCTAGAGGGCCACTTGTTTACCAAGACGCTCCTGAATTTAACTCACTGAGATATGAGGTTGAAATGTGAAGTTCAATGATAAGTATCAGTCACATATGGGTGATTGGATTGCTTTCTTTCTAGAGATCCAGAATAAGAATTTTGTCTAATATGCTAGATCCTTAATGCCACTTAAAAGTTATCAGTATTATCTGCTCATAATAAATTTTCTTTCCTTAGGTATTATGCAGGAAGCCTGGAAACAAAGAAAGCAGATGCTAGATGTACAGACTTAATTCTTAAAGCAACAAAAGGATTGATGAAAGCAGTTGAAGAAGGCGGAATGGACTCAGTAATGGAATGGGAAGTGGATGAAATTCTGAACTGGACAAATACATTAAATTTTGACGAGTAAGTAGATGTTGCTTTTTTCAGGGAATGATAGGGAGGAGATCGGCGTCTAATCCCCTTTATTTCTGTATCCCACTTTTGTCCCTCTCATTGCCATTGTGGATCTTGGTGCCTTAGATAATACTGCTCCCTGACACCAACATGCAGTTGGCAATGGGGTGGCAAAAACAACAGAACTAGTTATAGTATTGGGGATCTCTCCCAACAGCAGTGGCACCACTATTCATTAGACTGTAAGAAATCCCGTGTTAGTAACACAGTGGCATTTGCTGCCCCCATATCTTTTTCTAACACAACCATAGGATGGGAAGAGAAAAGAAGGAAAAGACAGAGAACACAAGATAAGGGGAGAGACTTTACCAATTTAGAAAGGATGAGAGATTTTTAGGAAGAACTCTGATGACTAAACCTTTAAGACCCAATCCTGCCTTTCCATAGATACACTGACTCTTCTACCTTTAACTTTTGGATTAGATTGAGTATAAGGGAGGGAAGGAGTCTATGGAAAGGAAATAGACCAGGGATTCTTTCTGAAAGTAGAGCGAGGCCACCAAAAGATTCTCTCATGGAATTCTCCCCAGTATTTTCATTCCATTCAAGCCAATCCTGCCCCAACTATTCTGAGGCCACAGTGGCCTCTAGCTCTTCTTCCCCTTCATTATTCCCCCCATCCCATTTTAGTATTGTGAAAGGCAACTGCAACTGCCTCTCTGGAATTTCCTTCTTATGGTCACTGCCCATGGGTCCAGCAATGGAACTGCAGCCTATGAGGGAAAGCCTGGGAGAAGAGGGTTCAGCAACCACAACTGGACTTCAATTCTCAGCTTCCTGAGTTCTTACTCCTTTTCTGCCAGTAGGGGCTGATCTGGACCTTCCTAAGGTATTTCCTCACAAAACCATGAGAAACAGTAGCCTAACTCAATGCCCCTCTGATCTCTTCCTGGGTTGGGCTTAGGAGGCAGTATAGACAATGGGGACTCAGCTTCCAGTGGTGATGTCCTATCTGAATTAATTTCATGCTCATATTTCACCCTTTATTTCTGTATTTTACTTCAGGAATCTGTGGTTACCTCAGTGTGAGTACTCCTTTTACACAGATTGCAGCCTTTTGAAAGTTGAAAGTTCTTAAAGGTTCCTGAAAAGTCCATCCCTTTGAAGCTAGCCCAGTAATGAGCCTTTGTAAATTTAGCCAGCCTAGACCTCAGGAAGAAGACTTCATCAGTCCCATGCCCAACTTTGGAGTCATCCTCAACTCACCTGACATACCCATTCCTTTGTCAGGTCTAGTCAGTTCTGCCTCATCCGTCCCCTTTGCTCCATTCACATGACCATCACACTAGTTCAAATTCTCATTACTTCTTACCTGGATGATTATGATGGCCTCCGAATTATTTTCTCTGCCTACAGTCTACTCCACACACAACTACCAAAGTGATTTTTCTAAAGGTCTGATCATATGACTCCCCTACTCAATAAACTCCAGTACTTCCCTGTTACCTCTGGCTGAAAACGCAAACTTCTATTTAGCATTTCAGATCATTCTCAGTCTGGTTCCAGTTTTCTTTTCCAGCTTTAATAGACACCCTTTTTCATGCATTCTACAATTTAGCCAACCTGGCCTTCTTACTCTTCCTCATACCCAACATTCCATCTCCATGCTGATGCTCCCACTGCCCCTTACACCTGGAATGCATTTGCTTCTCACCTCCACCTTTTAGAATCTTTAGCTACTTTTAGAACTCAGCTTAAATGTCATTTCTTACATGAAGCTTTTCCTGATCCCCCTATTAGTTCTTCCTCCCTAAAATGACCTTATATTTGCATTATGCATATTTATATATGTACATGTCGCTTCACCTAAAGTACGATACTAACTCCATGAGGGCAAGAATTTTAAAAAATTTTTGTCTTTGTATCATTGGCCCTTCATACAATTCCTGGCACATTATATGTACTTAATAAATGTTTATTGATCAATTGATGTAATAATAATGTGTGAAATAACAACACCCAAAACACAAGTGCTTAAAGGGTATATTTAATACAAGGAAGAGTTAAAGCTTGAAAATAAAATGAGTTGCGTTGTGAGATAATGAAGTCCCCATCCCCAGAAGTGTTCAAGCAGAAATGGAATGATTCATTGTGATGGATATCATAGTTAGATTTCATGCTAAGGCAAGAGTTGGACTAGATGAACCCTTTTAACTCTGGGGTGCTGTGATTCCAGAAGAGGCAGATTATTTTGCTATACCTAAAGCAAACTGTGGTCAGTTTAAAAGCCAAAACACTAAATATTAAGAAGAAATTATTCTAAAAAATTTCATCTACTTAGAAAAATTTTACTTTACCAGTATTATTTTTAATAACAATTTCCTGAATACTCTCATAGAATGGACATGTATTAGGCGTTAAAAAAAATTTAATTGTAGAAAACATGGATACTTGATAAACTAGATACATTCAGGAATATGTATTACTAAAATGTTTTTAATCAGTCAACTATCTTTTCCCTAATTTTTGTGGTTTCAAAAATTTTCAAAGTTTGAAAGGTAAAGAATTCATCTGAGTTCCAGCAGATAAGCTGATTATCTCAGGCTTTCCATTCTTATTCTTTTATTGCATTTGTTGGTTTTAGAGATTGGGGGCATAAGGATTTATGTGAGAAAGGGAGTGGAATTCAGTGGGATCAGGAGTTTTCCCCTTCTGGTCAAACTCTGGAAATAACAAGTCTAAGACTATTTCTAAAGACAATGCAGAGTGTATGATAACAGATTAATCACTTGGCTTGATTATGTCTATTTGCTATAAGGATTTATTTTTCCTTTGCTAGTGGAGTAGGGCAGTAAGCAGAGATTTACGGGGAAAAAGTGAAGCATATGATAGAGCAGTCAAAAAAAAAAAGAAAAGAAGGTTTTTGAAGCATGCTTTTAAATGTAGAGGTCAGAAGGAAGTTCAGAAAGAAATGCTGGCTAGCTGGGCAGTTTTGAAATTAACATATTGAATGTATTATATATGTGGTTTGTAAAGCAAGCTTTACATAGTGGAGATTTGCAGATTCACATGAAATCCTCTTTTTCTGTTTTACTTTGTATATATATATATGGAAATGTTCTTTTTTGGTATTCTTTAAATTAAGAAATGAAAGAATAAAACAAATATTAGGAGTATTATAGCACTGAAAAGTAATCTCCATTTAGAAGAGGCATTAGATGTTTTAGAATGTTTTTTAAACTAATAATCTACCTTAGTGGCAACCTAGTACCTCTCAGAATGTTTTTAGTGGGAAAGGAGAGGAGAATGTTTCCAAGTAAGAAACTACCAGGACTGACTATTTGGGTATAGAAGAGGTTCCCAGTACTGTTCCCACAGCTGTTCAATGTCCTATTTCATAGATCCCTGAGTTATTATGAATAATAACTGGCATAACAATGATAACTGCAAAGAGGCAATTCTTGAAATTTATTTTCTTCAAGAATTTCTTTTTCTTGTATAGGTAGCAATTTCTGAGTTGTAGAGGTACAAAGAAGAAGACAATCAAATAGGATAGAATGGTTAGAATAGAGAGTGTATGAAAGAGAATAATGCATAAGAAAACAGGAAAGATAGAAAGGGGTCAGGTCATTAAGGGCTTTAAATACCAAGAGATATCTGTATTTGATCCTAGAGGTAATAAGGAGGCTTTAGAATTTACTGAGTAGATAGGAGGGTCAGTCAATGAGCTTCAGGTATTCATTATGTGCCAGACACATGCTAAACATTGGGGAATACAATGAAAGGCAAAACACAGTGCCTGCTCTTAAGGAACTCACAACCTCAGATCTGTTTCAGGAATGACTAGGCAGCCATGTGCGGGAAGGGTTGAAGTGAAGAGAGACTTGGGGCAGGAAGAACAAATTAGGAGGGCATTGTAATAGTTGAGGTGAGAAGTAATGAGGGACTGAACTGAGATGATAGCTGTTTAAGCGGAGAGAAGGGTCAATATACCAAGAAATGTGGAGAAGGAAAAAAAGACAAGATTTAGCATCTTATTGGATATTTGGGATGAATTAGAATGAGGAGTCAAGAATGATGCTGATAGTTGTGAACCTAAGTGATGGGAAGTCTGCTGGTGCCCTCAGCAGTAATAGAAATATGAGTAATATTTGCTTCTTCATTGATTTATTTCACTAAATACATGTTATTGCATGCTTAGGTATGTCAACCACTGGAAAAACATTGCTACAAGCAACTCTTCAGCTAACATTCAAGGTAAGCCATTTTAAGGCTAGACATGATAAACTATCATGACGAAAGTCAGTTCCAAAATTTTGAGAGGTTTGTATTATAAAGTGAGACCTAAACTATTATAGAAGTTAATAAAGACTTATTTTGAAAGACTTAAGTCTTGTAAGTAAGAGGTAAAAAAAAAAGTTAAGAAAAGAACTAGAACCTAAGGGGCTGCCTTAACTTTTTTACACCTTTTAAACCTCTCTTCAGAATCAGGAAGTTTGTTTTGCTTGTTACTATTCCCTCCCTGGTATTATCCTTCTTCTTACTTTGTTTCCTTCTCCCTCTCCTGATACCCCATCTCCTGTCCCCAATTTCTACTGGTTTTCCAGTTGACGTTTGTCGAATTTGATGTATTTCTACACCAAACTATTTGTGTTTCTGTGTGTTCAACATTCCTTTTGTCCATTTCAGATAAAAATGAATTTCATTTGATGCAAATTCCTCCTATCCCTTCTTCCATGTTTGTATACTTTTTTGGGATGTAACCCAGTTACGCAGGGCAGTGAGGTGGCATGGTGCTGGGCCTGGGGTCAGGAATACTCATCATCTTCATCAGTCCAAATGTAACCTCACACATTTACTGGCCATATGACTTGTCTAGTCACTTGACCCAATTTGCCTCAGTTTCCTCATCTGTAAAATGAGCTGGAGCAGCAAATGTCAAACTGCTGCAGTATCTTTGCCAAGAAAATCCCAAATGAGGTCACAGAGAGTCAGACACAACTGAACAACAACAAAATCCAGTTATGAAGTTCCGTCTCTTTTTCCTCCTGTCTCTGCATTGTCATTTATCCTCATGTCCTTTCAATTATCCTTCCTTGTTTGTCTCTTCAAACCCTCAAAACAGAAATAGTCCATACCCAGGATAGGTGTTTTTCTTTCTTTCTTTTTTTTTTTAAACTCCCCCAATATCCTGTGAAGACATTAAGGTTCTGAAAGGACACTTGTTTCTTTTCTATTAGAATGTGGGCACGCCATCATTATTCAGCTCCTTCTAGTTACACAAATAAATTTACCTTCCTAGGTTTCTCTGACCTCTTGGGGTATTACTTTAGAGTTTCTAATTCAGTTCTGGGCTTCTCATTAAAAATGCTTGAAAGTCCTCTGTTCTATTAACGATTCATTTCCCCCCACAGCAATTATACTCATTTTGAAGGGTAAGTTACTCTTTGTGGTAAGCTGATATAGTTCACCCTTTGGAATACCGTATTCCAACTCACGATATTTATTTTACTTTGTGTGAACTTGTTCACTTTGTGTGAGCCTGACTGTAGGTAGTTACTAAGTATTTGAACTCCTTTTTTCTGGATGTTTGCATTATTTTTTTCTTTGCTAATGGGCACTCTGCATTTTGACTATGAGATTCCTGGGGGGAAGGGGGAGGCTTTTCCTTTTGGGGTTCTTTTCAGGAAATGATCAGTGGATTCTATTTTTATTTTACCCTTTGGTTCTAATAGATATTGATAGTTTTTATTTATGATTTCTTGAAATATAGTGTCCAGGCTTTTTTTTTTTAACTCTTGGTTTTCTAGCAATCCAATGATTCTTCAGTTATTTCTCCTTGACCTGTTTTCCAGGTTAAGCATTTTCTTCTATTTTCTTGTATTATTTTTTTCTGATATTCCTTGCTATCTCATGGCATCATTAACATCTGTTTGGTCTATTTTAATTTTCAGGGAGTCCAATTTGTGAGTAAGATGTTTATCACTTTCTCTTCAAAGCTATTTATTATTCTCCTTCCACTTCTTTCCTCCAGAGCTTTTATTTAATTTATGTCTTTATTTCTTCTGGAGATTCATGTAGTCCATAGGTTCCCAAAGTGGGTGATACCGCCCTCTGGGGGGCATTGGAACAATCCAGGAGGTTGGTAGTAGCTTCGGGTATAATTGGGGGGTGTTAAATAATCTAACCCAACCCCAGTGGGGCACTCTAATTTTTTAAAAAAGTTTGGGAACCTTGTTTTTCTTTTGTCTCTGCTTTGAGTTGTCATGGAGGGCTTCTTTGGGAAGATCTCTAGATGTGCAAAAAATTTTCAGACTGCTGTTTTCTTTGAGTTACTCACCTCTCCAGCTTTAGTTCCTAAATTGGGACTTTGTGCCAGGGCCAGACTCTTGGCCCCTGCTCTGCTTTTACATGGAGTATTTGACATTGCTTGGTCTCACCCTGAGTCCCCTGGGGTCTTGTGCTGACGTCTACCTCTCAATATCAACCCCCTCCACCCTAGAATTTTAGGTTCATCGTGCTGGATGTTCAGGGCCATGTCAGGACAGAATGTGAGGGACCTGAGAGTTCCTGGACCTGAGGTACCATACTGGTTGCTGGTCACTGATATTCCCAGAGGCTTCCAAGGGCTTTCTGACCATTTGGGGATTTTCTCTGGGGAGCCGTCTGATTTTGTTGCCAGTAGACAAAGAGCCTTGCAGGCCGCATGTGTCTTATCTCTGATTGCCCTGGGAAGCTGCCCTGTGTTGGCACTGACTTTGCTGAATGGGCTTCCTTTCCCATTGCTTGTGGACTTCTGGCTAATTTTTGGTGCAGTTCAGGGGTGGGTAAAGTCACTATAGTTTCTCATCGAATTTTTAAATCATTATTTGCTTTGGTATGGACTTCAGGGCTATTGCTGGAGTAGGCATATAGGAACTAAATGGCCCTTCTCTCATTCAGGGAGCCATCTTGGCAGAAGTGCATAGTATGTTTTAAAGTCCAAGAGTGCAAGATTACTTTCATCATTTTTTTTCAGTGTGTCCCTTGATATTCTTGCCCACTTTCTTTTTTTTAATGTATGTATCAAGGAGCATCAGGGAAGTCCCTGATTTCCTGGACCTTCCATGGAGCTGAAGATGTATTTGGGCTCCTTATTGATGGATATGCAACTTCAGTATACTACAGATACACATCATCTAATTGCAACTGTTTCCTCACTGCTGCACCTGCAACCCTTTCATTTATACTTGATTGGTTTTCTCTTATACTCACAGGAGCAGCTGTTATAAAGTCTAGAATCCAGTGATTTTTCTTTCTCAGATTTCCTTGTCTCCTATTTTACTAGGAAAATTGAAGCCCTTGGCCTCAGCCTCCTGTAAATCTCTTTTATTCTGTACCTCAAAATTCCTCTACACCTTCCATCTTCTCTTGCTTTAGTAAAGTCTGAGGAAGTTTGTTCTTCTTCTTGTCAGGTTTAGTTCCTCTTTTGTGCCCTTGATCTCATCAGCTTCTGTTTGTTTCCTTTAGGACTTTGCCTCATGATCCCACCTGATTTTTCCTTTCTCTTTCTGGTTTACTTCTCCCTTTCTTTCCCTACTTCATAAACACACTCAGGTCCTACTCATGCTTAAGAATATCTCCCTTCACTCTGCCATCCCCTCAAGCTACCACCTTTCTCTTTCCTTCATTTCCCTGCATAATTCCTAGATAGAATCCCTTATGCTTCTTGCCTCCTTTTCCTTATTACCTATTTACTTCTCAATTCCTAGCAGTCTGGCTTTTAACACCACCACCCCACTGAAATTGCTTTCCCTAAGATTGCCGATAATATCTTAGCTACTAAATCTATTCTCATCCTTGGCGATTTTCTCTGTTCCCATGGATTCAAATATTATGTCTTATATCCAGTCTTAACCTCTCACCTAAAATCTAGCCCAGCATCAACAGTTGCCTGCTGGATGTCCTGTAAATATCTCAAACTCACTAGGTGCAGAATGTAATTCATCTCTCCCTCTATATATTTCCTCCAGATTTCCCTTTTGTTGTTAAAGACATCACCATACTCCTGGTCACGTAGGTTTATAACTTTGGAGTCAACTTTGATTATTCTTTTTGTTGTTGTTAAACTTTTTTAAAATTAATTTTGAATTTTTAACATTCATTTCCACAAGATTTTGAGTTCCATATTTTATCCCCATCTCTCCCCTCCCCCACACCCCAGATGTCATACATTCTGATTATCCCTTCCCCCAGTATGCCCTCCCTTCTATCACCACCCCTTCCCTTATCCCCTTCCCCCTTACTTTCTTATAGGGCAAGACATATTTCTATACCCCACTGTCTGTATAAATCTTATTCCCCAGTTGCATGTAAAAACAATTTTTAAAATTTGTTCTTTAAAACTTTGAGTTTCACATTTTCTCCCTTTTTCCCTCCCCACGCACCCTCATTGAGAAGGCAAGCAATTCAATATAGGTTACATGTGTAGCTATGCAAAACACTTCCATAATGGTCATGTTGTAAAAGACTAACTATATTTCCCTCCATCCTATCCCCCCCCCCCCCACCTTATTCTATTTTGTCCTTTGATCCTGTCCCTTTTAAAAAGTGTTTGCTTCTGACTACCTCTCCTCCAGTCTGCCCTCCCTTCTATCATGCCCCCATACTGGTAATGGAAATTTGAAGATTTTCCCTGCTTTGAAAATAAACTCTGCCCCCTAATAATAGGCTGAATGTAATCCCATGGAGCCTGTGGTGGGAGGAGTTTTTGCTTAAGGGTGAAACAGAGCTCATAGGAAACTGGGAGTCAGAGCTAGACTAGACGGGTGGGAGAAGAAGAGCACTCATCCCAGGTAGTCAGCCAGGCTTGTGAGTAAATATTGGTCTTGCATTGGTTTGTGGAAAGGCTAAAGGATGGTATGACTCTCTGATATGTTGTGGTGCATTAACTTCTGTGTTGCTATGATGGATTCAGTTTCCTGGTGTTGGGATTTAGTTTTCTGGTGTCTGAATAAATGCTTTGCTTCTGTCTTCTATAAGGAGAGTCTGTTATATTTTGGCAATTGAGCACCATTAGAGTGTATGTGTGTGTGTGTGTGTGGGTATGTATAGTGATCATGGGCACTATGAATATTGCACTGGCACTACACTCCTCCATCCTCTTCCTCTTACTTAGGAAAGTAGGTAAGGTAAGATATCCAATTGAGTGTATATGTCATTCCCTCTTTAACTCAAATCTGATGAGGAAGGTTCACTCATTCCATCTCACCTTCCCCCTCTTCCCCTCCATTGCGAAACCTTTTTCTTGCCTCATTTTATGTGAGATAATTTACTCCATTCTATCTCTCCCTTTCTCTTCCCAATATATTCCTCTCTTACCCCTTAAGTTTATTGTTTAGACATCATTCCTTATATTCAACTCACCCTGTGCCATCCATTTATCTATCTTCCCTCCAGCTACCCCCATACTGAGAAAGGTCTCATGAGTTATGAATATCTTTAAATGAAGGAATATTAAAGAGTTCAACTTTAATAAGTCCCTTATGATTTCTCTTTTCCTGTTTGCCTTTTCATGCTTCTTTTGATTCTTGTATTTGAAAGTCAAATTTCCTATACATCTCTGGTCTTTTCATCAAGAATGCTTGAAAGTCTTCTATTTCATTGAACGTCCATTTTCCCCCCTGAAGTATTATACTCAGTTTTGCTGGGTAGGTGGTTCTTGGTTTTAGTCCTGGCTCCTCTGACCTCTGGAATATCATATTCCAAGCCCTTCAATCCCTTAATGTAGAAGCTGCTAGATCTTGTATTTTCCTGCAAAATTCTTTTTGAGCTCTTCCATGGCTTGTGACCAATTCATATTTTTGTCAGAGGCTTTTGATGTAGAAAGTTTTGACTGTTATCTTCTCCTGGTTGTATGTTTTGATCTTCTTTGTCACCAAAGTAAGATTCTATAGTCTGAGATTTTTTTTAATGCTATTTGCTCATTTTCCAGCCTTGGAAAACTTGACTTTCTAGCTCTTTGTCAAGGTAGGACTCTGCTTCCTGTGGGGGTGGGGGTGGAGATGAATGTACTGTCCCAGGCTTCAGGGGTTTTGTACATATATTTTCAGAGGAACTTCTAGGGACCTGTAACTTTTCAGCTCTTCCAAGGTGCTATGTTCAAAGGACAGGTATTTACTGCTGCCACACCAGCGCTCCTCCTCACCCCAGGACCACCACGAAGGACTGTGACCCAGATGAAGTAGAGCAAAGCAAGAAAATCCTGTCTCAGAACCAGCAAAGAGATCCCTGCAATCACTTTCTGATCAGCAGCTTGGTCTCTCCACCATCTGTGGACGGGAGCTCTGGAAACAGCTGCTATATTGCTGCTGCTGCCACAGCCACCGCCCCCACCCTGGGGCTGGGGCTGAACTGCACTCCTGTTTCACATAACCAGGTCCCACAGAGTTTTCCAACTGACCTTCTATGCTGCCTTTGGCCTTTGTGGGTTGAGGAGTCTGGAAACTGCCACAGCTGCAGTGATTCAATCCCCTGAGAACTGCTCCAATCTTGTCTTTGCCAACGTGTGCTCCACTCCAAGCCCGGGTGCAATAGACCCTTCCTGTTGACCTTCCAGGCTGTCTTAAGCTGGAGATGTGTTTCACTCTGTCATTTTGTGGGTTCTATAGTGCTAGAATTTGTTTAGAGTCATTTTTTACAGGTATTTCGAGGGGTTTGGGGAAGAGTTCAGGCAAGTCCCTGCTTCTACTCTGCCATCTTGGCTACACCCCTAAAAAAGTCAACTGATTGTTCTCTGTCCTTTTGCTCAAAGCTTGTCCTGATCTCGTTAGTGCTGTCTTGTTCCTCCTCAAATTATCATGTATGTACTTATCTGTTTACATGTATTTCTCCAGTAGAATATAAGCTCCTTAAAGGGAATGTTTTAGTCTTATCTTTGTACTGAGTGCCTTGCACATCATTGGAGCTTAATTAATATTTTGATCTGGATCTAGTCAGCTGCCAGGTCTTGTCAGTTTACCTCTACAATAGCAATCACATATGTCCCCTTCTCTCCAGTCACATAGCCTCTACCCTAATTGATCCTCAGCACCTCTCAGACTACTAGTTGATTAGTCTCCTTGTTTCCACTCTCTTTCACCAATTCATTCTCCACATATTTGTTAAAATAAGCTTCCTAAAGCATAAGAATGTCGCTTGTGTTAAAAAATTTTCAGTGGTGTTCAATTCATTGTCTTTAGGATAAAATAGGAATTTATTAGCCTGGCATTCAAAGCCCTTTATAATCAGGCTCTTTTCTACCTTTCTAGTTTTGTTTCATACTACTCTCTTTCATATATTCTGGGTTCCATCCAAATTAGATTAGTTGTCTCCCAAATATCACTCTCCCATCTTTTCTCTCAGTGCATTCACAAAGGCTGTTCTCCTTGCCTAGAATGTACTTTCTAATAATTTCTGTCTCCAGAATAACTCTTTAACTCCTTCAAGGCTTGGCTCAGGTACAGTTCCTTTGGAAAGCCTTTCCTCAATGGTTCAACATTTCTTTCTCTAGCAAGGAATAGTTTACCTGTCAGATTTATGGAGTATGGAAGACTTTATGACCAAACAAGAGTTGGAGAGCATTATAAAATGCAAAATGGATATTCTTGATTACATTAAATTGAAGAGTTTCTGTACAAACAAAGCCAATGTAACCAAGATTAAGAGGGAAGTGGGAAATTGGGAATTTTTACAACCAGTGTCTCTGATAAAGGCCTCATTTCTAAAATATACAGGGAATTGAGTCAAATCTTTAAGAATACAAGTCATTCCCCAATTGATAAATGGTCAAAGTATATGAATAGGCAATTTTCAGAGGTAGAAATTAAAGATATCTATAAACATATGAAAAAATGCTCTAAATCACTATTGATTTGAGAAATAAAAATCAAAACAACTTTGAAGTACCACATCTCACCAGTCAGATTGGCTAAGATAAAAAAAACAGGAAAATGACAAATGCTGGAGAGGATGTAGAAAAACTGGAACACTAATACACTGGTGGTGGAGTTGTGAACTGATTCAACCATTCTGGAGAGCAATCTGGAACTATGCCCAAAGGGCTATAAATAATTGTATACCCTTTGACCCTGGAATACCACTTCTAGGGTTGTATCTCAAAGAGATCATAGAAGTAGGAGGAAGACCCATTTGTACGAAAATATTTATTGTAGCTCTCTTTGTGGTGACAAAAAATTGGAAATTAAGGGGATGCCCATCAATTGGGGAATGGCTAAACAAATTGTGGTAGATGAATGTAATGGAATACTATTGTGTTATATGAAATGAGAAGCAGATGGACTTCATATTTACCTGGAGAGGCTTATACAAACTGATGCTGAGTGAGAAGAGCAGAACCAAGAGAAATTTGTACACAATGACAGACACAATGTACGTGTAACAACCAACTTTGATAAACTGGACTCTTCTCAGCAATGCCATAAGACAACTCTAAAAGACTCAGGATGGAAGATGTCTACATTCCGAGAAAGATCTAGAAAGAACAAAGTTTAAATGGAGACTGAAGCAAACTACATGCTCTTTCTTTTCCATGTTTGGTTTTGTTTCCTCTTTCCCATTGTTCATTCCATTGGTTACAACTCTTCTATACAACCAGACTAATGTCCAATGTGAAAGTATTTGCAGATCCTATACTTGATTTCAAGCCACCATGGGGTGGGGGGGAGGGGAGAAAATTTGAAACTCAAGGGATTATGGAACTGAATCCTGTAAACTAAAAGTAAATAAACAAATCAATTTCTTAAAAAAACCCATTTTTTCTTTTTTAACTATTCCTTTTGTATATTTATTTTGAATGCTACTTCCCCAGTGGAACGTAAGCTTCTTGAAGGGAGAGTGAATGAGGAAAATGTGAAAGAAAACAAATTGATTATGGAGTTGGTATATAAAGACATGGGTTAGTATTGATTTTAATTTTTAGTTGCATATCTAAGGGAAAACATTCTGTAGACATGTTTAAATATGAGATTAGAGATCCATTCAGTGGGTCAGGACTGACTTGATATACAGATTAGTCAGCAAAGAAATAATAATTGAAGCTAAACGAGTCCTTTAGGGAAATAAGCAGAGAAGTCAAAGTACTGACAAATGAGAAAGGCTAATAGTTGGGGGAAAGAGGATGCTTCCAAGTTGCTCCTAGAAAAGCTGAATGAAATTCATAGGAAACATTAAGGAAGTGGTGTTCCTTTAGTGGAAAAACTATCTAGAGAGTTAGGGAACGAGGACTTGTGAAAAGTCCACTGAAATATCTGTGAAAAAGCATTTACTAAGTACTTACTATATGCCAGACACTCTACTAAGTGTAGGAGGTCAAGTATTTTGAAGAGAGATCATCCTTGCACCCAAAAAGCTTACATTCTAATAGAGGAGGATAACAAAATGATTAGGATGGAATATTTTGTTCTTGGAAGGTGGTGAGTACATGAGATGGCAGGCAGGTAAGATGTCTTCTTGTTTCTGCTCTCATATTTTTAAACAAAATGTCCATCCTTCAGTCTGCCACTTTTTTGCATTTTTTTGGGTGATTTCACTGCTTAAAATGGCCCCCAGCATAGTGCTGAAGTGCCATCTAGTGTTCTAAGCACAACAACGCTGTGATGTACCTTATGGGGAAAACATGTTAATGAGCTTTGTTCAGGCATGAGTTACAGTGTTATTGGCCATGAGTTCAATGTTAATGAATCAACAATAGACTATTGGAAAAAGGAAGAGAAAATTAACATATAATTTCTTGTAAGAAATATATATTTAAAAAGGTGTCTTTAAACAGTAACACATATAAAACAAGGCTACACATTGATCTACCAACAAAAATGTTGACCAGAGGTTTGCAGGAACCTAACCCTGTATTTCCTCTTGGAGCAATGGTTTGGTATTCACTAATTCAGTGTTCATGTTGACTTTACAAAACAAAACTGTGAATGATGAGAGACTATTTATTAACTTTATAATTATACTGTACATATTTGTGTGTGTGTGTTTGTTTCCTTCATTAGAATGTAAGCTCAATGCAAATAAGGATAGTTTCATTCTTTGCACTTGAATCTCCAAAGTCTAAAAATGCCTGGCACTTAACAGTTAAATATTTGTTGATGGTTTCCATGAAGGTGGGGAATTTTTCACATTAATGGAAAGAGGGAAGGAACCAATAGAGAGAATGACACTGAAAATGTTAAGAGATGGAAGGAATGAATACGGGATCAAGTATCCTGAGGAGATAACAAGGGATGGCATCTAGAATCAACTACTAGGAACTGATTTTGAAGTAGAGTGGTAGTAGTAGTAGTAGTAGTAGTAGTAGTAGTAGAAGTAGATTTTGAAGTAGATTTAGAGAAATTAAGAGGAGAAACATCCCTCCCTCAGAAAATAAGGATCGATGAAGAGAGAAAAAATAATCTATTGAAATGAAAAAGGGAGCCGAGTAGAGGGGTTTGAGTTCTTTTGATAGCAGTGAAGTTACAGGTTCATCTCTGACTATTTAGGATGGAGATGAGAGTCTTGAGAAAGTTACATAACAAGTGTTGTGGACATTCTTGATATCAATATCTCTCCACAATCTGAACCACTGACCATGTAAAATTTTTTCTTTAGGTTTCAGGTTTGGGACAGTATGGAATCCAGTATCTAAATCAGACTTTTCTCCTGCTGGCCTGGAACAAATGAAAAAGGAAGAAAATGTGAAGAAAGCAGCAAAAAATTCATAGCTACCTGGAAGAGACCTCTGATATGTCACGTCCTTCAGTATATTTTTCTTTGATTTTCTGCACACATCAGTTATACCCTAGGTATCTGTTTGCCTTATTCTTTAAGAAGTAATCTCTATACTTATACACATCATACATAGGATATAGCCCCTTAGGCAATACGGTTTAAATAGAAATAGAAGATTTTGCTTAATGTAGTGACTACGCCATAAAGAAATAAGCCTTGTTGCTGTATCTTTAATAATGACAACTCATTAAAGATTATTTTAATACTGGAATGTGAAAATGTGAATTTGGCTACTAATGAGAAGAGACAATGGTTTGTGGGGATGGTAGGGTCCAGTGAGTTTTTCAGAATGGCTATGACTAGGGCATGTTTGTTGGTAGCAAGGAGAGACTAAAAATTAGAGGGAGAGGCCATTATGGGAACAATACAGTTGGAGATATATGGGAGGGAACAGGATCAAGGATATTTGTAGAGAGAATGGCTTTGGCAAGAGGAAACAAACAAACCATACCATCTGCAAATTGGCCAGGAGGACCCACCCAAGTGCAAAAGAAAGCCTGATTGATAGTTTTAAAAATGAAGATCATACAGAGCTGAGGTTTTAATGTATTACACTAGACCATTCTCTAATTATGAAGGAAAATAAAAACCCAAAGTTATACATAGCTTTTAACCTAGGATTTTATAAGCATTAACAAAATCATATAGCTAATACAAAATCACCACTTTGAAATCGAGCGTATAAGTTTTTAATACTGTTTTACAGTTCTCTTTTTATTTACATGGTCTGCTGTATATTTTACATTGATGTGTTAAGTAACAGTAATTCTACAGAAATAGAAAATTTCATTAATATGCAACTAGAATTTTAATTATATATTTCTCTGCATTCAAAATTAGCAGATTGTGTCCTTAATAAAGTTTTATAGTAGACTGACCTACAGCAGTGAAAAGAGTAGCCCTTTAAATACATGCAAAAATTCATTTCATCACCAAATTTTAGTTTTTTTTAATCCTCAGAATTTCTAAGTGTACATATTTCAAAGAGAACAAATACATTAATGTAACTAAATAACTTTTCTCACAAGATATATAAAAAAATCTATGGTTTTGTATTTTCTTCACACTATTAACTGTGAAATGTCTTGATTCACCTAATCTATAAATTTTTGTTGAGAACGAGCCCATCAATACCATAGGCTCTTGCTAACAGAGAATTCAAAAGTGTTGACTTACTGAAGTGGCAAAGCTCCAAACTTCCAAAACAGAATACAGTGTCTCTTTTGGCATACCTACTAGAGAATACTACAGTAACTAACAGACAGTGAAGGTAACCAAAAACTCTACTGAGGATGAACACCATCAACAACACATTAAAAACTAATCATGTCCTTTAAATTCTCTTATCCAGATTTCCTTGAACTAAAAGCAAAAAAGTAACTTTGAGAATTTGGTGTAAATTATACACCGTTTTGTTCAGCCTAAAGAAAGCAAAACTGCCGTCTTCTAGTTTTTACAGACCATGAGCATGAAATGTGAGAAGTATAAACAACTTGGTGGCTGCTTACCAATAATACTTAAGGATATTACTAAAAAAAAAGTCATTAAAATATTCCATTTCTAGCAGCTAGCTATTTTGGAGTCAGTATTTCACATAAAATAACTCCCTTCTAGTTAGTTAGCCCATTTCAAACTGGTACTTGGTAATTTTGTTCATATAAGATTAAGTAACAGGATTCCATTTTAAGAAATGTTTTTAATGAAAATAATTTTAGGTTAGGTATTAAACATTCAGCTTCTTATATGTCACACAAGTAATTCAACAATTATTCATCAAGACATCATTAGAAAATAACACCAATAGAAATTGTGAAAAAAAGGCAGTTTACTAAAAATGCAAATGGTTAATTAGAATTCTAAGATCATTCAATGAAAGAATTCACACATACTGTCAATCAGTCTATGTCTGAGAAGTCATTAATTTCCATTTATAGTCAAATAATTGGCAGGTAATTATGACTCATTTATGAATGTAACTGAATACTACTGTACCATGAGAAAGGGCAAAATGAAGAATTCAGAAAAACTTGAGAAGATTTGCATGAACGACTAAAAGCAAAGTAGAAGAAAGAGAATATTTTTCATAATGACCATAACAATATAAAGGAAAACAAGACTAAAATACATCAGAACTCTGATCAATGCAATGACTTATCTTGACTCCAGAACACTGATGGTAAAACACCCAGAAGCAGGGAAAAGGGCCTTCTTTCTCCCAAAAGAAAGGTGCAATATGAGGTGTGCTTTGTCAGCCATTGTTGGTTTATTTTAACTGTCTTAACAATATTTAACTTAGCATTATCTAACACTGGAGAGTTCTGTGGGAGTGGGAACATTTGTGAAATGATTTTTTAATGACCTTAAAAAATAATTATATTTTCTTCCCTATACTGAGCTGAAATCTATCTTTATATAATTTCCATCTACTGGTCCTAGCAAAAGAGCAACTCTAATCCTGCATCCATATTCTAACCCTTCAGCTCTCTCAAGATTGCTATTACTCTAGCCTTCCTTTGTTACAAGTATGATGTGATTTTCAGTGTTCTCACTATCCTAGCTATCCTTCCCCTAGATATGCCAAACATTATATTTATTTTAATGTATTAATGGCAACTGAGGAAAAAATAGTACATCTATGTGCTTCTTCCATTGTTCTTCCAAATGAACCATTCGATAAGGTTCATATCAGAATCTAAAACTATATTCACTAGATTCAAAACACTTAACAGAAGTCTATACTGAAATAAATTATTTCAACAAACAAATCTCTAAGATTGGTTTAGAAGTACACTACCTTTGGCATCCTTATTTCCAACCAAAGAACCAAGAAATATTCTTCAGGACTATTATATAACATCTTTAGACTATCTTTTTAATGAAAAAAATTATACTATTATCTAAGTGTACATTATTATTAGCTATAGCTTATTAGCTATTCAGTCAATCTGAAAGCAAATTCCGGGGAAAAAAGGTGGATTGTAATTTCAATTCTGATTTTCACATGCCAAAGATTATACCCAAGCTTTCCATCCAGGAAAAAGTCGGCTGAGATTTTTGGGATCCATTGCTTGTTGGATGAGCAAATTCACTTGTCCACCCACGCTGAGCACTGTTCCTTCCTCTACCCCTTTCAGCTTTTCCTGTAGCCTCATTAGAACGCGTTCAGCCACTTTGTTGAAACTCTGATCAATACGACTAGTGACAAAAAAAGAAATTTCACTATGACAGTATAGTTTCAAGAGTCTTAGGATTTTAAAAAATAACACAAGTATGTGTTTCATTCAGATACTACTCACCCAAGACTTCTGTTACATTCTTGATCTTCTGTATTGAGGGTAGAATTAAGTTCAGTCTCATCCTCTGGCCTCTGCTGTAAATACAAAGCTTTCAAGGGGTTCATGGTCCAGTCAAAGAGAGGATCATAAAGCAGGACCTAAATGTAAGGAGTATATGTCTTAGAAGAATTGTGTGCACGCTAAAACTATATTCAGAAACAGGTAAGGCGACGATATGAAAGGAACATAGGCCTGACCACCATTATAGAAACAGATATAGTGGGTAGTATTCATTTATATATTAAATATTACGTTACTGTTTATAATCCTAAAACAGTCCAGAAAAGTTTAATAATAACATCTGAACTGATTCGTGATCAACACCAATACTATCCTAGATAGAAGTGCTGATAAGTAGGACATTTGTTTCCATCTGAATCATCACAGTCCACCAGGATGTTACTCTATTCGAAAAGGAAGAGAACCAATAAACGCTGCCTTACATTTTACTGCTTGAAAACATTTACCTCGACAATGGTTAAAAGAGTCTCCTGAGAATTTCTCATAACTTCCATGGTTTTTTCACAGCACCTATAACAAACAGAAATCATAAACAAACAAACAAAAAAGTAACATTCTGTCTATCTCTGCACCCTTATGGCAGTTAAACTTGACTGACGCTCTCCTTGTCTTCGCGCAGCTTGGCCTCCCCTGGCTTGGATGCTCTCTCTCACTCTGATCTTTTCTGTCCCCATTCCCACCACTGCCTCTGCAGAAACAAGAGGAGGGGAGCAGAAGAGGTCTTTTCTTTCTTTTTTTTTTATAGGGTGCTTTGGCCAAAGAATTCATCATCAAAGTGGTCAAGCCATTGTAGGTAAGGAGCCTCTGAATACTTTGCTAAAGTGGTCCTCAGAAAGTGGAATCTGTCACCAGCACCATGTTCAAAACTTTCCCAGTATAGAATCTGCCAGAACTTAACTCTGCTAGCAGAGCCTTCCAAGCCCCCCAGCTGCTGCCATGCTTCAATGAGGCACTGGAGGAGGACTCTGTGAGGCCACACTTGCACATTGGAGGTCTGCTTAGGCTGGGTGAACAAGGCATGAGGTAGATGACAGTTGCAAAGAAAAACAGAGAGAGCTCAAAAATGTTTGACAAAGGCTGTGCTTTGGTATCATTCCCCGGATTCTTGATCTTAGTTACCTTCTAGTTTATCAGTCTACATTAACTGTATATCTTTACTTGAAATGTTGTATCTTTGCCTCTGCCTCTCGGATTCCCTAGCTCCCTTCAGCTCCAGTGCCTAGTGCTCTACTTCCCATGAGGCCTTTCCTGATCATTCCTTTCCCACTCCAAGTAAACCACTCCGTGCTCTTCTGGCATTCCCTCATTTGTGTGCATGCTGTTTCCCTCTCGTAGCATATGAAGTACTGGAGAGCACTTGTACCCAGTGGCTGTCATACAGCAGGTGCTTAATTAACATTTCCTGAATTGAACTGAAACTATCCTCATTAATGATTTTATTTATCTATCATTTATAACGAAGAAAAGACTTTCTAACAATTTCAGTTACTCAAAAAATAACCTGTACCTTCTGAAGACACCTTCCACACCAGTGATGCCCATTCCATCCACAATATCTCTGGTTAGTCTAAAAGGAACTGTTTCTGGGGTAGGAAGAATCTTCCCCTGTTCAAATGCAACTCCTAAAACAAGAAAAATGACAGATCAAGAACAGTGTTCATGACAACCAAAGGTTTTTGTTTTTTATTACTTACCTAAATCTATGTGCACAAGCTCTGCTGACTGCTCATTAATCAAGATATTCTGTACGTGTCGATCACCAAGCCCAAGTATGTAACCAACTGAGGAGAAAAAAATCTCAAGATGAAACAAATGGCAATTAAATATACTACATTTTATCTATTCCTTTAATTTCTTAAATCAAAATGCCATCAATATGTCTTACTACTAGAAAGATCAGATGTTCTATTTTGAATATTTCACATAGAATCATATATACAACGGCTCTATCAAATCTTGCCACTTGTCTCCAAGTATTCCGTATTACAGAAATCCTAGGGCCATTTTGCTATGCATGGGAAGAACTCAAAGGACTAGGTGAGAGTGTGAAGGGTAAAGCGACGAAGAAAACGAAGTTGAAATGACAAAATACTCAAGGATAGCAATGATGTAGAAGAAAACTTTAAATAGCTAAAAAATTCTCAAGTCAAATACTAATTTGTTAAAGTTAAAGCACACACCCTTCCTTCCTTTTAACAAGTGATAAAATTATAAAAGTGTAAGTTGCATGTCCTATCATTAATGCTGTTTTGCTTGGCTAATTTCAGGAAATATACATTGTGGGTAACGTGTGAATGTACAGTCTGCATCAAAACTAAATTTCTCACTAAAAATAGTTTCTCATGTCTTAAGAGGACTTCAGTTCCATGTATATATTTTTAAAACAAGCTCAACTTACAAGTAAGTAGGGCAACTTTGAGCAGCTTGAATTAAGATATGTTCCTAAGGACTCAGACACCTGTGACAGACAGGAAAGGAAGGAGGAAGGAAGAAAACAAACACCTAGGCACTGCGCCAAGTGCTTTACAAATATTACGTCATTTTATCCTCACAACAACTGTATGAAATAAATGTTGTTATTACCTCTACTTTAAGTTGAGGAAACCGAGGTAAGCAGAGATTAAGGGACGTCTCTAGGATCGTGCAGCATTAAGTATCTTCCTGACCCTAGGCCTGACTCTACCTAATGTGCCGCCTGGCTCCCTTTAGGAAATGGAATACTCCCTACTTGAAAAAACTAATCTGTGTAGTTCCAATGACCATTATCATGAAGAAGAGTCCTAATTCATAGTAATTATATAACAAGAAGAAATATGACTTCTGTATGTTCTTAAGATATCAGTAACAATTAGGCCAGAAGTGTGGTCTGTCTTAAAATGCCCAGATACTAGGATTGGTTTTCTGCTCCATTTTAAATTCATACTATGCGCACTAAGCCATTCAGAAGTAAACAAAAATATTACGTACGGGACACCAGACACGTGCGTCACTGCTTCAGCCCCACGACCAAAAACCTGCTACCAAATACAAAATGTTCTCGCACTAACAAGGCAGCATGAAATTTTTTATTTGTAAGCCACACAAGTTTTAAAATTATCGTTTAAATATGGCTGGTTTTTGTTGGCTAGGGTAAGGGACTGGGGAATAGGTGGATGGGGGAAGAGGCATTCAGAATTGAGTTCATCTGTGTAAGGAACTTCCAGTATAGAAACTAAACTTTTTCCACTGATGCAAGTCAGCAACTCATTTGCAATTTAAAATCTTTGGGAAGTGCCTGGGATGATGAAAGGTTAAATTACTTGCCATGCCATACAGCAAGTTATATGTGGAGGGTAGGACTTAAACCCAGGATTTCCTGATTTCAAGGCCAATTCTCTATTAGATATATGAGTTCTCATTCTATCTGATACACAGAAAATAATAAATTGAATGGAAAATTAATGGACATGTTTCTATATGAAATAAATAACTACCACCAAGCCTATTCTCTTACCTAATGGTCAGAGGTTAATGGTCAAATGCTTACAAAACATGACAAGTTTTATTCAGGGCTGGGCAGATTTTCCCCTGCAAAGTAGTGGGAGAAACAAACAGGCTGACTATGAAAATAATTTTCAAATAATGAAAATTTTGTCAAATAATGCAGATAAGATATATTTCTCCACAATCACAGCTTGTCGAGGGAAAAAGAACCCACCACATTTAAAAGAGCTAAGGTTGTTAAGTATTTAAAAGATTACCAATAGAAGAAGTAGCCACACTGCGAGTATATGCCAACCGCTTTTCAAACCAAACTGCTGGGTCCAAGAATTTTTCCATGCAAAAGTAGCGGAAGACTGGCTGAAAATTTTGGCAGACATCCATGAAGGCTTCATACTTTTCTTCAAAAGATTTCTTCTGCATGTCCTTTAAATAAAATGCCAAAGCATTACTACAAAAAAAATGCATTAAGTCCTACCTTGGGCGTTTGTTGTTACTGTTGTTCAGCTGTTTTTCAGTTGTATGAGACTCTTCAGGACTCCATTTGGGGTTTTCTTGGCAAAGATACTGGAGTGGTTTGCTATTTCCTTCTCTGGCTCATTTTACAGATAAGGAAACTGAGGCGAAGATGGTTAAGTGACTTGCCCAGGGTAACACAACTGTTAAGTGTCTGAGGCTGCATCTGAACTCAGGTCTTCCTGACCCCAGGCCTGGCACTCTGTGCTACACAACTGAGGGCAAGTCAGACTGTCTCTGAACTAATCCTAGAATAAGCAAATAAATGCAGATCCTGACTAATACACAACAGGGCTCTTTCCACTAGGCCATAAGACTGCTTCTGTGCAATAAAGTATCTCACAGGATTTTTACTAGAAAAGAGCAGTATAAACTGTGAAGCACCAAAGAAATAAAAGCTACTATCATTATAACCAAGAATCACTTCCGGTAAAGTCTGGCCCCTTTGTTCCAGTAGCTGCAGCTGAGGGAAAGGTCTGCTTTTGGTACCCACAATTTGTCTCAAGATTCTCCCCCCTCAAAATTCTCAAAAGAGAAACACCTCATTCCTGATGAATATACTAGAGCTCTTCATTTATGAATATAGTACTACCAACCCATCACCCATAGGGTATAAATTTTGAGTTGTTTTCCAATAGTGATCCAATTTTAGTGCAGAATGGCATAGCAGGGAAAACAACAGATGAGGTCAGGCTCTGTCACTCTGAACTAATGATTCCATCTCTCTAAGCCTCAGCTGCTTCATCTGTAAAATGGAGACAGAACTACTAGCTCATAGTTTAGCCTCCCATACAAATACATATGAGAATTAAATAAAAATATACATAGCGGGATTTGTAACTAAAGAAATTCATAACCTAGACTGTGATTAGTAGTGATATTACCTTTGGGATTCCAGTTTTTTGTAACTCAGTCCCTTTTCAGAAAGGGCTGGACAGTTTGTAATTCCATCATCAACAGAAGATGGCCTTTAATTAACTTTATACACACACACACACACACACCCCTCATTTGGTCTTCATCACAATGCTATGGAGTCAGTATCATGAATGCTATCATCCTCATATTACAGATGAAGAAAATGAGACTGAAAGCTGAGAAGTGTCAGAGATGTAATTTGATCCCAGGTCTTCCAAGTCTAGCACATTTTGCCTTACATTGTACTGTCAGAAAAGATAAAACCTAACCAGCTTATGTTAGCCTAGAACTTGCACCATGTCGTATCATTAAAATTATAGTTATGCTGAAAAATACCCTATTGTGACTAACTTTCATATGACTGTGCTGCATTAAAAATTAGAAACAAAGAAGCTCTTAAAATGAACAAAGGAAATTTTAGAAAAAATAAATTGGCCAGAACTTTCCAAAAATCCTAAGTTAAATAAGCAAAAGATGACAAGATTTCCTTTAGTATGAATTTAAACTACTTAGGAGGAAAATGCTTTTATATATTAACAAGTTATTTTACTAGCCTTATTAACACAGTCTGTTGTTCTCAGCACCAGTTTTTGGTTCCTACATAGAAAGGTGCCTATGCTTTACTATAGTCACTGAATCAAAGAATCTGAGAATGTGTGTTTAAGTGCTTAATGTGCTTCATCACACACACATAAACACAAATATATATGTATAAACATGCATATAACTACATTTATCTTTACATACAGATCTTCATACACAGTAGAAACATCATTTAGAGCAATTTCCTTCCTGCCTTCCCCCATCCCCCTATACTCAATAACCCTCTCCCAAAACAAGACATGCTCAAAACAAGAGACTTCTTAATAAGCCTCTAATGTATGTCATGCCTAGCTTTCCATTTTCTTCCTTCTGTCCCCATTTCCTTTAGTGTTCAAATAGCCTGTGAAATAAATATGAAGTTTCAGTTGCCTCATCATTACTGGTATTACTACACTTCTGATGAAAAGTTTCAGTATTCAAGCATGGTCCCAAAGAAAAGACATGAGAAGATGCCTCAAATCCTACTCCTCTGCAGAGGGGAGAGGTCCATAGATGTGGAACACCGCATTTATTTTCAGACTTTTAAAAATGTATTCATAGGTCTTGCTGATTCTTCCTCTTTTTTCATTTTTTTTTCCTTTAAAAATATTTATTGTATGAGATGGATTTCTGGGAGGTGGAGGAAAAGAAATACTGGGAGAAATTCTGGCAATATAAAAACAAAAGTTATATAAAAGAAAGGTTCAGTATTATGGTCTGTTCCCCAGGCCCTTCAAGCTGACACCTTTAACCGCTGATATTAACAAAGTCCATAGAGAACCACTCTGCTCTTGTCTTCCTGTCAACTTCTATCAATCAACTTCTCCTACCAAATCAAAGCCAAAAAAATCTGAAGGGCCAAGCTACCAGGTGCCTAGGGGGCTAAGGATGGGGTACTGGTGAGGACCTAAGATAAGAAGAGAGTTTAAACCACAAGTTCTTAACCTAGGGTCTAAGAACTTGTCTTTTTTATATTTTGGTAACTATTTCAAGATAACTTTGTAATCATATGCATTTTATGTTGTGAATTTACAAATATTATTCTGAAAAGGAGTCCACAGACTTCACAAGACTACCAAAGGGCCCATGACACTCAAGAGGTTCAAAGCTCCCGGTTTAAATCAAAACCTTTGAGCTGGTTAGGGTTGGTACTATGTTTTCTTTTGGGGGTGGACAAGTCTGGACCTCTGATTTCTTCAATGCAGTGGAACACTCAATGTAGCAACTCCTTCCCTGAAAGTCAATTAGCAATTCATTTATGGCTGAAGGTATTGGAAAGTTTCCAAAGATCCTGGAAGGTTAGGTAATGGAGCCAAAATCTGTCAGGCACAAGATGTGGACCCAGGTCTTGCTGATTCTAAAGAAGGCCCTCCATCCACTGGACCATAGTGCCTCGTGGTGCTTTGTAAAGCTTAAGAATCAACCTTACCTTACTTTATTGTCATACACAGATATTTTCATTGTGATGTCACATATTTGAAGGTATTTTATATATTAAAACATTCTTAATTACAAATATCAATGTTTGAAATGTACAACAAGGCAATCTTAAATCAGTCTCTGATTCTATGACTGTGACTTACCATCATTTTCTTTTGGCACTGATAAGCACTAAAGTCCTTTGGTCTATATCTTTTATGAGCTCCATCTTCATTATTAACAAGAAATTCACCAATAGGCACTGTCCCCGTACACCATTCAAGGACACCACTTCGCTGAGAAAGGGGAACCACCTATAGTTGCAGGAAAGATAAGGCACTATTAGAAATAAGCAACATAATTAAAGTTCAGGTATGAAACCCTGTGTGGTTCTGTAGAAGCTTTGTAGACTCTTTGGCAAAAATGATACAGTGATAAATTTGCGAAATTAGTCAACTGTGATAATGTTTGTGTGTATAACTTTCCTTCCATATAAGATGAAGAGCAGTACAGTGGGAGAAGTGTTGGCTCTGAGGTCAGAGAACTGAGGTTCAAAATCCACCTTGGATGCACGCTATCTTTATGATTTTCGGCAAATTACTTAAACTGCTCAGGCCTCAGTTTTCTCAACTATTTAATGAGGGTGTTGGACTAAATGGGCTCTGAGACTGTCACTAACTCTAGAGCTATGGTCCGAGGATCCTATAAAAACTATAATGAAGTAGTAATCAGCAAAACTACTTGGTGCTGATGATAAAAAAGGAAAGAAGATCAGTGGAACAGACCAAATAAATGAGAAAGGTAAGCAATCAAAAAAAGGAGATCAGTTTTTGACAAATTTAAGAACATGAATTACTCAGGGAAGGATTCCCTTTCTGACAATAACTGCCAGAAAGATTGGAAAAGAATGTGACAAAAATTAAGTCTGAACCAATATCTTACCTCATATACTACAATAAACTTAAAAATGAATTTGGAATCAGAAAACAATCCCAGTATTAAGAAAAAAATTAAGAATTGAATGAAAGTATCTTTCACAACTCTGGTCAGGAAGGGAATTCTTACTCAAACGACAGATAGAAGAAACCACAAAAAGCAAGTTTCTATTATGTAAAATTTAAAAAGTATTTGCATGGAGAACTAATGAAAACAGATGAAGAGAAGCCATTAAATGGGGAAAATATTTGCACCAAATATCATTGATAAGAGAGAAGTCATTCTCTAATAATCAGCCAGAGGATACAAGTGGCCTTCAAAAGAACTGCAAGCTCTGAACAACCATTTAACAATGTGCTCCAGACCACTAACCGCAAGGTAAATCCAAATTAAACTCTGAGGTTCCAACCTTCAAACTGGCAAAAATTACAAAAACCATTAACAGCTAATGTGAGCTATGAGAAGCAAAGCATACTAATGTTGAGGTAGGGGCTTTGCCCACCCAAAAACTGTTGCAGTTTCATGATGTGTTGTCGTGGAACCGTCTCAAAGAATTCAGTCAGACCTCTTCTAATCCAAGTATAGGCATTTATTGAGATTGATGCCTCTCTTGAAGTTCCAAGAGGAACCAGCAACTTTAGAGAAAGCAAGATGGATTTTTATAGGGTAAAGATGCAATTACATATCAGAAATTTACATAGAATAGAGGAATATCATTAATATCAAAAAGGCAGGAGGAGTTTGTTAAGGGATTAGGTAATGGAGGAGGGGTCCCATCTATGGTTGGGTGGTTAAACATTCTGGTCATGCTGTCCTCCTAGCTACTGCGGTCCTGTCTAGTCAAGATGGATGATGTGATTGTGACTGAATACAAGAACACACCTATTTCTGTGGGAATGGGTCTGGGGGCAGTGACTAGGTTTAGGCAGTAGCTGGGTTTCCATCACATAGACACACCTGCCATTACTGTGGGTACCAAGTGATCAGGGACACACCTGTTGTTCTAGTGAGCAGTGAGGTATATATGGAGAAGTTAGGACATTGGCAGGGGGACTGGGTGGGTACAGTGGGCCTACTGTTCAGCAGAGCCAGGCCTATAATGAAGTTAGAATACTGGGGCTTACGGCAGCTTTATTAGGCTTATATCACTAATACACTGTTGGTAGAACTGTGAAATAGTATAATTATTCTGGATATCAGTTTGGAATTTTATACAAGGAAAATGACTAAAATATCCCCTCCCTTAGACCCATCAATCTTATTACTGGGCATATGCTACAACCAAGTCAAAGACAAGGAGGAAAAAAAGGCCCACTATATGCCAAGATATTCATTGTGACAGCCAAGAAGTAAATATAAAATGGGTGCCCACTGACTAGGGAATGACTGAAAAACAAAACAATGAATATAATGGAATGTTATTTCATAGAAAACAATGATAATTATGAAGAATTCTGAGAAACATGGAAACATCTGCAAGAAATGACACAGACATATATATACGAAACATATATATACAATGAAAACAATGTGAGGAAGGAAGTCCAACTCTTAAATAGCTGAAAAAATTAGCAATGGTCCAAGACAATAGGAAATATTAAAATATACTTCCAGCCTCTTGGTATAGAGGACGGGAACAACTATGCCACAATGCTGCATACAATGCACCTGAGGAAAAGGTGACAATTTCCAATCCTATGGATGACTCCATTTAGGATTTCTGTAGTTATGAACCACAGTCTTCCTTAATCAAAGCTCCCTTATACCTGGTCACTACAAACTATCTTGGCAACTCCTGTACCAAAATCACCATGCATTTATTTGGTGTATACCTTAAATTTATTTTCCTGTGAAAATGTTTCATCTCCCTCGGAGAACATAAGCTCCTTCAGGGCAGGGACTATCACATTTTTGTAACTGTAATCCTAGCACCAAGTATCTGAAATGAAGCAGGTGTTTAATAAATGCTTATTGATTTTCAGATGAAGTCATCATACTGCATATTTCTGTTTGCTTTTTTTGTTTGTTTGTTTTAAAAAGAAGTTTCCAGGGGATAGCAGCAGGTAGAGGAAGGGGCAGGTTCCAAAAAATGACTCTAATATGAAGACAAAAGTAATCCACAAAACATTCTTAAATGGAAAGAAAAATATGCTGGAGTCAGACTGTGAAGGGTCTTAGATGACAAACAGAGGTATCTGTGCTTTTATCTTACAGCAAACAGAACCACTGAAGTTTCCTAAGAACGAAACTGATTAGACCTATGTTTTAGGAATATCCATTTATAAGTTGTCTGAAATATGAATGAGAGGAAAGAATGAAGGTAAGGCAGATTATGTGGGCCTTAACTAAAGTGAGGGTTTTTTGAGTGGAAAACAAGGGGTCAGATATAAGACTTTTTGTGGAGAGAGAATTGACAACTGGCAAAGACTTGGGAATTGACTAAACATGAGAGTAAGAGAGAGGGGGAAAAGTCAAGGATGACTTGGAGGTTACAAATCTATATGAACGGAAGAATTGTGGTTACCATGATAGAAACAGAGAAATTAGGAAAATGGGTTGGTTAGTTACGTTTTGGTCATGTTGCTAGAAAAATTTGGTCAAATCCCTTTCTTTCTCTGTACCTTAGTTTCATCACTTGTAAAACGAATAGATGAGAAATGATCTCCAAGGTCCCTTCCACTCTAACAATGCATAATCTATGAACATACATTCAACACATATTTATTAAACATCTGTTGTAAAGGTCGCTGAAGAACACAGAAACTACAATAGTCCAGGTAATACACAAGGAGCCACTGCAGGGTTACTGGCAGCATGAAATGAAAGGACAGGTGTGACCAGTGTTGTGGAAACAGGCAAGACTTGGCAACTAAATGGATATGAGGGGGAGGAGGGAGTAGAGAGAGAGGAGTCAAAAAATGATCGCAATTTTGAAAACCTAAGTGACTGAAGTGCACTTGAAAAAACAGCCAAGTTTAGAGGAAGTTTTCCAGATGAAGTTTTATAAAAGATAATGAGTCCGACAGAAGAAGATAATGAGTACTATAGAAGATAATGAGAAGCTTTACAGAAGAAGATAATGATTTCTGCTGTGGACATGTTGAGTTTGAAATGCCAAAGGGAGAACTAGGAGCGGTTCAAAAAACAGTTGGTGACATAAGACTACTCTTTAGGAGAAAGATTAAACCTGTACATATCATTAGAGAAGTTATCTGTAGATGATAATTAAAACTATAGGAGAGAGAATAAGACTGTCAAAAAGGCAGGAAGAAAACTGGGAAAGAGCTGTGCCAACAAAGTCAAGGGAGAATAAAGCATCCGTAAGGGGTGGCTAACAGTATAAAAAGCTGCAGAGAGGCCAAAACGGGGTAAGAACTAAGAAAATGCCAACAGATAAAATAAATAGCTTATAAATAAAATGGCACATATGCTTTGAGACATGGATGAAACAAGGGGAGAAGGTGATAAATCAGATTATTTACTCTTAATGACTAACTACTGTTATTTTCAGTGATTTTTTTAAATGCCCAAAGAATCTGTATCATATGAAAGCAACACCCAGCACAGCTGTCACGGTAAAGTATCAGAACAAAAAACTTTTACCTTATATGTGCAGATGGTCAGTTTTCTCTTTCTTGTATCAGTGTTTCTCTGGAGTAACATGTTACACATCTGGAAAACTTGCTGCATCACTGCGTCCTGCCGCAGGTCATCTCGACCCTTTAGAAAAAGCAAACACACGTATTACTGAAGCAGAGCTTATTTTTGTTTTTAGCAGGCGAACAGCAAAATGATGTTTCTTAGAGAGAAGATGAAAAAACTGGCCTGAGTTCTTCAAGTAATTGCTATTGAACACCATCTTTTCCAGAACAGACTATCATTTAAGGGAGACATGTACTTAAAAAAACCAAACAGCCATTTTCCCCCTCTGTTGTCCTTGCTAATTAACCACTAGAATTTTCCGAAAATGAGGCTGAGAGGACTGTTTGTTGACTTCTAATTCTCCTAAGCTTTGTCAGAGACTTTAGGGAGTTACTATCAGCGTGGAAAGGGCGGTAATTTTCACCTTCTGGAATCTTTCACAACTGAAGAAGGGTTCTTAAAATGAATTCAAGAACACAGAATTAAAAAACGTTTAAACAGAAAACTTAAAACCTGAACATAAAGTCTGCTTTTTTTCTTCTCCTCCTTATTATACCCTTCATGATTTCCTGTGGGAGGAATGGTAACAGTGTCTAGCAGCTTCACCTAGTCAGCTAATATAAGTGAGGTCTTTTGGAATCATATAAAAATAAATCATCATAATCTATTTACATAAAAAAGTACATCAATTCTCCAAATATGCTGACTCAGCCTTCTTACTGATTCAAAAATGGAAAAAAAAAAAAAAAACAACAGCTCCAAACAAGATGTTCAGCAATTCAACTCAATAATCATTTATTAAGACAGTCTACCAGGAACTGTGCTAAGTCTAGGGATACAAAAAAAAAAAGCAGTCCCTGCAAGCAAGGAATCTGATAACTTATCTCATGATAAGTTGCACTTAACACTTACTAGCTGTGTGTCCTTGGGCAAGTCTCTTAAGTCCAACTACTCTGCCCTCCCCACTCCAAAAAGAAAAAAAAACTAATTAAACGTTGGACAGAATTTGCTTGTAAATCCATCTGTCCCTAGAGATTTTTTCCTAGGGAGTTAATTGATGGCTTGTTCAATTTCTTTTTCTGAGAAGCAGTTATTTAAATATTTTACTTCCTCTTCTGTTAATCTGGGCAATTTATATTTTTGTAAATATTCATCAATTTCACTAATATTGTCAAATTTATGGGCATATAATTGGGCAAAATATTTCCTATTACTTAATTTCCTCTTCATTGAAGGTAAGTTCTTCATTTTTATTTTTGATACTTCTTTTTCTTCTTTCTTTTTTTCTTTCTTTTGATCAAACTGACTTAAGGTTTATCAATTTTATTGGTTTTTGGGGGG
>CM053582.1:171829275-171859253 GCA_028627135.1 Pseudochirops cupreus
CAGTGGTTTTTTCAAGGAGATATTTCATACTGCCTTCTATTTTTTCATTTGTTTGGATCTGTTTAATAGTATCCTGATTTCTCATAAAGTCATTTGCTTCCATTTGCTCCACTCTAATTCTGAAGGAATTATTCTCTTCAGAAAGCTTTTGACATTCTTTTTCCATCTGGCAAATTCGACTTTTTAAGGCATTCTTCTTCTCATTGGCTTTTTGGGCCTCTTTTGCCATTTGAGTTAATCTATTTTTTAAGGTGTTATTTTCTTCAGTCAGATTGTTGACTCTCTTTTCATGATTTTCTTGCATCTGCATTTAATATTTCTGTCTTTCTACACTGGATTGTGAGGTTTTATGTCCTAATACATGGTCAATTTTTTGTATGTGCCACGTACTGCTGAGTAGAAGGTATATTCTTTTTTATCCCCATTCAATTTTCTCCAGTGGTCTCTCATCTATCTTCTCTAAAATTCTATTCACCTCCTTAATTTCTTTCATGTTTATTCTGAGGTTAGATTTATCAAGTTCAGAGAGGAGGAGATTGCGATCCCCTACTAGTATAGATTTGCTATTTATTTCTTCCTCTAACACCCGTAACTTCTCCTCTAAGAATCTGGATGTAATACCACTTGATGCATATATATTTATTAATGACATTACTTCATTGTCAATGGTACCTTTTAGCAGGATATAGTTTCCTTCCTCATCTCTTTTAATTAGATCGATTTTTGCTTTTGCTTTGTCTGAGATTAGGATTGCTACCCCTGCTTTTTTTTTAACTTTAGCTGAAGCACAATATATTCTACTCCAGCCTTTCACCTTTACCCTATGTGTATCCCCATTCTAAATGTGTTTCTTGTAAACAGTATATTGTAAGATTATGGTTCTTAATCCATTTTGCTATCCATCTCTGTTTTATGAGAGAGTTCATCCCATTCCCATTCCCAGTTATGATTACTATCTATGTCTTTCTCACCATCTTCTTCCCCCCCCATTTTGCTTTTATTTCTCCCCCCTTTCCCTCCTCAAAAGAGTTTTGCTTTTGACTACTGCCTCCCTCAATATTCCCTCCCTATCAGTACCCCTCCCTTTACTTACCCCTTTCCCTTACTACTTCTTCCCTTCCTTCTAACCACCATCCTCTTTTCTTTCCCCTTTCCCCTCCTACTGCCTATAGGGCATGTTAGTTTTCTACACTTAACAAAGTGTGTTATTCTCTTCTTTAACCAAATCCATTAAGAGTAAATCTCAAACAATGCTCTTCTCCCTCCCTTCTTTCCCTCTACTATAATAAGTTTTTGAGTCTCTTCACATTAAATTCCTATACTTAACTGAGAATGTTATTTCCTCCTGGAACCAAAACCAGTAAGAGTAAAGCTCATACAAGGCTCATCTCCTTCCCTTCTTTCCCTCAACTATAATATATGTGATCCTCTTCGAGTGACACAATTTACCCTTTTCTGCCTCCTCTTTTCCTCTTCTTCCATTATAATCTCTTTGCACCTCTTAATTAGGGTTTGTTTTATCATCACATCAGTAAACTTACACCCACATCCTCTATCTATGTATATTCCTTTTAAGTGATGTAATTGTATACAATTCTCAAGACTAACAGATATCATCTTCCCATATAGGGAGGTAAAGTTTGTTCTTATTGAATAGCAAGTTTTGTGCTTTGTGCTGTATGTGTGTGTTTATTTTTTCCCTATCTACTTTTTTATGTCTCTCTTGAGTCTTGTATTTGAAGACCAAATTTTCCATTGAGCTCTGGTCTTTTCATCAGGAAGGTCTGGAAGTCCCTCATTTCATTGCATAATTATCTCCTTGCCTGAAAGATTATGCACAATTTAGATGGGTAGTTGACCCTTGGTTGTAGTCCAAGCTCCTTTGCCTTAAGATATATCATATTTCAATCCCTCTGATCTTCTAATGTAGAAGTTGCAAGGTCCTGTGTGATCCTGACTGTAGTTCCATAACACTAGAATTGTTTCTTTCTGGCTGCTTGCACTATTTGCTCCTTTACCTGATAATTCTGCAATTTGCCTACAATCTTCCTTGGAATTTTCAAGTTGAGATCTCTGAGGTGAATGGTGGATTCTTTTGATGACTATTTTACCCTCTGGTTCTAGGACCTCAGGGTAGTTTTCCTTGATTATTTCTTGGAAGATACTGTCTAGGTTTTTTTTTTCATCATGGTTTTCTGGTAGACCAATAATTCTTATATTATCTCTCCTGGATCTAATTTCCATGTCAATTTTTTTTCCAATGAGAGAGTTTACATTTTCTTCTATTTTTTCAGTTTTTAGATTTTGACTGATTATTGATGCCTCATAGAGTCATGCACTTCAACATGTCTAATTCTAATTTTTAAAGAATTGTTTTCCTTTGTTAGTTTTTGAACCTCCTTTTCCAACAGGTCAGATTTTGCTTTCAAGGATTTATTTTCTCCGGTTAAGTTATGAATTTCCTTCTCCATTTGGGTAACTGTATTTTTAAAATAGTTATTCTCTTCAGTGAAATTTTTTTTCATTTTGCCAACTGTACTTTTCAAATAATTGGTCAATTTTTCTTCTACCTCTTAAAAAATCCTTCTGGAGCTCTTCCAAGAATGCTTTCTGGGCTTGAGAGCAGTTTATATTCCCTTTTGAGGCTTTAGAAGTGGATGTAGTGTCAATGCTGACCTCTTCTGAATGGGAACCTTGCTCTTCCCCTTCACCATAATAGGATTCTAAAGTTTTTGTTTTTTCCGATTTGTTTTTTGCCCATTGTGATTGCCTATTTCCTGGCTTCTGAAGTGGATCTCTGCTTCTGGAGCAGAGGGCTCCTTCTTTCCCTCCTTTCTTCCCTTCCCAATACTTTGTTTTCTGCACTGGTTCCTTTTTCTAGCCCTGGGTGCAGGTATCCCCAGAAGCTTCCTTTGACCTTTTCTCTTTATTCTTCCTTAGTAATCCTGATCCCAGCACATGACTTTAATTATTACTTCTACATAGATAACTTATAAATCTTTATCTCTATCCCCAACTTCTCAGAACTTTAGTCCTATGCTTTCAAATTACTACTATACTGAAAATTCACATTAGATGTCTTCCTGGTATCTCAAACTTAATATGTCTAAAGCTGAACTCATTTATTCCTTCCAAACCTGAATCTCCTACTTTCCTTATTTCTTTTGATGTCATGATCATTCTCAAATAGCCCAGACTTAAATCATGTAGTCATAATAGGTTGATATTTGATTAAAATAAGGAAAACTTTCCTAAATAAAGGTCCCAAAGTAGAATGGACAACTGAGGAAGGACACAGAGTTCTTTTTCACTGAAGTTTTTAAAGGGAAAGCTAGACAATCTCTTGTGCTGGAAATTCATTTTTAGGTATAGGTTGGGCTGGATGATCTCTGAGGTCCCTTCCCAACACTAGGATGTTGTAATAATGTAGAAATCAAAGAACTTACCTTGACAAGCTGTCTCCTCTCTCTGCCATCTGACCCTACACAATCTATTATTTTAGGTAGATTCAGGCCTCCTGCTAAACGAAACTCTTGCTTGAATGACTGTATAGTCACTAGATTTTCATATTCCCCTGTAGGGTCAACCTAGAAAGATTCAAACATAAGAGTGAGAGATCAGATTCACAACATTAATAAATCAAAAAAATACAGTATCCGTTACCAGTAAAAAAAAATTTTGGTTTTAACATCAAACAAAGAAAGAAGCAGCATTTAGCTGCATGAAAATGTCAGCTGCTAAGGACAACTTGGATAGCCACTGTCCTGTCTTACTTGATTGGAAGAGTTAGAATAGGAGAGTTTTAGTTACAAACAGATACCATAAAAATTCTACTTAGATTACCAAAAAGTAAGCCCAAATTGAAGTCTCTGTATAAAATAGTGTTATTAATTTTCACACATTATAGTTTTTTAACAGAAAAAAGAAACAGGAGCTCAATTTTTTTAAAAGGGAAAAACCATGGCAAAATAAGGCTAGAGAAATGTTACAAGGAAGGTAAGCAAATTTTCTAAATCAGTACTATTCAATTTTGCTTTTTCCAGTTAAGCATGAAGCTAGAAAACACAGCTAGAATAGGTGGGAACATAATAGTTATTGGTTAGTTAAGAGTGCTTAAAATGATGCCAAAGGTTCAAACCAAATAATCTCAGAGGCAGGGAGGTAAGAGTTGTACAGTTGTACACTAAAAAAAGGGCAACTTATCTTCCCCTTCCAATATATTTAGTTACCAAAGTAGCAGATTATTATTGATGATCTGGCACCCAGAGGCCTACAGAAAAGGTTTTACCTTGAATGTCCAGTGTATAGTTGGCCATCAATCTGTCTATAAGCAGATTCAAAACCATTTACTTTTATTATAACTTTTATCCCTACCTATTTGGGATTATTAATTAATTAATATATTGTTTTGGGTTTTACTTCTTAGAGACATGCTCTATACTATGAGGTCTTATTAACAGTTTTAAAAAACAGACTAACAAAATTATTTAAAAGAAAGTTTCTTAAGAAATCTGAAACTCGGGGCAGCTAGGTGGCACAGTGAGTGGAGCACTGGCCCTGGAGTCAGGAGGACCTGAGTTCAAATCTGGCCTCAGACACTTAACACTTACTAGCTGTGTGACCTTAGGTAAGTCACTTAACCCCAATTGCCCTGCCCTCCGCCCTCCAAAAAAATGCCCCCCCCCAAAGAAATCTGAAACTAAGCCTGCTACTTGCACAGGGGATTTTAAATTCCTATCATAAGTTAAAGAACAAGCCACATAGTCTCCCTTCATGAAAGCAAGATGAGTAGAGCTAAAAAAAAAATGGAAGAAGAAAATCGTGGAATACTTTAGAGCACTGTAAGGTAAAGAACAATTAAAAAAACACATTAAAATAACCCAAATTTAGGCCAAAATTATTTGAAAGAGAAATAATTAACATCATACATAGCTCTAATTACCTTAATTTCCATGGTGGGAACAACAACGTCGTCTAAGTTCTTTAGTCTAGTAATGAGCTGGTCTGCAGGAATATTTATACCTTCTGCATTTAAAATAAGGATATTTTTAGTGAGAACTATCTACATGATTCATTAATAACTTGAGAAGTGGGGTTACAGGCAAGCCAAGAATAGCAGATGTGTTCCAGTGGCCATATATCAATTTTTACCCCAATTCTATACAGGGTAACCCTTGACCACAATCTCTATTAGGCCAAAACCTGAATGGATAGGGCACCGTCCCAGGTCTCACCCCTGACCTGGAGTTCCAAGGTTATATAGTCGATCTAGAGTCAATATAGTAGATAATAACGTCCTCAGCTGACACTGATTCAAGCTCTCAACCTTTCCCACTTTAACTTTCCTCTCCATCTTTTAATTAGGTTAGAATCCACCTGTGAGTATAAACAGTAACCTCTCGGCAGTATGCACAATAGCATCCCTAATAGGGGCATGGTGCATTATTTTAATAATACATTAATAGAATAAGTATTTCAATATTGTGGGTGTAACCTGTATGCTATGGCAATGTATTATGACAAAAGGAAGTGGCAGTGAGCCTGTATATCATTAAGTAAACCCCATCTATAGTCCCAATCTTTTATTAGGGAAAACATTAATGTTTTGGATAAACTGGAAAAAATTAGATAAACTGGAAACCTTTTAACAGTTAAAGAGAAATAACATTTGGGCAAAAGAGATTTACCTAAAAAGAAAATGAAAATGATAAGCCTGTAAACAGAGGTTATATAACCAAACATAATAGTCTCCAAATATTTAGAAAATAGCATTGAAGAAGACAGACTTTGTTCATGCTTAAAAGTTTAGCATTGATGGGAACAGGGGAGAAAGTGAGTGAGGTTTTTTTCCTCCTAACTTAGTCATAGTGCCTGGCACATAACAGGTGCTTAATAAAACTGTACTGACTGACTGGATGAGCTTGTAATTATGTTATTTGATATTTCATTTTTAAAAAGGCTCTCATCTGAATACTAACAGGAAACTGTTAATCAGAGTAGTGGCAACCTCCAATTTTTCAATAACTGAATATAGTATCTTATGAATTATCTAGGCCCTTTGCTTCTTTCCTACCTCTGATTTATTTCAGTACACATGAATATTTGTACTAGAGCAATACTGGGAGAAAAAAAAAACAATAAGACACAAATGATTCTATTTTGCTAGTTGCCACATCTATTAAAAACTCTTAAACATGTTGCCTACCTCTTGATAGAAAGGTGATGGACTCAAGTGTAGATTAATACATAATTTCTTTGGACATGGCCAACGTGAGAATTTGTTTTGCTTGATCATACGTGTTTATAACAGATTTGCTGTTCTTACTTTCTCAGTGAGGGGGAGAGAAAACTACAAGTACATAGGAAGGTTAAATTTGTAGGATACGAACACATTTTTCTACTCTCTATAGACAGATATCTTTATTTCCCATTACCATGGATAACAGTCAACCATGGCTGACTGTATTTGATTATCTGCATGCTTGTGTATACTATTAACATATAACTGCAGAAAAAATATTGTACCATGTCAATAGTATTTTGAATACATACTTCTCTGAGTCTTCCATGGACTGGCATCCATATTTGCTAATGTGATATAAGCATCACAAAGTGCCTCCACATTTCTGACCATCTTAGCTCTTCCATTTTTGATAATACTTATTATGTTGTTTGCAGCCTCCATTCGATCCTAATTTTTTTTTAAAAAAGATGACCGTTATAGTGGAAACATACACAGTTAGCCATCCAAAACCACACAGAAAGCATAGAAGCAAAAGAGAGAAAAATCTAAAATGTAGCTCTACACCTACAACTATCATAATTCCTCAGACACAAAACATGTACCAAAAAGAGAATACCAAAAAAAGAATAATCTACAGGTAAATAATAAAGACCATTCAAATCTTATTAGTGTTTTCTTTTTCTGTTTATCAATATTGAGAAAAATTTCAAGATATACTGAATTTCTTCACTGTAACACAGATAATGCCTTGAAAGATCTGTAGGAATCTTGCACCAGTCTGACCTGGTGCTACAAAAAAAAAAAAGAGATTTAAAAACTGAACACTGTCACAATCACTATTTCCTCCAAATTGTCAAAGGTACCAGTTCAGCAATAACAAGAAATGCAATTATAGCAAACCAATACATTATATACAATTTTATGGTAAGAAAAAGGAAAAAAATATATGAGAAAAATATATTTATTCTATGAAGTCAAAGAGTAATGAATTCATGCCCTCCAAAAGGAGAGGAATATTAATTAGGAAAATAATTTAAGTGCTACTTAACTTCAACTATAGCTTTCTAGTTTTTAAATCTTATAAGAGAAGGCATTATGCACAGGACTGTGGAGACAACACTCAGAAATAAATGTGAACCCAAGGCAAAAGGCAACAATAAAACCTTTTTTTAAAAAAAGAAAGGAGAATCTTTTCTTGTAAATGATACAGACTTTGCTATCTGTCCTACTGAAACACAAATAAATAAATGTTATAAAAAGTCTCAGTACTCTGGAGATATGGTCCAAAAACACCTGATGAAATGAACAAAGATTTCTACCTACATACCTCATCAAGCTGAGAAATTTGCTTTGGTGCATTTTTTGTTATTCTGCTTCTTGTCGCTGCTTCTGGTTTGGTTAGAAGTTCATCCTTATTTGCATTAGCTAAGGCTAGTATAATAAACAAAGTGTGATGTGGGTGATCCAGTGAGATTCTAGCGATGAGCTGTTGGAAAGGTAAGTACAATTAGTTATCAAGGGGTGAACTGAACAAACCGAACTATAAATTTCAAACAAACTGAAAAGTAATATACAAATTTATAGAAGAATTGTGGAAGAAAGCAGACTTTCACTTTATTAAGTAATGTCCCTTGGGGATGAGGGAAGGGAAACTGTGATGCACGGCCCAAGAAAAAGTAGAGGGCAGAGGTACAGAAAAGTATCAATAGATCTAGTTTCTACTCTCATGGAGAAATACAGATCAGGCTAAACATATTATGTATTTTCTTCTCCTGGGATTATAATACACAGTCTAACCATACTGAAAAAACAGCCTCTAATGGAGAATAAAGAAAATCATTTATTCTCTATCAAGGTGATAAGAAAATGCTTTTGGTTTCAGGTATTAAGCATTATTACATTATTCAGAACTTCATGAAATCCTAGGCCTCCCATCATCTTGGTTCCCATTCTAGCAGCAAGCTGGTACATAAGAGGCAGAAACTTGTAGGAGGGAATCTTCACTCCATCTTTCTGTTTTGGGAAAAAACCAGAAATCATTAATTAAAAAAAAAATCCTATGAACCGCCAACCCACAGATTATTCTAAAGACATTCAAAACTGTTTTTAAAATATTATATACATATATAATATTTTATATTTAAAATGCATTTGCATTGTAAGTAATAATAACAGTGATTAATAGTAGCTTGATTCCTCTCCCTTGCTACTCATTCTATTCCAAGCCCTCTGGCAAAGACAGTCTAGGCAGACTGCTATAATACGCCTGATGACTGTTACACCAGTGTTGATCCTAAAGTCATAAATTAAATACATTAAAATCATCATTATTTTTGGCACCATTTGCACTGAGTTTTATTAAATAAGCATGAATCAAAAGAAGCCTACAGAAAGGCAAGCATAGAATAGAATGGGGTTATTATTTTTCTTTTATTTTCTAGTAAAAATAGCATGCCATTATCAAAAGTTACAATAGAATAGGAATCTGGGTCTACCTTGAATCTGTTTGTTCTTTTTTCCCAGGAAAATTTTTCATTTCTTTAAGACTTTTTGACCTTAAAGCATAACCACAATGTATACATTTTAAAAAGTGGAAATTTCACTGAAAGTGAAGAGACTTTCAACAAAAATTTGTACGGCCTTCAACACAATTTTCAAGGACAATGACAAGTGATTTTTCTGTTCTAAGATTTAAAGGAAAATACATCTTCCAAGGCCACAGAAGGGAAGAAAACTCCTGGAGTGGGGGTTGGGAGGACAGGGAAGAGGACATAGAATTCTCTCATCTCTACACAAAAATCACACCACTACCATGATCTGCAAGTATTTACTAAATGCCTATTATGTACAAGACAGTTTGCTAAATTATTTAGAAAACAAATATAGACATGGTCCCAACCTACCTTATTCTCCAACCTCTCGTCTTAAGGGATGGAAAAGACAAGCTTACCTTCATCATGCTATTGACTCCAGAAACTGCAGAGTTTTCAAGCCAAAGGGAACAAAGTCGAAATATCCACATATCATGTTCTTCTCCACTAAGTAAACAGTTGATGTAGTTCTCAACTGCCTTACACAAGAAGCGTTTGCGATCTTCTCTCAATGCACGGATTGCACATTCATCCAGTTCTAGTTCTCTCTGAACCTTTACTGTATATCTAATATTGAAGAATTAAAATAAAAACAATAAATCAACTACATTTACAAAATCAGAGAGGTGGAAAAGATGTTAGGAATTATCTATCTCCCCCATTTAACAGATAAGAAAAACTGAGGCCCAGAGAAGAGACTTGTCCAGTTAAGTTACAAGGTAGTTAAGTTAAGTAGCAAAGGTGCCTTCAAGCCTAGTCAAGGGTTCTTAGCATAACATCACTGTTACAGTTTTCAGAGCTTATGTCTTATCCTTTACTAAACTCCATAAGGGTCCAGCTTGTGTCTTATCTACAACACTACACATTTTCTACTGACAAGCACAAAGTTCTACAGAGAACAGGCACTGAATATAAATGTTTGTGAAATGAACAGACGAACCACAAAAGTCACAAACAATAATCAATACAAACAGATCTCAAAAATGTATCATTATGTGGATTGTTAATGTTGAGAACTCAATACCTTAAACACCTTAATACCCTGGATGATAGAGGCAAAAGAAGGTAGACTGACAAAGGTATCTAGATTTCTTAATTCTACATTTCTTCAACTAGGCATAGGGCATAAATAGGTGAGGGGATTTGGTTACACTAATAGAACTTATTTGCATTCTGCTTCTTCATATTTTTCAGTCATAAAACAAATCATACCTACCACAAACAGCACTCAGATTGCAAAGTATATTTACAATGGAATGCACAGACATCAGAAATTAATTCCCTAAATTAAAGAATAGTCATGATAACCCATCTCACCAAAACAAATTCAAGTACCAGAATGAGGATTATCAGATTTCAGAGGTAAGAGGGCTACAGAGAAGTCATCTTGCCCAAACTCTTCACTTTATGAAAGAAAACTAGGGGAAATGCACTAAGAAGAAATGATCTGCCCAAGGTTCAAGAGTGACGGGGTTGAGACTTGAACCAGATTTTCTACCTTCAAATACTATGTTCTTTCCCAATACAGATCATGGCTTCTAGAAAACAAATAGTCACGTGAGAAGAAAACAAATTCATATCTTCCACAAACATATCCTCATTCAGCAGTCTGATGAACACAAAACTGTCAAATTAAACATTAATCAGCTCTTCTGTTCCTCTTTATTCAATTATTACCTGTTTGTCTGGATTTTGTGTTCCCTAAGAAGGCCCACTTCTTGTTTAGCCTTATTCAGCAGAGCTTGTTTATTTTCAAATTCTGATGATTTCATATAGTTTTCAATTCTTTGATACTGAATATCTGAAAAACGTGCCAATGATAGGAAGGCCTTCATCTTTCCACTCCTAAGTTTATCACTGCACCCTCCATCAAAACTACCAGCAACTTCCACTGCCTAAAAGAAATATCAATTAACATCGACAAATACATGTGCAAATAATGATACATTCAGTAGAAAAGACCAGTCCGTAAGTTAAGGCTGCTGGCATATTAAACGTACTGAACTAAAGGGAATAAAGCACTTTCTATGTAGATCTGTAGGAGGCTGACAAAGCACTTTCTCTACAGAAATGCCATGAAGTAAGTAGTATAACTATAATCTTTTATTTTACAGAAAACTGAAGTTCAGAGAAATTAAGTGACTTCCTGTGGATTGTCTAATAGTGCCCCAAATGAGACCTGAACCAGAGTTCCTAACGCCCAAGTCTAGAAACAATCTACTTTCCTACACAAATCACAGTATTTTCTGGTCTTTCTGGGAGCAAACATATAAGATACTTTATTTGCATGTGTAGAATTAGCAAAGTACTTATTAATTACAAGTTATGTAAAAACTAAATTTTGTGGAAATTCTAAAGATAGAACATGTTCTGTGAAAACTATACAACTAAGTGTTACTTGTAGGGCTGCTGATATTCTGCTTCAAAAATCCGCAAAGTCAGTTCGATGAAATGAAAAGGCAGAAACTTGGATAGGGGCTAAAATTTTTAGGTCTCCAGACAGAGCAGTTTAACTATGGGTGAATTAGAGAGAATAAATAACTCTCTCACATTCATCTACAGCTTTGTAGATAAATAAGTAGGAGAAGTAACTAGGAGGTCACCCAGACGGAAATGAGGGAAAAACAGGCAGGTGTATAATCCAAAGTGTGTATTTCAAACATACCTCTGAAAACATGGGTTCTTGCTGATACCACTTGTATTTTAAGGAAAAAAAGCAGCCCTACTTAGGAGGGATTATATAGATCTGTTCTAAAACTGTATTGCATTTAGACTAAAAACTACAGCACTAGGGAAAATTAGGCTATCTCCTCAAAAACTATTTTATAATTCTTACCTTTTCTAGGTATGTCTGCATAATGACTGTGGGATTTTCTAGGCAAGTTTCTGCCAACCAGTTTCCACATACTCTCAAACATTCTGTGTATATCAGTTTCAGACTTGGGTCAGTCTATACAATAAAAGCAAATTTTTAGAAAATGGAGATACTTATCACATGTATTCAAAAGGGTATACTAAAATAACAAGCTTAAAAATTACTGTCCTTCACCACCACAAGTAATATGAGAAAAAATGCTGCCCTGGTTAAGGATTCCCAATGAAGGACAATGAGTAAACATTTATTAGGCACCCATTCCATCAGGCACTGTGGAGAATATATATATGAATAAAACATAGTTCCTCCATAGATTCATCAAGAAAACTAGTAGGAGAAATAAAATATATGCATAAACATTAATTAGAATTTTCTAAGTACACAGGAGGGTCACAAAATGGTATGAGGGTTGACAAGGAAGATAAAAAAATTTTTTGGCTGAGGAAATCAGGGAAATCTTCAAGAGACAAGTGGCACGTGAATTAAGCTTTAAAAAGTGGGAAGGAGCTCAACAGATGAACAAGAGAGAAGAGCAGAAGGCAGTACAAAGTCAAGAGACAGTGAAAGAAAAGGCACTGAAGTAGGAAAAGAGGAGGACAATAGTAGAGAATGGGAAATAAACTACTTTATTTGCAATGTAAAGTACAAGAATAACAGTAAAGGAGATCAGGCAGAAGAAGGTTCCTTCAAGATTAGAAGAGTAGAAAGAAATTCTCCCCAACAACTACTCCACAAAGTCCTAGAATATGCATGAGACCAAGTCTAACCAGGAAATTCAGGAAAAAAAAAAAACATAGTGAGTCATCTCTTAGTCCAGGCTGCCATAGGAAGGTAGACAGAAATGGACAGACAATGGGGACAGAGTCTAGCCAGAAATGGCTGCCTGGAGCATTTCAACATGGAATGAACAAGACACTTGTCTGAAGCCATGTACAAGGACAAGAAGAAACAAAGTGCCAGCTAGGACCTGCCACTCCTCTCACCCACTGCCAAGTCACAGAAACAACACAGTCCAGTGGATGCCAGTCCAGGGCAAAGAGTACTATCAGGCCCTGGTCTGTGCACTGAGACAAACAAGGTCAAAAATGGACTGCAGATCTGTGGTTTTGACTCTTAGGAAGCAGAGCAGGGTCTAAGCCAGCCTTCCAAAAAAAAAAAGTAGCCCTCAACTTAGTCTGCAATCCACCTCAGAATGTTAAGGGTAGGAATCACAAACCCTAGGGGGAGCCTGTAGTTGTGTCATGCTGAACCTTCAGAGCTTTCCAAATGGATGACTGTTTGGGTCCAAAAGCAGTCTGCTGGAGCTTCAAATTGAGAAACAGCAACAGTTGTGTTGCTCAACCCCAAACCCAGATCAGGAACTCGCAGAGTTCAAACCAGGAGGTCATTTCACTTTAGGATCAGACCACTTTAGGAGCAATGAAAAAAGCCTGAAATATCCTTGAGATACTAGAATGATACTCCACTTCAATACCCCAAGAAAGCAACAGAAAGACCCAAAAGGACCCGAAACAGGACCAAGCTAAGAACAGATATTTCTTCTAGAAATGCAGAGAACCTTGTTCTAATACAAAGTCAGACAGAGAAAAATGAGCAAGCAAAAAAGAATTCCTCCATAAGCAGCTAATAGTGACAAGGATTCTAAAGGCACAAACCCAAAAAAGAATGGCTTCCAAGAAAAACAGAGCTTGGGCACAAGTTCAACTAGGATTCCTAGAAAAGATAAAAGAGTTTTTTTTAAAACGGTTCAAAACAGTTTTTAATACATGGAATGAGAACACCAGAGAAAAAAATGGAAAAGCACTGAAAACTATGGAAGAAAGAACTGAATAGGGAATTAACAGCTTAAGACAAGACGTATAAAACCTCACCAACATAACAGACTACTTGAAAATTATAAGGAACCAAACAGAAGATAATTATTCCATGAGGTAACAAGAAATATTAAAACAAAGTCAAAAGACTGGGAAAAAAAAGGAAGAAAGTATAAGGTGTCTCATAGCTAAAACAACTGACCTGGAAAACAGATCAAGGAAGAGCGAATTTAAGAATCACTGGACTACCTGAAAGCCATGACCAAAAAAAAAACAAAAGGAAGTTAGACATCGTATTTCAAAAATATCATAAAGGAAAACTGCCCGGAGTTCTTAGAACCAGAAGGCAAAATAAAAATAGAAAGAATCCACAGGTCAGCTCCTGAAAGAAACCCCAAAATGTAATTTCCCAGGAACAAAATCTAAAATCTCCCAGGAAAAAATACTGCAAGAACACAGAAAAAAATTCAAGGACCAAGGTGATATAGTCAGAATCATAGAAGATCTGGCAGCCACTAATGTAAAAGAACGGAGGGTTTGGAATATGATATTACAGAAGGCAAAGAATACAGTCTTACCAATCAAAATTAACTTGCCCAGTAAAACTGGGTACAATCCTACAAGGGAAAAAAAATAAGCCTTTAATGAAATAGAAGACTTCCAAGCAGCCCTGATGAAAAGATGAGAACCAAATAGAAACTTTAAGATACAAACAAATGAGGCAAGAGAAACAAAAAAGTAAATATGAGCAGACAATTATAAAACACAAAACAAGGATGAATTGTTTACATTCTAATACGAGATAACACATGTGTCACTTTAGAACCTTCTCCTCAGGGGTCACAGGATTCTGATAATTGTAAGGAGCTTTTTCAATGTCAAAAATCTAGTTTTTAAACTCCTAACAGTCAATAAAAAAGGAGCAAACCTGTGAAAAATTTTCATCTAGTTTCTTGATCATTTGTTTTAGAATACTTAGAGCAAGACTCTGTTCCTTTTTAGCCCAGAATACTTGAGCTTCCTCCAGCTGCCATTCAGAGATTCCACATCTGGCTGAAGTATACTGTTTGATTTGAAACATTGCCCTTTCAGGAAGCTGAAATAACAAGAGTGACATCTGAATATAAATTTTACTGTTACCTCTTTCTCTCCTATTAACACTGTTTTCCTTTAACATGACCAGCTTTATAACTATTAAAAAAACAGGCTTATGAGTTGCTTTAAAAATTTTAAGTTTTTATTACCTGTGTGTTTCTGGCAGTCCGGGCCAATATCGATAATTCTACAAGATGCTTGGTGAGAATATCCTTAATTCCTTCCTTTTGTGAAGCCTCAGTTTCTTTTTCCATTAGGGTCTCTAGAATGACTGTACGCAAAGCCATAATAGGCTCTTGAAAACCAAAATCACTATCCTTGAGAAGCCGGGACTGTCTCTGCCATTTCCCATACACCTCAGTGAGTTCTCCATCAGTGATGGATCTGAAGGCAAAGAGTTTTAAAATTCATACAGATAATGAAACATAAGGGGAAACAAAAACTTATAATCACAGGGAAATAAGAACTGAAAAGAAGTAATACAAAAGTGCTTTTGTTACACAAATAAAGAAGTATCTAATTTTGATTTTAAATATCTACCAGATTCAACAAGGAAGACAGATACAAACATGCCATCAAAAATGAAAGTATTTTCCCTCTCATTCCCTATTCTTTTTCTCCTCCCTATGTCTTTAGGGTTTTCTTAACAATTTTATTAATTTTCTTAGGCTAGGCTATTTCTCATTTTAAGGATAAATCCCTAACTTTCTGAGAAAGAAAACTTTGAAAGATCTCTGTATTTCCACCCCACTCCATTTTCTCCAGGTGAGAAAACCAGAGGCTCCACCTACTGTAAGCATTTTTTTTATTTGTTAGCCTCAAGACAATTTATTACAGTTGTACAATTTTCACCTGCAACTTTACTATTTTATTTTTGCAAGAAGGTTCTACACTGAAAAACTTTAATCTTTCACACATCTTCCTCTTCTTCCACCAAACCATTACATGAAATTATGTCTGTCCCAGGTCTGACACTCACTCACTCCAGCTCTTACTTTACAACCCCCAAAGCTTCCTAGCAGTCTATTTTACCAACCCTATCCACAGGTTAATATAAAAGAAATACCAAATCTATTCACTAGAGAAATAGAACAATAAAGTACAAAGAACACTGTATCTGGTTTCTAGCCCCAGTATCATCACTCATCAGATATGTGACTTCATATGTGTCATTTAAACACTCTAACCCTCAATTTTCTTATCTGTAATAAGAACTCACATTTACAGAATATTTTAAGTTTTCTGAAGTACTTTATTACAATATTTTGTAGCTGGAATCTGGTCCAATTTCCTTATTTTACAGGTTAACACAGAGGTTAAGTTACTCAAGGCTAAAAAGTAAGTAAGAAGCAGAGACAGAACTATTATTACTTAGGTACCCTGAGAATGAATATAGTACTTTTCTCATACCATGCAAGGTATTCCTTGCCTTTCTCATAGGGCTTTATGAAGATTAATTAGCATAATATATACAAAAGTACATTGTAAGCTAAAATGCCTTATAAATTTAAAATATTATTTTCAAAGGATGCTGAATAGAAAAAGAGTTGGGGTAGGAGGGGATCAAAGGAAATTTGCTTCTCAATTACAGCTGTTTAAAAAAAAACCAAATAGGATTACAGTTCTAGAAACTAAAAAATAATCTCAGATATGACCTATTCCAATCCCTTCATTTTGTAGTCAAGGAAACTGAGGCACAGTGAGGGTGTATGAATTACCCACATTGTAATAAGTAAATGCATAATTAATGGAAGTTAAAACATGAATTTTACCTGGAAAAATTTAATCAAACAATAATGCAAAATCAATTTGTAAAACATCCTAGGGTGTATGGTTATCTGATTAAAGATGTGATAAAAACCTATATAACTGGTCCTGAAGTAGTTTGTATTTGTTCAAAATCACTGACAAAAGTAGGATGTTATGAGGTTTATTATATTTGAAAGTTTAAAAACAAGTAAATTAATCACAGACATAAAACATACCTGGAGAAAAGTTGTCCTATATTTTCCAACTCTCCTATAGCCTGTAATCTGCTAAGAGTAGGGTAGAGTGAATATACAGATTCAAGGCTGCCTTTACACAATTCTTCCACCTCTTTCACTCTAGTGACATGAGAAAGAGAAATTTTAAGAATGAAAAAGGTGGTTCAGGTAAGCAAAATTTCAAACTGACTCTTAAAGATCTGCTATAATAGCCTTTGAGCATGCCTAGATGACCTATCACTGTAATGAAGTCATACTATCCTATCTGCTGAGATAATTAGTACTGGGGATAAAGAAAAATTATACACAATGAAGGCATACAAATATACTGATGATAAAGAATATGCAGTTAAGTTGTAGCTTTTTACTCTTTAATTTTTGGTCATCTCAACCAACTATTTTTACAGTTACCTAGAAATCTAAGCTATATTCATTAACTCTGTTGTCCAATCATTCAGTTGTGTCCAATTCTACGAGACCAAAGGACTCTGTCCATGGGATTTTCTTGGCAAACATACTGGAATGGTTTGTCATTTGCTTGTCTATTTTTTTTAACAGATGAGGAACTGAGGCCAACAGGAGTTAAGTGATTTGTCCAGGGTCACACAGTAGGTGTCTGAGGCTGAATTTGAACTCAGATCCTGATGACTGGGCCAGATGCTCTATCTACTGCACCACCTAGCATTAACTCACTAATTCCAACAACTACCTCCAGGCTTTGCATTGGCCAATCCTCCATTCCTGAAATATATTCCCTTAACAAAATTTTCATAGAATTCCTCACTTCCTCCAAGTCAAATCACAAGTACCATTTTCTATATGAATACTTCTGTGCACCATGCAAACGCTAGCTCCCTCCCTTCCTAACTGGCATTTAACTATGTTGTAATTATTTGTATTCCCACTGCCCAGGAGAATACCTGGGACACAGTAGATGCTTAGTAAATTGTTGGATTGATCAATAGATTACTCTAGTACCCCATATACATACACACACATATACATACATATGTATTTTTTTTTCAGAAAAATTTTCTTTCTTCCATACCTGGCATATTTGAGGGTTTCATAGAACGTAGAGAATTCTTTGTCTCTTAGAGATTGCAAGGCATTGTACAATGATTCATGGTAGCCAGGTCCTTCTGTTCCTTTTCTTTGAGAATGTGGAAAGATAAAAACACAAATTTAATTTTAAAACAGGCATTCCTGCCATCTTTATCAGTAACTTAAAGGCGAAATACCATATGTTTAAAATTTTTAATTTTTAAAATGTCTTTTGACGTGAGCTGAGATCTCAATTGTCCTACATTTTTTTCTAATTTCTAGAAATTTTGGTACCAGAATGAATTGTGTTGGATTATTTAAGCAGAAAAAGGTCTTATTAACACGCAGAGAAAAGTACCTCAGCACTTTGGGCATTATGACTTTGTCATGGAATATTTCAAAAGCTAAGTATTAATAATCTTTGTCTGACAGATCTAGGTCTAGAGGGGATGTTAGAGGTCATCTAATCCAATGCTAATTTTACAGATGAGAAAAGTGAAGCCCATAGAAATTAAGTGATTTGTCCAAGATGACACAAGTACTAATGGATTCAAACTCAGGTCCTGTTACTCCAAGTTTAGCACTCTTTCCACTGTACCATTATTTAAAACTCAGAATTATGTCTTTTACAAGGTATGAATATACAGTAGTTAGGGATGAATGAGGATGAAGATGAAGACAGATTATGATAGAGACAGGCAAACAGGAGCTTTTTTTTAAAGCTGATCCAAGGCCCTCCAAACCATATTTGCTAAAATTCACAATTCAGTTTCTAAGGGGAATAGTGGATGCTTTCCAGGGTAAATTCTTTTTTGGGGAGAGTGGGAAGGGGAAGGGCTGGATTTCACTTTTCATTATTCCAACACTCATTGGATTTTTACATAAGAACACAGGATGACAGATTTCAAACAAATGAAGAAACATTAAAAGTCAACTACTGCAAAACCTTTTAAGTTTAGCTATAACATTCCTGTGAGTTTTCATTTGGGGATCTCTTTCAGGCAGTGATCAATGGATTTTTTTCAATTTCTATTTTACTCTCCAGTTATAGAACTTCAGGACAATTTCTTGAAGTACAGTACCTAAACTCTTTTTTTTTTGGTCATAACTTTCAGATGGTCCAACAATTCTTATATTATCTCTCCTAGGAGTTATTTTCTTTTAGTAAGTTTTTGGATCTCTTTTTCCAACTGCTTGATTTTCTTTTCATAATTCTCTTGTATTACTCTTTATTTTTCTTCAACCTCTTTTATTTGATTTTTAAAGTCTTTTTTAACATCAGATTGCACACTGTCTTGGGGTAGGGTGGGGAGGGAAATGGAGAAGCTTCAAAACTTATGGAAGTGAATGTTGAAAATGAAAAATAAATTAATTTTTAAAAATGAAGTCCTTTTTAAGCTCTTTCAAGAACTCTCTTTTGTGGTTTGTGAACATTCTACATTTTTCTTTGAAGCTTTACAAGAAGCTGTTTTGTATTCTTCTGATTTTGAACCTTGATCTTCTCTATCACCACAGCAGCTTTCTATGGTTGGACTCTTTCTCTGTTCTTTACTCTCTAACAGCTCTTAATTTTAGGTTAGAATTGAATTCTGCTCCTAGGGTATGGAGGATATCTCAAGTTTTTCTTGCTCTTGTTCTCTGAACTCTATATGGAGGGGTACTTTGACTTCTTGGTTCTTCTGAAGTTCTGTAATCCGACGCCAGATGTAATCTCTGGCTCCTCAGGTTCATACCTTGGACTATAAATGACCTCAAGCACTCCTCTCTCCCTGAGCCATGAACTGCTGCTACCACAAACATTCTTGCTCCCAGTTATCTCTTAGGTGGCTGAAATCATCAGCTCACCCCTCTGCCCCAGAACTAAAATCAAGGACTCCATTCTCTTATGAGTGACTATAGCTAGAAGGGCTCCCACCCCTCTGCAACTGTACTCACTGGCATGTGTTCACTGCTTGCCAGCAGCCACAGCCCAAGAACATGTCTGGTCAGTAACTATGGAGCCTGCTTCCAGCACCAGGGAAACCACCCCCCCTTCCCCTTAAGCTACCCAACCCCTATATGTCTGTGGGGTGAAAGCTCTAGAAACTAAGGCTGCCTCCTACACAGCTGGCCCTAGGGTGCTATTTGTTGACTCAGCAGTATTTACTCTGAGGTAGCTACACTTCAATCAGGCCAGACCACCATACAGGGAGGTCAGATTTTTCTAACATCCTCCCAAGTTGTCTTAGTCTAGACGACTGCTTTACCCGACTTTTGATTATTTCCGCCACTTAAAAATTTATTTTGAGGCATTATTTTAAGTTATTTGTGGAGAAATGTGGGAGAGCCCGATAGTTTCTTGCCTTATGCCACCATCTTCCACAGTTCCTTAAGTTTGTTAGAGTGTTACTATCCAGGCATTCCAGCAGCTTACAGCTTTTGAAAAACAGAAATTCCTTGCTATACTTTTAAGAGAGTGTGACATTAACCTCTCAAATATATTTGGGGATGGAAAGAAAGAAAAGAATGGCATTTTTTTTTACCTGTAAGAAGGGCAATAGTCCCACTGCATGTTCCTCCATGCTGCTTGGTAGCAAAGTTCCTGCTGCTCAACACACCACTCTGAGTGTTCATGATCCAACCCTTTTAGGTAAGTGGAAAGAGTATGGCAGAGACCAAAATTCTGCAAAGCCTGATCAAGAATGAAAATTAACATAAAAGTATAAACAAAGATCTTAAATAAGATTTCTTCACTAAGTCCAATGCTTCAACTTGAAGTAGAGCAGACACTCAGTTTTCCAAGGATATGCCAGTAAAGGGTAAGCTCTGGCAGGTAGATCCTACACTTAAGGGAGAGCTTTGATTTCAGCCCTAAATAAAGACAAGGTATTTATTTGTCACCTGAGGATAAGGTGGCTAAATCTGGGAAAAGCTTATCACCAAAAGCTAGGCCACCATTATAGTTAAGTCACTAATACTTTGCTGCAGTAGGAAGTGACTGAGATCTGCTTCAGTGGACAGAGTGTCTATACCACAGATCTTTTGGAGTACTAAGGAAACAAAACTATGGGTATTAAAAATATAAAAACACTGACTGATTTCACTGTTTTTATATAATACATGTTAATATTCCCAAATTAAATATCTTTTAATGCTTTACAATGAGAACATTATACTGAAAATTTCCAACTTATGAAAAAGATATGAATCAAAAGTTTGTATATAAATTGGAAGGTTTGGCTCTCCAAATGTATTCTCTCATAAAAATGATATAAGTGGCACAAAGACAGGTCAGATCAAACTCTTTAAATCCCTTATAGCTTCTTCTATTTCTGAAAGTGTTAAGATCTCAAAAAACTTCAATTTTTTTTTTACAACATAAGAGAGATTTCTGAAGTAAAATGGTGGGCAGATTGCTCTTCTAAACTGTAATTTTTAATCTTCCAAATACATTAATAAAATTAGTAGTGAAACAGAATTTCAGGAGTGTCATTCATCGAGATTCCAACACCTGCAGAATAGGAGTTATGATTCAAAGTCATGGACTACCTATTTTGTATACTAACTCAAAGGATCATATATTAGACAAAGTTCAGATTTCTGCTCAAAGTTTAGATATTCTTTGGCATATTAGCCAGCGATAGAAACGTGGGAGAAAAATATTCTAGGTTATCACTTAATGTAACGATAATAAATAACTGCAATTCTCAGAACCAATCACAATACAGAATATTTCCTTAATTTAAGTTTATGTCCATAAACATCCTACTTAAACATTAAAGCAAGAATAGGACAACATATGGTAAATTCTTCGTGAAGGAAGAAGAAATGTACCTCTATTATTCCTGCCTGGCGTGTAGCTGGGGAAAGAGCTGTCTCAAGGTCATAGGTCACAAGCGCTTTCCCCCACATGGCTTCATGCTCATATGTTCTTATTCTGTGACAAAAAGAAAGCTTTGGGTTTTCAACTGCTATTGGCTCTTTACAGTTTCACAGAAGAGAAATGAAATATGATCATTTACCAAAGAAATGAAAGAATTATACCATTAGACAGAAATGAATTAATTAGCATTTGAAATAACTTGCCTAACAAGGGGTTGTAACATTTTCCCTCCACCACATCCATAAAGACTATCAGGCTCGCCAATACTTCTATAGATTTCCATAAGAAGATCCTATAATATTAGAATATCAAAAGAGAATGAGAGAAAAGAAATACAATTTTATATATTTTAGTGTTGTCTTTGAAGTTATACAATTTTTTAAAAAGGAAGAAAAAATAAACAGTAAAATAATGATCAAGGTACAACCTCCTCCCCTTCCGAAATTTGTAGCTTTATATTTTACAAATAAATTGAATAAAATTACATTTAAGTATGTACTTCATGAAATATTTAAGTCATCAGGAGTAGTAGAAACATGGTATGTTTCTGCTAGTCTTGGGAGTCAAAAAACTACCTCCTGAGGCCCAGCCCAGGTAAACATGGATATGCCTTACCACAGTGATTTAGGAAGACTCTCTACTAAGGTGAAGTAGATGAGTGTGGGTGGATGGGGTGGATAGAGTCAAGGAGTCAAGAAGACATAAGCTCAAGTCTCACCTGTAACACCGACTGGCTATGTGACCTTGAGCAAGTCATTTAAACTTCTGGAGCACCCCAGGTACTCTCTAAGACTGAAAGTTGCAGTGCAGGGGCAGATCTGCATTTGCAGAGTTTCCTTACCAGGTGGTCCCTAAGCCATTATATCAAATTTCTACTCTCTCCCCTTGCTCCCTAAATCTATTAAGCTGATGAGTGAGGGGTTTTGTTTTGTATCTAGTAGAGAAAGTATGCACCCTTATGAAATCATAGATACTAGAAGTACTGGAGCAAGTTATATTAACTTCAAAGACAACATTATTTTTAGAATGATAACAACAAAATGTTTTACAATCCTTACGAAGTTATTTGACTAAATGAGAGGTATGAAATAATATCTTTAAGTGGGTACTCCTAATATGCTTAAAATGGCTTTAAAATACTTGAATTTTAAGTTCAAAGGGTCATTTTAAATTCTATTTCCATTATTAATCCTTAATTCATTTGGCAAATGGATGACTGAAAAAAAACTAAACCATGGGATGATTTCAAAATGATTTTGAGGGATAGTGAATAGACACCTCACTCCATTGTTATTCATTCAGTATCAAGAAATCTCTAGGAAAGCCTCCAGAACATCAAGTGAAGCTCCTAAGGCATATTTAAGAGGACAGGCTGTATAGCTGTAAACTACATCACTTATGGTAATACCCATATTGATCAGATCACAGGTCCATTAAAATAATATAGGTATCACCATTTAAAAAAATAATTCAAAGCCAAATTTCTTCTGAGACATCAATTTTTTAAAAGTTCCCATTAGGAGAATGGGAATTTGAAGATCTTCCCTGCCCCTTAATAGACCTAGGAGGGAGTTTGAAGACCTCCCTGCTTTGAAAGTAAACTCTGCTCCCTAATAGGCTGAACATAGTCACATAAAGCCTGTAGTGGGAGGAGTTTGCTGAATGGAAGCAGAGGCCACAGGAAGCTGGTAGTCAAGAGCTAACGAGATGGCAGAGGAGAGAGGATGCTCAGGCAAGGAGTCAGATAGGCACATGAGCAGATATTGATCTTGTATTGGTTTGTGTGAAGGATGAAGGATATTGTGGCTCTCAGTGTTATTATGGCTTCTGAATATCTTTGGTACCATGATGGAATCGGCTTACTGGTTTTGGGATACAGTTTTCTGGTGTCCAAATAAATGCTTCAGTTCTGTCCTCTACCAGAAGAATCTGGTATATTTTGTGATCGACCATCATGTGATATTTATAGTCACAGTCTTTATTGTGATTGTGGGTACTGTAAATATTGCATTGGCACTACATATGCCCATGTAAAAAAAACTTGCTTTATTTTTAATTTGCAAATTCTGATATATTTTTTAAATAAATATATTTATTTTCTTGTTTACATCATTCATTTCCATGAGATTTTGAGTTCGAAATTTTCTCCCCATCTTTCCCCTCCCCAACACCTCAAAACAGCCAACCCACTGTATCACCCCTCCCCCAATCTGCTCTCTCCTATGTCCTCCCCCTCGCCCCTCTGACTTTCCAGTAGGGCAGGAGGGATCTCCCTACCACAGTGCCTGTATATCTTAATTCCCAGTTGGATGTAGTTAATAATATTAATAATAATAATAATAATAATAATATATACACACACATACATATTTTTAACATTTAATTATAGAACTTTAAATTCTACATTCTTTCCCTTCCTCCCTTGTCACCCACCCCCACTGGAAGGACAAGTAATTCCATACAGGCTGTAAATGTGCAATTACGCGGAACACCTCCACAGTGAGAGACTGATTATATGTCCCTCCTTCCTATCCCACCCCTGTTCTATTCTCTACCCTGTCCCTTTACAGAAGAGTGTACTTCCAGCAACCCTCCCCCCCACTGTGCCCTCTCTTCTGTCATCCCACCTCTCATCCCCATCCCCCCTACTCCCCTATGTGGCAAAATACCCAGTTTAGAATTTATGCCATTCCTTCTCTAAGCCAAATTCAATGAGAATAAGGTTGACCCTTTCCCTTTTGCCTTCCTGTTCTTCCCCTCCATTGTAACAATTATCCTTTGCCTCTTCTACATGAGATAATTAACCCCATTCTGTCTCTCCCTGTCTCCTCTCATTCTAATCCTCTCCCACCTCAGAAATTCTGATATATTTAAAAGCCTGTTACTCAGGTTAAACACAGTGATAATTTTGGTTTTAAAATAATATTAATACCTACAAAGAGATGTATATATTTACTTACATGCTCCTGATCTCAGTAATAACTATTAAACAACTGCTATTAATGTCCAAAAGGAGGCAGCCTATTTTTACCTGTAAACTTATTCCAGTTTCTTCTTTACTTTTCTCACTCAAACTAGAAATAGTTGTACACTGACTTCCATCTTCAAAAGTTAGACTTCTGCTTGCTGAGAAAGTAATTCTACAAAAGAAATGACCCAATTTGAACTGTTGGACACAGTGTTTAGTGGAAAATTAACACAAACCCCTGACTGTCCTCAAAATTAGATTACTAAAGCAGGCAGTAACTATTCAAATTTACCATGCAACTATGCTAAAGTTAACCAAAATTTAACCCAAATATATCAAATGCAGGCATGTCTATTGCTCTTTATAAAAGAACACAATTATTCCCTATTTTGAAGATAACTCAGTAGTTAGATATGTTTGTACTACATGTAGATTAATACTAATATAACTATATATTAGAAAGGAATGACAAACTTTAAAGGAAGCAAAGTGAAAAGGAGCAGATTTGGAGTCCAACAGCTTGGGTTCAAATTCTGTCTTTGCTACAAAACTATCCAGGTGTCTTTCAGTCAAGTAACAGCTTCCCTGGAGCTCAGATTCCTCAGGCCCAACAGGAGGGGGCTGGATTAAATAACCTCCATGATCATTTCAATCTCTAAATATTATCTTCTTTATTGTTCTTCAGCAGTTTTTCAGTCACATCCAATGACTTTGTGACCCGATTTAGGGTTTTCTTGGCAAAGACAATGAAGTGGTTTGTCATTTCCTTTTCTAGCTCATTTTAAAGATAAGAAAACTGAGGCAAACAGGGTTAAGTGGTTTGCCATGGGTCACACAGCTAGTATGGTCTAAGCCCAGATTTGAACTTAGGTCTTCCTGACTCCAGGTCCAGTGCTCAAAATTCATTGTACTACTTAGATACCCCAAAAAGACATATCTTCTGACCCTCAAACTGGGAAAGAACGACTTTTCTGTTTACTATGTATTACAAAGAACAATATAATTGCTCTAAGGATGCTTACATATTAAAAATGACTATGTCAACTCTAAATCTAGTCCCTCATACACCGTATTTGTATAATTGATAGTTTTAGTCATATCCTATATGAAGGATATGTCTAAGACATGAAAGTTAAATTATTTGTAAAAGGACATAAAATAACTATCATTAGGTGTCAGAATCCAAACACCTCATTTTCCAGAGTACAAAAGCCACAATATATTTATATATTAATGGCTGTCTTAAGCAAAAATAATTTGTAACTACAATGTGAAGAAGACTGCCAATGTCACCATTTTATCTTTTCTTTCTTTTTATTTTGGAGAAGGGAGGTCAGGGCAATTGGGGTTAAGTGATTTGCCCAAGGTCACACAGCTAGTAAGTGTTAAGTGTATGAGGCCGTATTTGAACTCAGGTCCTCCTGACTCCAGGGCCAATGCTCTATTCACTGTGCCACCTAGCCGCCCGCTAGCCGCCCCCTATCTTCTCTTTCAATAGGAATTGTTTTGTGGCAAGGGACCAAGAATTAAACCTAAAAACTGCCACAGAAAATGCATTCCCTCAAATTAAAGATGACTAAAGGAATAAAATTTAGATGGCACAAAGATCACAGAGATAGTGAAAATGAGAACAGTATACTTTTTCCAGTAATTTGAATCATTACCTTCTTAGATAGATTTTAAAAAATTTATCCATCATCAAATTCAACTCAATAAATATTTATTAAGGGAGTTCTATGTGAAAGACACAGGCTAGGTGGTAGGATACAGTTATGGTTCTGCCTTAGAGTTTAAAGATAACTCACTAGAAACAATATATAGACACATATAAATTTAAGGTAATTCAGGGAAAGAATTAACACTAACAAGTAAAAGTATAACAAAGCTTTTCCTAGGAAGTAGCTCCTTGCTGAACCTTAGGAAATAGAGGTAACAAGAGTATGTATTCCAGGCATAAAGAACAGACTGCATTTGCACAGATATGAGAGAGAATACAAAGTTAAAGTAATGGGCTAATTTAGCCTGAACAGAGTAGTAACATATTAATAACTGACATTAAAATTATCTCATCTGATCTTGACAGTAAACCTGCGAGACAAGTATCAAATAGATTAATACGCCAATTTTACAGATTGGGAAAATTAGATATTAATGTTAAATGACTTGCCCAGGATCACATCACTAGTAAGTACCTGAGGTAAGCTTTGAACTCAGGTCTTTTAGCTTCAAAGTTTGGCATTCTGTTCACTATGCCACACTGCTTTCATGAAATAAGTAAAATAGGCTGGAGTTTAATTGCAGAAATCTTTAAAGATCAAGCTGAGGAGCTTTAGAAATATATTTTAGCAGCTGGGTGGAGAAAGGAAATACTGGAAGCAGAGAAACTAATTAGAAGGATGCTGCAATAATTTAAACAAAAGATGATGAGGGACTAATGGTGACCACATTCAAAATCAGTAATGAGAGTAATTCCATAAGTTATACAAAGTAATCTCTTTCAGTATTTAATCACTACACCTCACACTGATCTAAGGCAGAAAGTACTATGCATTTCTCTCTCCAATTTGCTTAGTTATTTGAACATAAACTGAGATAATGAACTGTAACAATAACCTTCATAATTTCTTATTCATCAAGAAAAACTTACCATTAATAAGCTAAAGGTTTAGTGATAAGCGTAACTAAAAACAAAGATGTGGGCACTCATTCATTCAAAAAATATTTACTGAGCCTTATCATTGGACTAGGCACATTAAAGGACACAAAGAGCTTCTCCACCCTCCTTAAGCAGTTTATAATCAAATAGGATTCTTAGTATTCTTAAGTGGTAAAGGAGGTGTTTATTACCAAGTACACATAGTTCTTTCCACTACAGCATAACTCTTCTATACTCTGAATAGCAGCATCCCCTGCTTTCCTTTGTATAAGGTCTATGTCTAAACTGTCTACTTTTTAAAGCCCTTCCTTAACTCCAGTGAGTTTATCTCATCATAAATATAAAGAATTCTAAGTCTTTCATGCCATTACCTTTTCTGTTGATCATCCAATTTTTTCCTGTCTGCATAAATTTCTGCATAAAGTAATGCTGTGAAGTGAGCTGCACAAGACTGAGCTACCATGGCAACCTCCAAATAATTCAACTCCAGCCAGAAAGCATCATCAAAAACTGTCCCTGAGGAAGGTCTGATAAAAAATTAAAAGTGAGTCAGAATCCATTTCTTAAAATTTAATTTGAAAGTTCCTACATAATACTACAATGATAGCTATATATGAAATAGTGAGCTAGCTAGAAAGTTAAGCTACCCTGCTGCTCTGTTAGTAGCCTAAAGACATAAATAATTTTACAAAAATAAATTCATATAACTAACTAGTATATTTAATATCTAAAGTCTCATCCAGCTCTAACATTCTTTGCTTCCAAAAACCTTGCATAAATTAGCTATTGTTACAAAATGAAAACGGATCTTCAAAAAAAGACTTTAAATCAATATATTTATGCAGCTACATTACATTACACAAAAAGTTATTGGTGTTGGTTCTATGTTTTTTAACAGCTCTAATGGAAAAAATTTAATATCAGCTTAGTAATATTGAAAATTTTGCTTTTTCCCTCTCTCCTGGGAGATTCTGGGACATTAACTGTATAAACTGTTTAATCTAGAAACACATACACTTTAAGTCTTACAGCTGCTTTTGTAAAGAGGTGGAATTAAAAAATGAATTAAAGGAAATAATCAAAATATGAAGAACAAATATGGTGACTGAAAAAAAGGAGCTGAAAAGGGAAGATAGGAACCTAGCCTTTGTTTCTAAAACTATTAAGTCTGCAAATCACTTCAGAAGCCCTCAGACTCCTACTCCAAAATCTTCACGTAGCTTTGTTACTGATAAAACATCAAAGAAGATATTAGTATAAAACTCATTTTGTCAGAGTAAGATCATACAATACTACACTGCAAAGGAATCACATAACACCTAGTCTAACACACAATGTCGTGATATTACAGGACAACAGGTGCTGACAATATTGCATAATAAAAAAAAGGGGGCCAGGCTATGCTACTCAGAGAACGCATGTGTCAGCAGAGTTCTTCAGCAACTCTCCCAGGATTAAAAACAAAAAGGAAGGCCAATGGGGAGGGAGTGCATAAAGAATAACATAAACAAAGCTTTAAGGGCAGACCATAACCTAACAGATAATATAGTCCAATTTCTTCATTTTCCTGAAGATAGTCAGGCACACAGATATGGAAGAGAGACTTGAACTGCATGTTTAGGTTTTCCCCACTATACTATCCTGCCTTCTTTATTCTGAAGCTATCTGACAAAAGATATCTCTGAAAAGAATGAAACATATTGACCTGTCCCCGTAGGCCACTTGGAAATGTATGATTTGAAGAACAAATTCAGGGACAAGATCAGTATGGCAATAACAATGTGATATAGTCACAAGAACAAGACTTGTCAGTACAAAGCCAAGCAGAGATTAATCTTCTAAATCTTCTTAATCTTCTAAAAGAATAGGCCTTTTGGCTAACAGAGAAGCTATTCGTAAAGCCCTAAATCCAACTGTACTACTTGATACCTGTGTGATCCCAGACAAGTAACAACCTCTCTGGGCCTCAGATTCTACATCTATAAGATCAGTGGGTTAGACTAGGTGATCTCTAAAGTCTGTCAGACCAGCTCTAATTCTAAACAGGTTAGGGTGTGCAACCATAGGTTGATAAATGGAATATATAAAGAATAACATAAAAGGGCAGGATTTACCGGGTTCTGGCAGCCTGGGGCATGGTTTCTTTTAGATTCTGACTACCCTAATTCCCCCAAGAAGGAAAGCAACCCATTTGGCTTCATGAACTACTTGAGGTTACTGCAGGTGGCAATTTTAGGCACCTAATACCTTAGGCATCTTAGGTTAGCAACTTGTATTAACACAGTAAAATGATAAAAGGTTTTTTTCCATCTTTATGATTCCACCTTCAAAATTCAAAAAAGCCCTGATGCTGCATTCATTACCTTCTTTGTCTTCTCATATAATCCACAACAGAAAGCATCGTTCGTCTTGATTTTTTATTCAAAGATCCTCGAAATAGAAATTCTGATTCTAAGTTTTAAAAGATATAAAATTTTGCAGAAATGAACCTTCTTCTGTTCCACCAAAACAAAAAGTACTACCCAGAAACTTAAAAGTTGTATCTATGAGAAACATGAATTTTCAAATATAGCTTTTTAATCATTTCCCCTAAAAATAAAGCAAAAATGACTAAGGAATAAAGGGTTACAGAATTCTTTTCTAAATTACAAAAGTGTAATCATGGAAAAACAGTAAATAATTCATACTAAGCATATAGTACAAGTGAAGCTACTTAACATTTAAAATTTTATAACATGGAAGATATCTCGGTATATCCATATCAAAGACATAAAACTATTAAACTGAATCATAAAATGATAAAAAAAAATTCCCAGGTTATCAATGAAATTATTAACAAACAAA